>RBKR01000002.1:1800000-2301024 GCA_004835665.1 Phoma sp. XZ068
TTTTAGTTTATTTGCTTCATGGAGGAACAATCCTTTTGAATACGGCGTTTTTCGTATTCAGTCGAACATGAAAATTCCATACGCTCAGTGATAAATGTTCGATCTCTGTCCCAAATCTACCTGCATCGGCTAAATCATCTTCGGTGGTACGATGATCGGTATCTTAGCAGGAAACATGCATATTGCAAGATGACGTCCGACAAAGGTCCGTGGCCAACACAGCCGCGACACAGCCGGGAGGCAAACTTCACAAATCGACGCGTACCAGCCCGTGGCGTTTGAGCTTCTGGTAGCATTGCAACGCCTACATCCATTCGAATACATCCATTCGAAAACAGAGTGTGGTCGATACCGCAGCTGCCGAGAATGTGCCTAGCAATGGTGCGCTGACCTCGCGGAAGCTCATGGATGAGCACTGGCAAAATTGCAACACGTGACGATGCGCCAAGCATGCCCAGGCAAGCTAACACCTGTCCGAGCTCAGCGGACGATGACAACCTCGAGGTCTGATCTCCTTGTTCCCTTACGACGTCTACCATGCTTCGTCGACAGCACCGATGGGTCAACCGCTTGGCTATCCAGGTATCGTCAACATTGTCACTCTCGTCGTCTTCTTCATCTATCTCGTAATATCGCTTTACTTGATTCTACGCCAAGGCTTGGGGCGGAGTTGGCCATGGATCTGGCTGACGACACTATGTGTTTGCCGGCTTGTACAAGTTTCCATGGATTTGGCAACGACACAACTCAATCCCATTTCAGATGTTCCTAATACATCCGTCTCATCCGGTGTGGCCATCTTGACATCCATGGGTCTCACGCCTCTGTTCATGTCAACCAGCAGTCTACTCAACACCACGACCAAGCCGAAAGGACGACGCATGCAATGGATCCTACTTTTCGTCCACATTCCCCTTATCATTTCCTTTATCCTCATAGTCGCTGGCGGCATAGATCCAGACTCCCGCGAGGGTCCGACATACGCGGCAACTGAAGCGACCAAAGCCGGAATCAGCCTTTACATCGCCTGTTTTCTAATCCTCATATGGGCCACGGCAGTCATATCTGCTCGACTTTATCTCGCGGATTCTCAAGAAGTCAAGATCCTGACTACAGTCGTACTTAGTCTACCATTCTTTGTCGTCGACATTGTTTACATGACCTGCTTCGCATTTGAGAGCTGGGTTGACAAGACCTCCGAAATGCGATTCAACGTCATTTCTGGCAATGTCACGATTCAACTGTGCATGTACGTACCTGCTATCTCCTCGCGCTTGGGTCATTTGTAGGATCGTTATCCTGCAATATCTACATCTTGCGGCCTGCGAGTTTGCAGTATAATTATTGGCTCGTTACTGACTGTTCTGTAACAGGCAAGTCATCATGGAGTACATCGTCGTTGGTCTTTACCTATTCTTGGGACTGGAACTCCCCAGCAAAGCCGCCCGACTAAGGGAGCAGATCGAGGAAGTCAAAGAGATGAGCGCGGATCAGATCCAGGAGACGATCCTCTGGAAGCTCCACGAAGCAGTCTCACGAGTCGTAGCGGCGATGATCATGCCGGCCCTTCAATTCTCGCACTGGATGTTAGGGAAGATATTGCGTTCTGGACATGCTCCTTGAGCCCGGGAGGCTGTGGTCTACGGTGTGCCGTAGATCAACTTGACTCAATTCACATGTGCGGCCTGGACAAAGTACCTAATGGAGCGAACCGACGACGCTCAGATTGGACGTCTGTAATGTCGATGCAACAAGTGCGCAGAAAGAAACATGCCCCGAACTACGAACAAAGCCAGCCATGGAAAACATCTCTGGCGACACGCGCGTCAGTAACCTGATGCCTTGCTCGCAGGCGTTGTATTTGCCTAATTGGGCTGATGGCGAGGTTGCCATAAGGATGTTCATCACCTGGACTTCACCAATCCCTTGAACCTACGCGAAACGACGAAACTGATTAGCTTTCGAGACGCGCAATACTATAAATGTCACCACTACGTCAGACACATCGCGACCTGCACGCGTGTACAACTGGGCCTCTCACGTTGCATGCGCAGTGAGGAACCAAGCACAGATATCGCAGTCTAGCACTCGGAGCCGGTGCAAGTTGTAGCTGTCCCAACACCTTGCACAAGCAATCCAGTGCATACCTGCCAGGCACGAGTCTCTTGAAGATTCAACCCGGATACAAGTTTTTACAGGGGATGCATGATACAAGGATGGCAGAAAGTCAGCCAACGTGGTCGGAACGATGGTGGTTAAGTGAGGAGCTCGGTCCCGGTTTTAGGAAGGTGCAGGGGGGTAAACAAGGAATCATCTCATAGCGGAGAGGAGTTAGCTTGAATATGCTACTTGCCAATGCAGTGATAGTACAGCGCATAGGTACATTTTCAAAAGCACTATCAATCCGTTCTGTGAATCGCATCCTGATCCTGTTCTACGTGATGCCAGTACGGATTGTTACGCGGGTATAAGGAAGGAGTTTTCCTCGGCAAATCATACCTCTCCTTTTTTAATCAGACTTTGAATTGCTCAGTGAAGATCTCCAAATCAGAAAGCTAACTGCATTCTTGCACATCTCTTGTGGCGACTTCACGTGTGCGATCTGTCCGTTACAAAGTCGACATGTCCGCATCGCGACAACAGCGAAATCACCGGGAACCCAGAACACCCAGTATCGCCAGGACAGAGGCTCTATATCTTAAGTTCATGAGAAGAGTAAAGTTTAAAAAGGAAACCTATATCTCATGGGTCGTGGATTCGTTCTGGTGATTTTTTCTCGCAGTTTACGTGGTTGGGGAATATCGTGAAATACGCGACAGGTCAAAGGTTTTGAGAGGTAGCAAAGGAAATTTTCATGGAATGAATGTATTTCGCTTCGACTGCAGGAAAGGCAGCTTGGATATGCATTGCGTATAAGTGTAGAAGTTGAGGGGCGTGAGTATAATGGGGTTGATTGGAGGTTGTCGAGTGGTTGCGCAGAGCAGAGACAGTTAAAAAGTGATGCTCTTGATTTTTTTTGGGAGTGCAGGATGCATACCAGCCCACCGCCCTTTGCTACCTTACTTCTGCGGTTGACAAAGACATAAATGTGTATGGAGGGACTACATTTATTACATGGTAAGGCTAGAAGGTGGTTGATATGTCTGGGCCTGGGACCGCGACAGCGTCAACACACGGCAATCATTCACGTAATCACTGTCACATCGGTACACGAAGCAACCCATGAGACCGCATGTATGAATTAACTTTTTGTAGATTCGTACCAGCCCATACCGGACTAGAAATAAATAAGCTCCCAAGGACCGAAGCCAGGTTTCTCGTCACCAACGCCACACATGCTCGGCATCCACATCTATACGCCTCGCCTCTCGAACTAAACATCTCGTTATATCATCAAACATCACAAATCATTGACTAAAGACATAGCTAAAGCCTGGGTTTTATAGCCTGGTCTTGGGGGCCCGAGCGTAGTTATTCGCGCATGTTGACGACGCAGCGGATGCAGTCGCCAGCCTTCATGTCGCCGAAGGCCTGGTTGATCTTGTCGAGGGGTTGACGGTGAGTGATGAACTCGTCGACCTTGAGGTCGCCGTTCATGTAATCAGAGACGAGACCGGGAAGCTGTGTGCGGCCCTTGACACCGCCGAAGGCGCATCCTTTCCAGACACGGCCGGTGACAAGCTGGAAGGCTATGGGGTTGTTAGCAAAGACTATTGTGAGGAGAGAATGGTACGTACGGCGAGTGGCGATCTCCTGGCCAGCAGCAGCGACACCGATAATGATGGACTCTCCCCATCCCTTGTGGCAGGCCTCGAGCGCAGCACGCATAACGTTGACGTTACCTGTGCAGTCGAATGTGTAGTCGCAGCCGCCGTCGGTCATCTCGATGAGCTTCTCTTGGATGCTCTGGGAACCGAGCTTGGTGGGGTTGACGAAGTCGGTGGCACCGAACTTCTTCGCCCACTCCTCCTTGGAGTCATTTACGTCGACAACGATGATCTTGCCGGCCTTGTTCTTGACAGCACCCTGGATGACGGACAGACCGACACAGCCAGCGCCGAAGACGGCAACGTTGGAGCCCTCCTCAACACCGCCCTTTCCTGCGGTGATGACGGCGGCACCGTATCCGGTTGTGATACCGCAGCCGAGCAGGCAGGTGCGGTCCATGGGTGCCTTCTCGGTGATGGCAACGACGGAGATGTCGGCGACGACGGTGTACTGGGAGAATGTGGAGGTTCCCATGAAGTGGAGGAGGTCCTTGCCCTTGCACTTGAAGCGCGAGGTGCCATCAGGCATGACACCCTTACCCTGTGTTGCGCGAATCTTGCCGCACAGGTTGGTCTTGCCGGACTTGCAGAACTTGCACTCCTTGCACTCTGGTGTGCTGGCAGCTGTTAGCATGTATGGAGGGGTTCGATGGGTGGAGCTGCGTACTAGAGGGCAACGACGTGGTCACCAGGCTTCACGTTTGTGACGCCCTCACCAACGGACTCGACGATACCAGCACCCTCGTGCCCGAGAACAATGGGGAAAGCACCCTCGGGGTCCTTTCCGGACAATGTGTAGGCATCTGTGTGGCAGACACCGGTGTAGTAGATCTCAATGCGGACCTCGTGGGCCTTGGGGGGCGCGACCTCGACATCCTCAATGGAGAGGTCCTTGCCGGCTTCCCAGGCAACTGCGGCCTGTTGTAGTCAGCACAGTTGTTCGGACGTTTCGTCATTCTCCATTGACATGTCCGTGTCTTTCCGCTGCGCAATTCCTGCTTAATTCCTGCTTGCTCATATGCGGATCCGCACATGCCAAGCCTAGGCTGCGTCCCCGACAAGAGACAGAGAAGCTCAACGAGCAAGCTCAGCGCGAAGATGTAGAACATGAAGCTTCAGAACGTACCTTGCAGGTGATGGTCTATGCAATTGTCAGCTCATTGATCCTCAATTGTGTTGTTGCGGTGCTGTTGACATACCTTGCCAACGGTATCAGCGGGCATTGTGACGGTGCAATGAATTCAAAGGGTATCTAGAAGTGCGGAACAAAGTCTCAAGAGTGAAGAGACAGGGCGAAGGGAGGAGAGGAGAGGAAGACTAGTCAAAGTTGCTTCGGGCTCTGGAAGGACTCCCGACCTTTTATTGAAAGGTGTGGGGTATCTCGACGGCACCGTCATCAGCCCCTCCACGGCGATAGCAGCCCCTCATTCGCGGCGGAGGCTCGGTCTCTGTCGCAGCTCTCGCGCAATGCTCGCGTCAAGAGGCTGAAGCTCGCGCCGCTCTCGGGCAAAGCGATTTAGCTGGGCATTCGACTGCCGCCGTTGGCAATTGGAGGGCCTGGGCAGCGTCCCCGGGGCTCGTTAACCACATGTAGGCGGAGCTTGAGCCGTGGAGCGCGTCGAAGGCGCGTGGAACTGGAAGGCGTCGGGTTAACTTGCCGCTTCCGGTAGAGAAACACGGCAACTCGTCTACAAAATCACCGTCTTGGGAGCATGTGTACGGTGCATGTGTGATTGCGTTGATAGTAGAGCTCGCAGAACCTTCCATTACTTTCCAGTTCCATGAGGCAGTCAAACAGCCACACCAGTTCTTCGCTGCTGCTCCATAGCAACCACTTTGCGGAGCTCCGACCAGCTGACCGGGATCTCTTCCGAGATCATACAGCGACTGGAGCGTGTCCGCTTGCTGGTCCGACTGTTGTCACACGAACAAGGCTGCACTGTGATGGGTACGATGAGATCAGCGCATGCGCTTTTCTTTGCAGCGAGAGTGTCTCGGGAGGTGGAGGTAGACGTTTGGCTTATTCAGCAGTGACTAACGCGTCGACGCGCCCAGGAGCTTTGAGCTCGTCACTAGCACTCCCTCCGATATCGAGGGTGATTGAATGATACCGTTATATGCGCGCACTGTACTCTACGGACATTGTGAGAGCTTTACACCATACAAGCACCTCGCATTTGACCGCGTCATAGCAAGCCCCACCAAAACTACACAAACGACAGCTTCGCGGCTGCTCTCAGACCTCACTAACCCAGAGGACTAATGATCATGCCGAACCCCACAGATATCCCAGCCTTTGCCGCCTCCCAGCTCACGCTGCTCGATGCCGAACTCAAAGCTGAGCTCTCAGAAACAGACGCGCTCCTCTCCTCGCACACGCCAACTGCACTTGCCCGCGGCGGCCTGGCCATCCTGAACCTCAATGTCTCCTCGGTGCGAACCGGTATGGGCGGCAAGACCATTGTCGAGCTCGCTTTGGACCCCGCCGTTGTCACAAAGGGTGCGAAACCGGAGATACCTGAACATGGCATTCGCGTGGGAGACATTGTGGCTGTTGCGGACCAGCCGGCGGGCAGCGCAAAGAAGACGGAGAAGAAAGAGCTGGAGAAAAGGGGGGCAGAGGGCGTTGTGCTGCGAGTGCGGCGTGAGAGCATCGAGATGGTACTGGACAAGGAAGACGCAGACGTGCCAGGAGGAAGCAAGCTGTGGATGTCAGTCATACACTGGAAGGGCAGAAACATGAGGCGGAAGCTGATATACCATGTAGAGTCAAGTTGGCGAATGATGTCACCTACAAGAGGTACGCATTCCCAGCAATACAACCAGTTATGCCCGCTATTGCATGCTTATCCGTGACAGAATGAACCAGACCATGACCAGGCTGCAAAAGTTCGGAGAGCAAGAGTATACACCCTTCGTGAGAGTGCTCTTTGGACAAGGCTCACCCTCACCTCTCCCGTCAGACCTCAACGACCCCTCGAATCCCCTGCACAAACTGGAGTTCAACGACCCAAGCTTGAATGATAGCCAGAAAGAGGCCATCAGATTCGCTATAGCGTCTCGAGAAGTTGCCCTCATCCACGGCCCTCCAGGCACCGGGAAAACACATACATTGATCGAGCTGATCCTGCAGCTGCTCAAGCAGAACCTCCGCCTCCTTGTGTGCGGTCCATCCAACATCTCAGTGGATAACATTGTCGAGCGACTAGCTTCTCACAAGGTCAATATGGTCCGGCTTGGCCACCCTGCTCGGCTCTTACCATCTGTTCTAAACCACTCACTGGACGTGCTCACCCGCACATCAGAAGCAGCAGCCCTGGTCCAGGATGTGCGCAAGGAGATGGACGATAAACAGGCATCGATACGGAAGACACGAAACGGCAGAGAGAAACGGCAGATCTACACCGAGCTCAAAGAGTTACGACAAGAGTACAGGGTGCGAGAGAAAGGCTGCGTCAATAACCTCGTAGGAGGCAGCAAAGTCGTCCTCGCAACACTACACGGCGCTGGAGGTTTCCACCTCAAGGGCCAAGAGTTCGACGTCGTCATTGTAGACGAGGCCAGTCAAGCACTCGAAGCACAATGCTGGGTGCCTCTTCTCTGGGTCAAGGCAAACAAGCTCGTTCTCGCAGGCGACCATCTTCAACTTCCACCCACCATCAAGTCACTCAACTCGAAGGAGTCAAAGGCGGCGAAGAAAGCTGCGACGACTGTGCAAACAGATTCCTCGGGTATCAGCAAGACCCTCGAAACTACGCTCTTCGACAGGCTCCTCGCCCTCCACGGACCCAGCATAAAGCGAATGCTGACAACCCAATACCGTATGCACGAAGCCATCATGCGCTTCCCCTCTGATGCACTCTACGACTCTCAACTCATCGCCGCCGACGCCGTGAAGGACCGTTTGCTCACGGGGCTACCATACGAAGTCCAAGAGACCGAGGATACAAAAGAAGCACTGGTATTTTGGGACACACAGGGTGGCGACTTCCCCGAGAAGATCGAGGACGAAGGGGTGATCGGCAAGGGAGGGAAGGGCATGAGTCTGGGCGACAGCAAAAGCAACGAGGCAGAAGCGGCGCTGGTCAAGATGCACGTCACTAATCTACTCGCTGCTGGAGTAAAAGAAGAGGATATCGCCGTGATTACGCCATATAATGCGCAGGTATGTTCTCATCTCCCAACTTTATGCGGTTGACAGATGTGCTCGCCTATGCTGCGGCTGTGCCGATCCGTCTCATCCTCGGGGGTGAAGGGATCCCTGTCATACTAGAGTCCTTTCTTACACTGACCGTTAAACGTCACAGCTGGCACTCCTCGCAGGAATGCTCAAGGAGAAATACCCACAGCTTGAACTCGGCTCCGTCGACGGGTTTCAAGGCCGCGAAAAAGAAGCCGTCATTGTGAGCACGGTGCGCAGCAACTCGGAGCATGAAGTCGGGTTTTTGGGTGAGAAGAGGAGACTCAACGTGGCCATGACACGCCCAAAGAGACATCTTTGTGTTGTTGGGGACAGCGATACCATCAGCAAGTACGTGCAGTCTACATTTGTTTACCTTACGCCGTCTTGGTTGGCCTGCACCATCCTGTTTGGCGTGCCAACGAGTACAATGTGGCGAGGTCGGAGTTGAAACACGGTGGTGATGTTGCGGAGATGCATGCGTGGACCCGACAAGGCCCATCCCGCACCTGCAAGCCACAGTTGCCAACCCCTCGCTGCCGTTTCCGCCTGGTCACAGCATCATGCACACCTCTCCCATTCAAACTCTGCTAACGCACTTTTCAGGGGGAGCGCATTTTTGAAGCAATGGATGGAATACCTCGAGGAGAATGCTGATTTGAGGTATCCAAACTTGGCGGACGTGTATGTGGACGATCAGTAGCGAACGGTGAGCGCGAGACTGGGGTAAGCTGGACATATTATGGGGTTGAAAGTGGAGAGTGACAGCGAAGCAGAGTGGAAGCTGTAGGAGGAGGTGAGGGCAAGCGAGACAGGCCGAGATGCTGCATGAAAGTGGAACCAGCACTTGGCGGAGATTTACGGCGCCTCAACTTCAGCGGTTAATTGGTGTTGAGTGCCGCGCGGTCAAAGGGCGACAGTGGCCATCTGACAGCTTTAAGATGCAATTGCAGGATCAGCCCTGTCGAGGATGCCGGTGTGTAGGTCAGACTACACAAGACGCTGCTGCGATAGGTGAAGGGAGAGGCAAGCGAGGCTCTGCTCCATGCTGCATGGTGATGGAGAGGTAAGATGTGCAGAAGCGCTAAAGATTACCTGCAGAGGACTAGCCAGCCTATGGGGAAGCGGCGAGGCAGCACACCAAGCTCGAGGCTGTTGTCGAGAAGTGGTACGCTAGAGAGTATTGCAAGAGCAGCATTGAATCAGAATCGTACCATGCTCAATGCTTCAATATGGTCGACGTGAAGCCGTCGAGTCGTAGTGCTCAGCGCCACGGCTCACGCGTGGAGCCCCAATATCGCCCGTGCTGCCACGTTCTCCTGCTCTGAGCAACAGCGGGCGACGAGGACTCGTTCTGTTGCTCTTGCTGGCAGTCGTGTCTGGGGCCAGCGGCTGGCCAATCCGGGTGCATGGCGCGTTCGTGCATGCACGCCCTCAAACGTCCAATGCATGCGGTCCCAGGGTGTTGACGTGCACTAGGAATCCGCACACACCACTCGAACGGCTGTCTTGGGAAACCCGTCGAAACGCGGCTGTCGACGCAAACCATGAAGGGTGAGGGCTGCGGCGCCAGGCCGATGCTTTGGGCACTGCTCCGCGCTGCTGCTGCTGGAAAGGCGTGTGAGAAGCCCCCGTGGCTTCCGCGCCGTGCCGGTTTGGGCGAAGCGTGCTGTTTCAGACGGCGATAGCACAAGCCTCGCTACCGTGTCGGCACCACCGACCCATTGCATGTCTGTGCGAGGTATCGATTGGAGAAGGCTCGCACCGTCCTGACCCACGCGAATCAACGCAAATTGCTGCAGCGCCCAAGTTCTTTAAGCATTTCGCCGGCGCGAGGCGTGGTCCTGCGCCATTCCGCCGCGGCTTGGACGTGCAGCTATTGACAGTATTAGAGAAGACGCTGTCGCAGATGCCGGCGATGCTCCCTCTTCCATCCTATCGATACTGCTCACCCCGCCCGTGCCCCCTGCTATGTGACGCTCTTGTTTGATACTTATTCCTCCAGACGCCCCCTTCATCTTTCCGCCGACTGTTGCTCTTCTTCGCCGCTCGTTCCCCTCGTTCTCAATTCTTCTTCTACTACTTACTATTCTTAGCGCGTCTGTGCCTTTCAAACTGCGCCATTGACTTGAAAGACAAAACTGGGCTACTTAGACCATTCCATTCCGCATTGTTAGACTTTTAGTCACTTGTTTCACTCCCGACCGCTGCATTACCATTGCTTGGATCGGACCAATTTGTTGCGCTGGCATTTCCTTTTCATGTGTAGTTACCCGCGAGTAACTGTCCTAAAACCGCATTGGTGATGCTGGGAAGTGGCGCTTCGTACCACAGTTCTCACCAGGGTGCACCTTGCAACGTCTGCGCGAGCGCAATCTCATTCGCATAAAGTCATCTGCAGCTACTGTCCACAGCTTGCTCTATTAGAGCAGCACGTCACCGCCTCGCATGCACCAGCGAGAGAATTCTGTTGCCTTCAAGATGAGCGTGCAAGGCAATTTGCAGCGCCCCAGGAGCGCAAGCTGGAAGGTCGAGGCCATTCGCAGAGGAGATCTCAAAATCAGTGGACCCATTCCAATTGAGGAGGATACACCGTTGAGTGATGAGGAGGAACGACAGTTCGCTGAGATGCATGGCGGGAAACGGACCGAGGAGCCATTAGATGTACCCACAACTCTCCAACACACAATACGGCAGGTTCCCAACTCTCAGGCCACATTGCGACAGGAAGATGTCACAGAAGAGCTAGCCATGAAGACAGCAAGCCAGGATCAGGACTTTGCGCGGCAAGAGCTGGAACTTCACGACCAACATCCAGCGCGCTCTCCACTGAGGTCACCACTGGGAATGCATCCAACAGACGGCATGCTCGCTGGACAGCGGGAGAGTGTCTTCCAGCCAAGGTCACACACACCGCCAACACCCTTCCGAGCGACGCCAGAGAGTATTCCTCATTCCAATGCTGCTGCAAGTTCGAAGAAGCAGAAGCGAAAGAGCGGGATAAGGGGAGTGTTCCGTAAGATGTTCGGGCGTAAAGATCGTGACGATTCACAAGAGAGGAACGTGGAGCGCAAAGAAGAACCCGCGCGCCGAGGGCACAGCTATCACCACAGCGTAGGTCACGATGCAGTACGAGTAAGGCTCTTTGCTAACATAGTGTAGGATCCCGGTTTGCTCCAGAAGTCGCAGACAGCACCACAACAACCACCAACACCCAATGCACAACGGATCTCGGACCTGCCTGTCATGGAGCTGCAGCCGCCGCACCCATTAGGACAGCATCTGCCTTACCCAATGAACGTGAATGCACCTCCAGCAAGCCCACCACATGAGTACCTGAAGTTCGACTTCCAGCGACCCGACACTGCTCCCCGAAGGGCGACACTGCCAAGCCTGCCTGGTGGCGTAGCTCAGCGTCACAGTCTCGATGAACCGCGTGGCCGATTGTCGACATGGGAAGAGAGGACCGAGGAGGAGGCTTTACCATCACCAGGGATTGGCATTGCACTATCGAGCCCGCCTCAAGCCCCAGTACGAGGTTCCATTGGGGAGCGGCGAAGATCCAGGAGTGCTGGTGCTCTACGAGAGCTAGCGAAGGCCCGTTTCTCGAGTGACGATAATACAACCAGAAACGATGTAATCAAGAGCTGGAGGGCGAGCTATGGCTCAACTAGCCTGTACAGCCAAAACACCAGGCCGCAGACGGCCCGAACAGTGGAGACAGTGCGCAGTGTTCATATGAAGGGACCTACGGTGCAGGAAGGCGAGTCGTTCCACGAGGGAATGAGCGCGACGCTTGTAGGACCGGATGACCTGACTCCAAATGAGCTTGAGCCAAGTGCCCAAGAACCGAGCACTCCTGAGGCTGCGCCGAGGGCGCACGAATGGGAGACTCCTGAGCATCCACCTGTGTCGGCCTTCAATTTCGGCGACCTCGAGCCCAGCAGTCCTCGTGAGCATCGAGAAACGCTTGCGCAGCTCGAGGGTCCACCGCTACCCTCCCGCAGCCCCAAGCGTATTTCGATGGAGGAGCGTGTCCAACACCTCGAGGAGAACATACATAGTCTCGAGTCCTCCATCCGCCGCCTCTCAACCCATAACAACCGCCAAACCATCATACTCGAGTCTGCGCCCCGTAATCTGCGAACCCGGACACGCTCGACTTCACGGTCTGTATCTACTGTCAGCATCCACCAGCGCGAGCCCATGGCTGCCGGCAGTGCTCCGACGAGTAACCTTGCATACGAATCCAGTCCGCCATCTCCACCACTGACACACACGGACGACAATAACACCAAACCCACAAGGGAGGAGCTTGTATCCCTGCACACCATGTTGGATGATGAACGCACAGCCCGGCTGGCCCTCGAATCGCGCGTCCTAGCATTGCAGAACGAAGTCTCCTCGCTCCACGATCTGGTTAACAAACTCATCAACCGCTCGACTACGGCAGTGACAAGTCCGAAATATCCAACGCCAAGCCCGGATAGTATTCACCCGGACACCGAGGACCGCATGCCAACACCCAGACAGGGACGGTATGAGGCGCGCAGGCAGGGTACCGAGGACAGTGAGGTGGTGAGCCCAGACGTATGGGCTACGCCGAAGGAGGGTAGTTTTGAAGCGGACAACAGAAGCCAGTACTTCCATGCCAACAGTGCGGAGAAAAAAACGAGCGTCTAACGACTGAGTATGAGAGATGTGCTCGGGGGTCAAAGTACGCAGTACGGCCGCCTCAATGGGGAAAATGATGCGATCTGATTTTATGTTTGTCCTGCATGGGCTTTTGTACAATAATGGGACACAGCGCGGCGTTCATTGGTGTTTGTTGCATATTGCACTTCTTGCATATAGTTTTTAGCTGGTCGTTCAGGTCTATTCACGCATTATCTTTGCAAGCACTTTGTGCATGTTGGTACCCGTTTTCAATACGGCTTGTGGGTGACACAGGCTTGTCTGTCTCTCACCGCGATGCTTGCTCACCGCAAGGCTTGTTTACACCATATTACCAGCAAACACTCTCACTTACCTGAATACCGTCATCTTGAGCTAGACCGCAAGCTCCAGCCCTACAACTCAAGTGCAACCCTCGGCCAACTCTCGACCGCTGCAAAATGATGGCCGTCGACACTGACTTACCAGCTTCCTCAAGCACTATCCCAGTAGCGCCAAGTAGGTAGCGCCACTCTTCGCAATAACAATTGCTTAATTGTCGCCGCAGAAAATGACTACTACGAGATCCGCGCGGTCCCCGGCAAAGGCTATGGATGTGTTGCCATCAAAGATATCGCGCGAGGCACACGCATACTCACCGACACGCCGCTCCTCATCGTCCCCAAGGCAGGCTACATGAAGAACGACATCGAACTCGCCTGGTCCACTGTATCCGACGACCAGAAGAAGCTATACTTCACACTCCACAGCGGCCACGGACAGCCCTTATCCGCCTGGCCGTCGCAAATCCATCCCTCGGTCCCTGCGCGCGATCGCCAACGCATTGAAGAACAGCACGCCGCGAGAGTAGGCACGGAGCCAACGCTGATCAGCATCTTCCAGACAAACTGCATGGAGATGGGCGCTGGGGCCGCTGTGTTCCCTCACGCCGCGCGCTTCAACCACGCATGCCAGCCGAACGCGTGTTTTGCCTGGAACGGCGCGATCGGCAAGGAGACGATTCATGTGACGAAGGATGTCAAAGAGGGAGAGGAGATTACAATCAGCTATGTGGACATGGAGCATGACAAGAGGTTGAGGGCGTGGGAGTTGAGGCATTATGGGTTTGTGTGTGACTGTGCTGCGTGCGGGGATGAGAATGACGAGAGTAGCGAGGCGTACAAGAGTGCAGAGAGGAGACTGCAGATCCAGGAGCTTGATCGCGAGACGAGGTTGCTGCGAGGCTCTAGGCTGGCACAAGGGGCTGGGCAGCCGACCTTTGTGAATAAGTTGCTGAAGATGGCGGTGCTGTTGCGGGAGGAGGGATGCTGGGATGCTAGGCTTGCGGGCGTCTATTTCGATTTGGCGCTGGTCTGCGAATACAACAACGACTTCAGGATGGGGGTACAGACTGGGGAGAAGGCGCTGCAGATTAAGAAGGACTGTCAAGGGATTGACTTTCCCGATTTCAAGAAGTATGCGGAGGCTGTGGAGAGGATCAAGGCCAGTAGGAGGCGGGAGACGGGGGCGGCTGATGGGTGGAAGGTTTAGGGCTTTGGTATTCCTGATTTGCTCAGTGAATTACAAAGGTTAAGATTCAGGTTTGAGCAAAATAGATGAAATCCAATCGATCTATAGTACAGACGTGCCTGCCGTGATGAGTGGTGGTGAGGAAGTCGCGATGCTCGCTTAGGCGTCGGTTGGCGCCAACACCTGGTCATTGACCCTGCAGCTCGCTGAGACTGTCCTGAAGCACTGCCGTCATCGATGTGCACTCACACCGACACATCCAACAATTGATTGTCAGGCTGCAAGCAATGTCGAGCCAAGCAACGTCTAGCCGTCACCATGCCCTTCCCCAGTCTCTCCCTAGGCCAACATGGCAGCGGAAGCTAACTTCCAGGGTCTGCGGTAGCCGCTGACGTCGCTGTTGTGTTGTGCGCCGGGGAGCGTCATGAAACTTGTCGCGCGTGTTCTGAGTAGCCTCAGGTTTTGCCTTTGACCACAGTCTCACTCACCTTACTCTTCCATCTGCTGACTGCATACAACTAACACTTTTCTGCTTTCGACAGTCAGCTTGCATAACTCGTTCTCGTTTGGCTGCTCAGCCTCCTCGAGCGATCGACCTCACGCGCTTTAGCTCCGGAAAGCACAGCTTCCGTGAAAGCCAACAGCCACCTTTTCGACTGCGCTTGAGAAACCGTGTCTTGTATGCGCTACCAACGATTCCTCTGGCAAAATGGCGACCGTAATTACCAAGGACACCACGGACACCGCTCCACCTCCCGCCTCGACTTCTGCGCAGACTTCAGCCGCACCGCCCTCTCCACCACACTCTTCAGGGCGCGAGACGCTGCCCAAAGCTTCGATAGATGCCCGCGATGACACGACACCGCCTTTCTCGCCGGCTGCGAGCGACACACCAGTGCTGCAGAAAGAGCAGGAGGAGTTCGAGGGCACAGTCCACGTCAACAATGACTTGCCAACCACGCAGGATATGAAAAAGGTGGAGGACCTGCTCATTCTAGACGCACAAGGGAAGAGCCGACCGTTCAAAGAGCTGTACGATGCGTCAGGTGTCGCACCCCGCCAGCTGGTCATTTTTATCCGGCACTTCTTCTGCGGAGTAAGGCCGCCCATGTCTCGCAAGCTGTGCGCAGTTTCTCGAACCACATGCTAATGGTCTCAGAATTGCCAGGAATATCTCCGCACACTTTCTTCCTCCATAACCCCTGAAGATCTCCTCAAACTCCCTACACCAACTTCCATAGCCGTTATCGGTTGCGGACGCCCGGAGCTAATACCCATGTACACCGAGGCGACTGGCTGCCAATTCCCCATTTACGCCGAACCCACGCGCAAGATCTACGACCACCTAGGCATGACGCGCACTTTCGACCTAGGCTCAAAACCCGCATATATGCAGACAAATATCCTGATCAACAGCGTTCAGTCCATATTCCAGGGTCTTTCGACAGGCCGCAAAGCGCTGAAGGGCGGGGACTTCAAGCAAGTCGGTGGCGAGTTCTTGTTCGAGAACGGCGAGTGCACATGGGTGCACAGAATGAAGACAACAAGGGGACACGCAGAGGTGTCGGAGATAAGATCATTGCTCGGTCTTGACGACAGGAGGCCACCCATGAGGAAGCGCTGGAGCCATAATATTAAGCAGGAGAAGCAGCAGAACAGGCGAAGTCTGAGCTGGGGACGACTACGGAGTAAGAGTAAGGGCGCGAAGGAGCTGGAGAAGAGTGGAAGTACGACGCCAGAAAGGGTCGAGGAGGAGGATTCGAGTAAGCTTATTGGAAGGACGACGGCATAGGCGTTTTATTTTGGGGCTTCTTGTCTTTATTGATGCATTTAGCGGGCATTTACCAGGCAGCTGCGCTGCGTGCCACAGCGAACAATTTGTTTTCCTTTTACCTTGAATTGATCTTGAGTAAAATCGCTTTAGCGTTGAAGTATGTCATCACATTGCGCATGACCTACAGACGAACTCTGAGGTGATTCTGAACCATGGCTGATGGTCGTCCTACGCCATGACAGAAAAGTGGAGAGGTGTAGAGCGGAAGAGTTTTGATAAGGGATGAGACACGTGCGAGGTTGGATTGATGAGCTCCACGCTATGGGACATGGTGATCGAAGAGTGAAGAGCAATCAATCAACTAAGGACAAAGAGATAAGTTTGAGTCGTCCACATCACAGAGAAATACAAAATACAATGGTTTGCCATTTGATCGCTCCTCAACCCAAGACAAATACGAAGGTTCCAGCCTACGTGGGATGGCTTCAAAGCGTTTTCACGGCCTAGCAATCGACCCGTCTTTATATAAGACATCATCATCGCACCCTTCACTGCATCTTCCCCAGAAATGGCACTCTCCAAAGCTCCACCGGGTTCAAACTTTGCTCAGAGCGTCAGCAGCTTGTACAGTTCCATGGCCAATCTTGGCCTGGATAAAATCCTCAAGATCCAGCAAGATAACATAATCCGCCTGCTTATTGTAGTTATCTTAGCACGAACTCATATGCAGGTTGAATGCGCCAAGTGTGTTGCTCAACTGAATGACAAGAGCTTGCATATAGAAACCATGGCGGAGAATCAGCTAAAGCAACTGGCCAAGCTGTTTAAAGAGTGTGCTGCACTATTGGACGGGCTGAAGGCTAGGGTGAACCAGGTTTGGAAGAGTGCGAAAGGTCACGCTTCCAATGTGAGGATGGCAGCTTTAGAGGATTTGTGGGGAGGGTATGATGCGATCGTGAGGAGTCAACTCAGGTTTGAGAAGGAGATCAGGCGATCAGTGGGGATTCAGAACGAGGTGTTCGCAGTGGATGAGTTGGAAGGGGTTGAGAAGAATGTGGAGTAGGAGTGCTTGGAATAGTCTGGCGTTGTGATTCCCTTCGTAGAGGTCACTCTGAATGTGTTTGCACAATCTTAACATGCCACGGATCCATTCGCAATGTTGATGACAGGCGCAGCTGACACTGCCGTTTGCTTGCCATCCATATATAGTCACTTCTGATCCGTCTCTTCGCCCATCGCTAACGTGGTAATGCCATCTCTAAACACATCCCAGATCTACAAGAAGGTAGCCGTCAGATGCCAGAAGCATCTTGGCCACCTCTCGACAATCATAGCTGCCGAAGTACGAGATCTGACTGGATACCGACAATCAGTAATTAACGCAATCTGCCAGACCATCTCTAAGCTCTGCAGTGTCCTCAAATCAGCAACAAATGAGGCAACCGCTGAGGGAGAACGGCTAGAGACTGACGTCTTCGCAGACGTTCACGGTGAAAGCGCCCTAGAAGAAATTTGGGATGACGAGCTTGCATTCCCATTCTGGGTTTATGAAAACATTGAAGAAGGCATCTCGTGGTGCCGCGATGGGCAGCTGATGCTCCAAGATTGTGACGAAGGGGTGCGCAAGGAATGGGCGAGCTTGTGGAAAGAGAATCATCTGAGACGAAAAGAGGGCGTGCTGCGAGCTAAAACAAGGTTATTGACAATGATTCCAGATCACGAGAAAGAAGCAAACGGAGGAGAACAGCAATTTGGAGAGGGGGATGAAGACTTTGGAGGAGACGATGTTTGAATTAGGAGGAAGAAGCGTTGTGAAGCACGGTTCGGAACAGAGCAGTAGCGTCGGCTGATTGGGGTTATTAGTTCCGACTCAAGAATGTGGGTCTGGCAAGAAAAAGTTTTTTTAACTCTCTTGGGACCAGCTACAGCAAAACTTTGCGAGGGATCTCAAATTCAGATTAAATAATTTAGTATATATATTTTATAGTTGGACCTCTCTTCATCGATCACATCTCTTCCCAGCTTAAAGTTGGATATCTTCGATAGTATAGTGGTCAGTATTTCTGCTTGTCATCCACAGGACAGCTCGCAGGAGGCCGGGGTTCGATTCCCCGTCGGAGAGATACGATTCTTTTTGCTTTTTGCTTTCTTACGGTTCTGTGAGCGGGGAGCTTATTTTTGCTGGCATCAGAGAGATGCATCCCTATCACAGTGGTTTATGTTTGGCTTGTTTGTGCGATCTGCCCTTTCATCATAAACTGAAGTAATATGTGGATCGAACAGTTCTCTTTTGGGTTGAAGACCTAGGAGGCCCTGTGCGGCAATGCTAAGTCCAACAACAGCTCAATCATGAACAACGTTCACCCGTTAGATCTGGTTTGTAACGGGGAGGCATGTGGTCTTTGTTTACCAATCACTTTGCTGTCACCCTCGTTCTGTCGCTTGTCACCTCACGGGTACACAACCCACCAATGCCATCCACAATCTTACTTAATCCTCTACAATCATTTCCTACGCCCACCGCGCATGTCCGCTGGATCTTCAACACCCTTGCCTGCATGAATATGACTAGTCGCGTTGGTCGGGCACTGTAGATCGACCAGGCTCGCTTCAGCACGTGGTGGAAGGGCTATGTCCGCGGCAGACGCAGGTCGGCCATCCCAGTTCTAAAGTAATACGTGGGGATTGCTGTGTATACTACCGCTATCCACTGAGACTGGATAGTCGCAGGAGGCATGAAATAACCTCCCAGAGGGCATGTTGCTCCCAGCGGCATGGGCGCTAAACGCGGCTTCGACTACCACCACGCTACATTGTTTGCATGCATCATGTAGGATCCTGCTGACGACATGGTCTAACACCATGTGTTCGGCCAAAGTATCCATCATTTCGACGATCGAACGCCTCTCGATCTCGGCACTGACCCAAGCAATCCTACCGCAGAAGTGGGCTATCACACTGCATTGCAGCGCGGTTAGCATTGCATTCTACGAACAGCTGAGCATATACGAAAAATCGCGGCATCGTCAGCTGGAAGAAGTCAGCTTGGTGTAGTTGCTCGAAAAAGTGACGAACAAATCGCAACAAAGCAGTGCGATATGCTCAAGCATGCACGTTCAGGCCAGCTCATGGACTAAAAGATGATGGAGGCATAAGTCTCAAGGCAGACGATGCTGTCTGCTGATCAGCTACAGCATGCAAACAAATCCATATTCGCTCAAGTAAGTGCTTGACCGGAAACTGAGAGGCTTGTCGCACTGTTCATCTACTGCTGCAGTCGGACCATGCATCCCAAGTCATCGCGACATATCTGTCTCTATTGGATCACACAAAACAAGCACCGAGTCACGGGTGTACACTCTGTTGTGCAAACAGATTGAGTTTTGCTCCGGCAGCAGCTGCCATACCCATCGTCGCGGACCAAGATACTAGCTATGAACACTTGGTCAATGGTACTTTTCTAAATTGCACTGTCAGCGGAAAAGCGCGTTCACGGGGAAGGAGACGACATGTTGGTCTCACTGCAGCGTATGCATGTATCAGTACCACGGTCTACGCAGACCATTGTTGCGTCCACTCTAGTCTACCGGCATCCGCATTCTCCAGCCCGCACATTTGCTGGTCAGCATTACCATTAATTGCTGCTGTTATTCCTCGGAGCTCCGCTCACCGATCAGCGTGTGACACGATCTGATCGAGGTTGGCCGCTTGACGACATGCATACAATCAGCCTCGATGTACAATTCCGATGACAACTCCGGCTCGGGTTCCGAATGACAAACAGACATCGACGATATTCACCCTCAAACCTTATCACGTCAAGATGTTGAGTAATGCTCGGCTGTGTCGGTTGCATCAAACATCCACTATTTCGGATTTGTATCCCAGCCAACCATAGCCAAGCCAAGGACAAGAGAGTAGCATCTCACCACTTCCGTTGTTGCATGAGGTTTTGCGATGCTCAGTTCCAGATGAATGGCTCGTGCCTGTGTATCCTGCAGTATGGCACAATTACGGGACAGGCTGGCATGCATGCACCTCCAACCTTGCATGTCAGCTGAACCTGTGCTGCGAGCACAAGGTTTCGATACGAAGAACTCCGAAATGGAGTGGCGCAATCCGGATATGCACTGCAGCTGTGCGACATGCAGCAGCCTTTGTCTCCACCGCGTGGGGTTAGAAAGCAAGCAGGGTGCGTGTTTCCCCTCCGTATCACTCAATGAACACGACATGTCCTGCATGCACTTAGCCTTTAAAGCCTCACTTTCATTACACAAGCACAGCCGAACTGCCGCTCTCACAGCCACACTTGCTGCACTCATCCGCGCTATCCATCTGCACTCCACACCAAGCCTCTGCCTGAGAGTAAATATCGAAACATCACTCCACACGTTCGTGGTGAGACACCCAGCCAAGCAGGCAGCAAGGCACACCCACCAGCATCAACAGCCAAGCGACGCTTGCGCATGGCTTGCGGAGCACCCGCCCCATGTGCATCCAGAACGTGCCTGGTGCGGGGGAACAACGGTTCCCGCTCGCGACCGTCAGCGCGGAACACCTTGCCGAGGAAGTCGTTCGGTTAGCTGCTTGCGCTCCTTTGTGCCTTTTGTGTTTCTTTTGTGTTTGCGCGGTCGTGTGTGAAGTCTGCACTTTTGTGCGGTTGCTGCTTTGATAATTCCGTGGGCTGCTCGGCGCGATTTCTTAGTGCAGATGCGCTGGCAGGTTGGCAAGGACGAACGACACTAGGGAAGTAGCAGCGGAAGCTAGACACGTCAATGTCAATCTTCAAGGTCGAACGGCAGCACCCGCCGGAGAACGTGCAGGTTGCTCGCGGCCAGCAGAATTTTTTTATTACGATGAAGGTGAACGGCCTGTATCTCGGCACATGGCTTTGAATCGGAAGGTGGCTGCTATCAGGTCGCATGGCAAATTACCAACCGCGACCATGCGATGCAATGCAATGCACAAAGGTGGGGATCGCCGAAATTTGAAAGTGAGGCATTCATGAAGAAGCCTGAAAGTATCATTTCTATGTTGACCCTTGAACTGTTACGTAGCTGGTCTCTTTCGTTTCTATCTATCCCTATGCGAACCCCACCTGGAAGTGAAAGTCCTCGTAAACGCTTGGGAAGGACCGAGAAGTGCATTGCTAATGTCTTCTTCGGACCAACCCAGCCAGGCCGGCCCAGCCCTAATCGTAGTGAAAGGTAATTTCTGCTGCATCGAAAGGGTGTCCCGCATGCATGCACGCCCAAGCAAATTGAAGTTTGCAACAAAGAAAAAGAAAGGATCGACAAATAGCCAACCGCAGAATGCTTATTAAACTCCCGACTGGCCGCTCACCGAGCGCATGCTACGGGTAAATGGAGTATGCAGATATGAATCGAAAGTGGAGTCGTAGCTTCGTGAATGTACGGGACTGAACAAAGGAGACACGAAAGTACAGCAGGTGTCAAATGACGGAGCAATGAAGCTCAGGTAAGAAAAACAAATCTAGGATATCGCCCAAGTGTTGCTCCAGATGCCATGGCCACAGGCTTACAGGCAAGCTTCTGAATTGGCCCCAATGCAACCAAAATGCAAGAAACGGAAAGGGTATATGCGAAACAAAAGCAACGTGTGAACAAAGACCATCGTCCTGTCGACTGGTCCGGAGAGACTAATACTCAACATTGATTTTGGCGCGCAATTGCCGGACGCGCATTGATGACCTTGCGAGGACAGACGATGTATGTGCGGCGTTGGTGACTCGATGCAGACACTCCGTCCGAGAATGGTAGATGAAGACAAAGAGCCGCGGCTCCTGCTGTAGCGGGGGCTACAACAAGACCTGGCTAGATCCGAAACGCCAAAAAACACCAGAATGGGCAATCGTACAGATGAAATATGTATAATACAGAAACGACTGATCCTAGTTGTGGAGACGCGTGGCAAAGGCCTGGGATGTCGTAGATGTCGTCGTCAGCTGGGTGGGGTACATGTACTTGCGCCTATGACCGCTCAAATGTGCTTGAGCGACTTATCAAGTCTAGGTCTGACTCGCGAGACTCGCTACTGATTCGGTCGTCTTTGCGCTTGGTGCGCTCGTTCGGAGCTCGGCTAATCAAGCGTCTGACGAAATTGCGCTTCGGGTTGGCGTTTATGGCTTCAATGGAGGGACTGGCAGGCTCAATAGATGATCTGCGGGAACCAGTGCGCTCCAAGACTTGCTCTGGGGCATCGACGATGTCTTGCTTCTTGATTTGGCAGAATAGAGTCGAAAACAGGTATTGTTCGCCGTTGCTGTCGAACAGTGGCAGGTGACGGTAGCCTTGTTGGATGCTGTTGAGCTTGGCGGTGAAGGTAGCTAGCGGAGCATGGTTGGTAGTGCGAGCGTCAAGGGAGTTCCAGACGGTCCAGCGTACAAAGACTAGGCTGGGAAAACGAGTGCGAACAGTCAGTTGTAGTTCACTGTCGAACACCGGGTTGTACCCGTTGCCCTCGACGATGCGAGTGCGCTTTCGTAGTGGATTGCCAATGCCTGAGTGCCCATTGCGTGCAGAAGCGTCTTGCCCGCCAACACCAACAGCGTTCGCACCGTTATCTTCGGCACTGTACATCTCGAACTCAACATACGGGTTGATGTTGGCGTCTTGAGCCAGACCTCGAGGACGTGGTAGCTGTTGGGCGGAGATGATCTTAACAGCAAACTTGACTTCCTTCTTAGGTGCTTTGCTATGGCCTTGGGTGGGGGTTTGCTCCAAGCGCAGGTCTGCAGGCTTCAGTACATAGCCTGTACGGTCGTTGCCACTTGCGAACATGGCCTCATTGAGCTGCTGTCCGAGATCGTATGTTTGCCAATTGAGAGCAGCCATCTGTACTCCGCGCCTCCAAAACTTAAGAGGGTCGAAGTTGGAGGAGTTAATCCTGAAAGCATGAGGGTATACGCGCATTAAGCATCGCATGTTGTGCGCCTCAAGAAGGTGCTTCTCGCGCGACCCAGGCTTGGTCATCTTTTCGAACGCACGTTCGTTGACTGAAAAGATATGGTTGTACGTTTGGGCATCACTGGACGTGAAGTCTGTGAATTTGTACCCTTTGGTGTACACACCAAGGTCGCCAAGAAGCTTGGTGATATTGCTAGTCTTGGTCTTCTTTGGCTTCTTGCGCTCTTCTGCTGCAGTTACTTGAGGGCTATCGCTATCTTCAGCTGAGCTGACAAGCGCCGAAGTTGGTACGGTGTTGTTGGTCGACGTGGTAGAGGTGCGAGGCGATGCCCAGAACATGGCTGAACGCTCCGGAGGACTCATTGACGGGGGGCTTGAGATGAGGGGTGAGTTGGGAATAACGTTGTCGTTCATCTGAATAGGTCGAGACCAAGGGGAGCTGAAGCTTCGTTCTCGTCTTCTTGTGGTAAGCTCATTGGTCAGGGCCTTGGCATCCAACTCTTCTGAGGCAGCCTTGACCTTGATCAAAACCCTGTTCTTCAGCTCTTCGGGAGAGGGCAGAGTGTGGGACGTAAAGTCCAGAGGCTTCAAGACCAACTTGTCGCCAAATTCCTCGCACATGGTCTTGACCATCGACGCCTGCTGATCTGCAGTGCAGTGCACTTCGAGCGATAGAATAAGCGGGTATTGGGACTCAACGAAGGCATACTTGTTGACGACCTTGATAGTGTCGTGGAACGAGATGCTCGATGTCAGAGTGCGGCCGTGCATAACTACAGGCTTTCCATCACTGCCATCCCAGCAATCGATCTCGATGCATCGGCATCCCTTCTGGAGTGCCGTTATATACGCCTCGGTGCTTGATTCGCCAGCGACTTGGCGCCCAAGGAGATAGGTGTTATGCGAACAAGAGATGAAATACTCGTTCAATGGACGGTTGAGCTGCAAGTCCTTGTCGACTGGCTTGAGGACGGAGTTGGCAGGCGAGGTCAAGAACGTCTGGAACGCAGGGAAGCTCATAGTCAAAGGCAGTGGGATCTCGCCGCCGTCTGCCGGGGATGCCTTGGTCTTAGTGGCACGTGCAAACTTTTCGAAGGTGTTCGACCAGTACTCCAGATCTTCAGTAATGTCGATACCCTGCTCATGCTGCAGGAAGGAAAGGAAGGTGGCCTTGTCCATCTCCACCTTCGATCCCGACTGGAAAGTTTTGTAGATCTGTTTGATATCCTTGCGCTCCTTTAGGCGTCTGACGAAGTACAAGAACTGTGTCTGGTTCAGTCTGCCAGTATTCAGTGTGTCGGCCTTGTTGAAGTAGATACGTAGGGTTGCCTCTGTGCAGTTGATGTGCAAGTTGCGGCACAGCTCAATGGTACTGGGAAAGTCCAAAGAGTCAGGGCCATCGACACCATTCGAGCGCTTCTTCATCTCGCGTTGCCAAACAAGCTTAGCGCTCTTGTCTGCGAAGCCCAGGAGGCCAGCCATCATGTCGATGCGGTTGCGAGATACAGACTCGAGTGTCTCAGTCCACATGTTGAACACACCAATATCAGGTGCGATCAGGTGCATGGTCCGTATGCGCCCCTTCGTTCGTGATGTGTCTGTGTATACAATTGTGAACCAGTAGGGTGCCCATGCTTCTGAGAGGCCGACTTCCTCACGGTAGTGCTTAGCCTCGAGGCCTGAGCGGATTTCCCTTACATCGTCGATGTAAAAGCATTTTGATGGTCGAGAAGGGTCCCAGAACACCTTTGCCGATTCCAGATCAAGGCGCAGGTTGATCTCCTTCTTCTCTTTCTTTGTGACCTTTCTCAAAACAGTGCCCTGTTCAAGGCGGGAGTTGCGCACCGGTGCTATGACAGCTGAGTCTGGTATGGAGCTGACACTAGGCTGGGTGCTCGAGATGCCCAGCGCGTTGATGGGCTCGCCATATACGTCGTCAATCGCCTCCTCCTCTTCGAATGCGTCAAAGTCTGAGATGCAGGCCTCGCCATCGGCAGCAGTCCTGCTGTCGCTACGCCGGCGCATGATGACTGGTCCTTGGCTTCTGTCTCGGTGTGCCTGCGAGTTGTTTCGGCGGAACCTGTTTGGAATGCCTTGCGCACCCCGGCTGACCCTGCGGATCAGGCCAGGTCCTTTGCCGAGGGCCTCAGCCATGGCAGAGGGCGACGACGTAGGCGCCGCCGATATGGGCGGTGGCAAGAGGGATTCGGGAAGGCTGTAGGAGGGCACGGCTGGCAGCGAGCTCGAGACCATAGGCACCATGCCCTCTGGTGTCGACTGGAGGGACAGGGATCCATTGAGGTAGGATGGCGTTGAAGCCGGGCTGCCTCTGGAGCTGGGAATGCTGATAGCTGCCGTCATGCGAGCGAAACTAGGCGACGGTGAGGGCATTCGCGGCCTGGTAATTGAGTCGTTGAGCAACGACATGGTGCGTGGTAAAATGCAGAAAGCGTAACGTGAGGCAATACTAATGCTTCTTCATGGCGCAGAGGAGTAACTGAAGGAGTGGACACGGCGAGCGGGCGCCAATGGGAATAAGAGCAAAGAGGATCAACAGCCAGCTGGGGTCCTAGGTGAGCATGAGCTACGAGCTTTCGTGCATCGTGAGATTGACGGCGGTAGGCTGCGTTGCGTTTTCGGCTACGACGGTTAGGATGCACAAGCGCGCTGGGCGGGCACGCAGGCAGTGAGCGTATGAACGCAGGTCAGCTGGTGAGGCGGATTGCTGAGATGAATTTCTTGCAGCGAGGTGCAGACGCAGATGCGACCAGGGTAGTGTATTTTGGGTAGTTGCGACGGAGCGCCGCTCGTGGGGGTAGGTGCAGATGCCGAATGCGGTCGTTCGCACAAGGGCGCAGAATAAATCAATGCAGCGCCGTGTAACGTCGACAAAGTTGTTTGCGCGGTATGGGGTGATCGAGTGAAGTCGCGGTGAGGCAGGTAAAGGCGCAGAGAGAAGTCTGACTCTGCTCGGCTCCCCTTGGTAAAGTAGCACGGCAGCGACGGATAGCTCTGGTGGAAGGAACGGTCGTCTTAGGGCAGGTACGCTCAAGTGTCGAGGAAACGGCGAGCGGCTTGGCGCGCTTCTCCTGGAAGCAGCAAGGCTCGCTGAAAAAGATTTGCTAATATTACACCAGCACACGCTCATTCTGCGCATCCCTTGAATTGCCCCCTAACCAGGTCATTGTCGGGCTCCACCCCGCTCTGTCCAATTCGATCCACCCCGGCCACGTTGAACGCGCGCAGCCTCTTCCCTGCTGGCGAGCTGCTAACGACGCCCTAAGGTTTGGAGAGCCGCGGGTTCGGCACCTGGGCACCCCCAAGTAATGAAACGCTCGCGGATGACGTCTCTACCGTTGCTGCAAGGAGTGGGCTCCAATCACACCAGCGCCGGAGCATCTCTCCACACTGCCATCATCAGGCATCCAGGACAGCGCTTGCTAGCAGTGCCTGACACCGACCGTTGTGCCCGTGTTAGCCATGCACCGCCCTGCTGAGGAGACGTGCGCTTGCCGGGTTGTCCACGAAGGATCTGCCAGGCTGCCAAAGCTCAGCCTTGCTACCCACATAGGGCGTCCACAGCATCCTGCGCTCTCCTCTTTTCATTGTCGGAAGTCACGGCAGCAGAAGCACCACTGCGACAGCGACAAGGACGACAATGACAAGCGACCTGCTGTAGTGAGTTGGCGCTGCTACGAAACAGAAGGCAGTTAGTCGCGCGCCTTGGTCGCAGTGGTGGCCTCAGATACCCCTCATATTATCTTGTCGCTCGTCATTTGACGTAGGCATCGTTTGTTTTGGATCCGACTTTACCGGCCCAATCTTACACAGTGACGGGCATGCGGCATTGCGGTGAGCGATGAGTCTGATGTTCAGCTTGTTGCAGGGTATCGACTGGTTGCTGGCTGCACAGCGGCGATCGCAACATCACCAGCTTCCAGCAAGCTGCAGCGCGTCGCAAAGATCGCAATAATATGTGACAGGCGACTGTGGCTGCCCTCCACCACTCCTACACGTGGCGCGGGACTGCCGTCATGTTGAAACAAGAGGGCGAAGCCGGCACAGCGGTTTGAGTTCTGCCCCTGTCAATCATCCCTGCACAGGCTTGTTTGATGGGCCACGGCATTCGACGGCGCAAGAACAACAAGTTAGGGATACCCAGTCTGAACCATCTCATACGACACTGCCCAAAACTTGCGACTCGCTCTCGTATCGTGTAAACTTTACGCCACGCTTCAATGCCCACAAAGAGCAAATTCAACCATGTCGTAAAGCCCTGCAAGTAACAGGGCACAAATGGCATTCCTAACATGCCTCCGTATCCGCAACAGTGCTGCACTGCATGCAATCGCAGGCGCATGCCATGCAACGAGTCGCGTGATTTCCCGCGACGCTTTTCGAGAAGCTGGCAGCAGGATTCCTCCCGCCCCTGAAGCCGTTCACGAATCAGACCACTCTCCCCGCACATCAACATCCGTGTGCGCCACGTCCATGTGACCTGCTGGCGGTGTGATAACTCTTCCCCTCAACCGCGACAAGCAGCCAATCGCCTGCTCACTCCTACGAGTGCTTTGACAAGACGACAAGCTCGATGTGTTGTCAAACTCGTCAAGCCACTTGTCGAGCACGTTCTTTATCTCTCGTATCCTAGCTCCTCGGCACATTCCGAGTCTGCGCTGCGAGTGGATGCACAAGGTGTGGCTGTCGTAAATGACAGGGCAAACCTCAAAATAGCCTCAACGCACGTCTCTCTATCTACTGTACTTTTCCGTATTGCGAGATGGGATGACATGCGTCAGACCCTTGACCACCGGACATACAGGGCTCATGATTGGACGGAATGTGTACCGAGCTCAGCTGCCTAAGCACGTACGCGTCGAACTGCCAGTTTCCCATCGATGGAGCTCGGGCGGGAGGTGAGAGGGCGTACACGATTCGCCAAGAGTACGAACGTACAGCCAGCCCTGTGTGTCCAATGCGATTGCTTTCTGAAGGAAGCGAGGGAGGTCGCTTTGGGTAGTCAACTCAGACCATACTAGGACGAGAGTGACACAGGATTATGTCAAACGAGATCTGTTAACATCAATTGAACAATGACCATGACCAGTCATGACATGGGCAATAGCTAGACGCGTGCGTCCAGGAAGAGCAGAAGAAACGCGTGAGTCAAATTGTGATGCGCGTGCTTCCAGCAATAAACCTGACACGAAACAAGCTCACGTCAATCTACATCGACAAGGTCGATACCCGCCTCATCGCTATCTGGAATGTCCCATGTGGATGGCCCCCGACTTCCTTGCCAAATAACGCTTCCAATCGCCTGCAGCCGCCTCGAAACATCGTCGCAAGTGCGGCCACGCCGGTCCAGAGCACTGCGGGACGTTCTTGTATCACTGAACCTCTCACTGTCATGAGACGCAGGGTTCTGTAATGAGGTATGGATCGATTGCTCGCCGAAATGGCTCCGTGCAGATGTCGCCTCGCCCTGGCTATCACCCTGGCTACCATCATCTGGCGACTCGATGCGACCCCACACGGCGTAAGATGGAGCCGCTGAGGTGATCGACCGGGGCCCTGGGAATGGCGCATGTTGTACGTCGTCGCTTATGCAAGAGGCCTGGCCTGATAGTGACCTGAACGGTGTAGATAGAAATGGTCTCGAGCTGACAGAAGACGCAGCGTTGGACATCGGCAGCCTCGTGGAGGCGTAGCCCTTCGTTGCTCGCGACATCAAGTCCTCAGTTGTCTCATTAGGGGTGCGAACAGTATCATTTGCAGGTTGAAGATCGCTACCAAGCGCGATTGATCGCCAGAACGCCTCGTTATTGTCGACCTCCTCAACAGCATCGGTTCGCGATAGGGGACGTGCGGCTGGGAGGCGGTCCCTTGTCTGTTTGCAGGCAGGCAAAGAGGCGGAGACTGTCGATAAATTGGCATGCGTAGGATTACCCTGAGCAGTCTGCTGTGGCCAGATTGTGCGAGCAGGTCCTGCGTATCGTACAGGAATGTGAGGCTGCGGGACGCTGGTTCCGGTCCCGTCGCCCACGCGAACCTGGCCAGAGCTCGACGTGCCTGTGTCCAAGTACGCCCTCCAGGGTTCATCATCGACGATTTCAAGTTGGTTTGGAGGACTTTTGACAATAGGCCGGTGGCCTTCACCGGCATTTCGTGTTGCCTGTCCCATGTCGGTTTCTTTGGCGTCAAGACCTGCATAGACACGCTGCGTCTCGACAAATTGGCCTGTCTGCCACGGTGCATCACTAGACCTGCAATGACTTTCTCTACCGGAGACTAGCTTCAAAGGGCGTTCAATACCTTTCACGTGGTGCGTGAGTCGATAGCTTGGGTCTGTGGTTGCGCTCTGTTGGACAGGCGGATCAAGTGGGTTTGATTCAACTGCAGCATACCGAATGCGCACATCTGCATAAACCTCCGGTCTCCCCGGGTAATCATGGTGTGAACACAGGTCATGCTGAGGTTGGTAACCTCTGTCCGACATTGGGGCTTCTGAATCTATTCGCCGTACTGAATGCTTGCCGTCTTCATCAATGAGCATGGTATCTGAATTAGTCTGCGACTGTGCGTAGCTGACCGGTTGTGTCGATGCACCAGTTGTCAAAGCATCTGACCCAATTTGAACTCGAATGTTGTCAGCAGCGGTGAGTACCGGTAGAGCACCGCTCATGAAGGTGTTCCCATGACTGTCGAAGTCATCTAGATCGTCTCGGTGCGGAAAGGTAATATGACTCCGACGACGAGCGTATCCTATGGCCTTTCCATCGAGTTTCCTACGTTTTCCAACTCGACTCTTTTCCTTGATCGACATGGGATGCAGTTCAACAGGTCTCGAAGGTGCGATGCCGATCCAGTCTCGTTGTCTCAACAGCCGCCGCTTGTTTGCCTCTAGTAGTTGTATCTCTGCATCTGCATCTGCAGTGCTTCTCGTTCCGCCGAGTTTCGTTTCTGTTGTTTGTCTGGTCAGTCACTTCGCAACCAAAGGTGCGAGTGAGGCCAGGCCTGGGGTTACATACCTCCACCGACTTCATTCTTGCGCTGGGCTTTCACAAAGTGAGGGCTTCTTTCATGATGCTGCCGCACATAATCTCCGTGTCGTATCATGCGTACTGTAGGTGGCGTGTGACATCCCTCTTCACGGTAGTCGCGACGGACTGGGCCGGAGTCGAAGGAGGGAAGGTGATGCACCAGTTCGTAGGCATTACCATCGCGAAAATAATCTGGACGAAACAGCGCTGCAGGTGCGTCTGGGCTCTGCTGCAATTGTGTGCGTGCGCGGGCGAAGTATGCTTTCTGTTTCTGTAACAAACCTTTGTTGGCGTTTTTGGTGCGCTGGAGAGTCCCTCCGGTCCAATTCATCTTCGCGATACACAGTGCATGTCATGTCACTGATTGTTGGGTGATTGCAGCTTGTACAAGAGCAGGGTGTGGCGTGTCATTCTTGCGCCTGCCCACCTGAGGGTGACCCCGAGCCACCTGCCCACAGTCAACATCAACAGCGCCCAACCTCACATTGCAAAGCAGCCATACATCGAAGAGCAACAAGGCTCTCATAACGATATTCAAAGATCAGCTGGATCTTCGATTTTGTAACACTCGGTGTGTCGGCTCTATTGCGGTGCTACGTAGCAGAGCTGCGTCCCGTCCTCCGCAAAACAGGTGGAGCAACCGTGGAGAGCGGTCCTTCTCAACCCCATGGAGAAGTCGCTGATCGTCTGCGCTAGGACTCATACACGGACGTTTACCCCAACTGCATCTGTTGCCTTGCCTGACGAAGTGTGAACGTTCGAGGAAGGTTTTGCGCTTCACCGGAACACCGAAACGTACTCAGCCTGGCCAAACAGAATGCCTTTCCAACACCTGACTTCGCGCACGAGGTTGGTTCACATGGCGGTGTACGTAGATGTCTTCACTGTGCTCTGTTCTGTTCGAAGACTGTGTAAGTCGATTCTCAGAGGGACACTACTTCGGCACTCGCATCTCGACCGCGTCGGCTCAGTACTCTTTCGCGCTGGGAGATATTCCTATCCGTCGTAGAGGTCGGCTCTTGATCCGTCTCAAAGATGTTGTCAGGGAGCCCGCCTGTTTCCGACAAAATACTACTACGCAATGTGGTAGTTGTCCCACACCACATCTTGACCTTCCAGTTCTGGTATGCCGTCTGTCTGCTCAGTTGGCAGTGGTACCCGGTTTTCCTATGTGCTTCGCCTCAAGGGCGGAGCGGAAGGAGTGACGGATGTTGATATCCTGGCGGCGCTGACATTCCTTGGACAGGACCCACAAGTCATTTATCGTTGAATCTCATCCTCTTTGAGTCGCATAATGCGGCTATTTGTGTAAGTACCCATCTCTACAGCACACAACAAAAGACCAGCCCGTTGATGGGTATCAGTACCGTCACCTGAAGCGCTGCTGCAAAGGTTCACGCATAAGTCACATTGACCCTGCTATAATGACGCTGTCTAGTCGTTGAGCCAATTCCTGCGCTCGCAAAGCGGTAAGTATTCCTGGTAGCGTAATTTCCTTTACCGAGCAAAGTAGACAAGTAGGAGTACAGTTACGTCAAGCGCCATACTCTGAGAGGCTGACAAGCGGTGTTTGGGTGGGAGACCCACTACTTTAAAGGCGCGGTCTGCCGTATTATGCAGTCTGGCCAGTGACCAGGGCAATGGAAGTTTCAGCATGTGAGAGAGATAAGAGAAAAGAGAGGCGAATGCTCAGCAGATGACGCTTGCTTGTTATTTCGTGCCATATATTTCCCGCTGGCGACTTGATGAAGGCATCACGTAATCGTACAGTTGATCTCAATCAATGATGGAGGGCTGGCAGTGGCACGGAACATCTACCGAATATTGTTCCTTCAGCCTCAAGATCAGACCCTGAGCCTTGGCGACGAGAAGTCGTGCCGGCTTGTTCTCGCCGAAACGATGATGACATGACGATCTATACTGTGCACAGAAAGCTCATTCCGCAATCCTTTTTTGATTGGGCCAATTATGCAATTCCGAGAGACGCTGCTTGGCTCGCTTTGCGGCTCCATTGGCAAGATGCGCTCAAGACTCTCAGTGGCGTCATCGTGCATACGAACCCTTAAGGGTTTCCAACCTCGTCCGCACCAACGGCTGTCAAGCGCGGCCGTGTCGAAAGGCTTGCTCGGCATGAAGCTGTCATAGGCAGTTGCGCTGCTCATCCAGGCCGCTGCAGCGCCGCGCCATGTGCATTCAGGGCAATCTGCTGCGGTCGGATACCCACTTATACTGCAACATCGCTGGAGCTGGTCATCGAATGAGATCTGAGGAACACAGCACCACCGCCGAGGTCGTGCCAGAGGCGCAAGTTGTGACAAGGCGCCGTTGTTCGAAGTCGCTGGCTTAGCAACGGAGGCCAGTTGAGCCCATGAACTATGACGTGGGACCCCACCGAATCGCGCTGTAGCTGACCTCAACTGATAAGCTTTGACCTGTAAATCGGCGCCAATCGAGTTATTCTGACCGCTACAGTTGCAAGTTAAAGAATTCATGAGTAATGCCAAAATTGCAGATGCGGCATTTGGTTTGTGTATAAACTCTTAAGACGCTGCCACCCGGCTCCACCAAATATACCCACATTTCCATCTCCAGTTACCCACCTCCACAGAGTACCCACTGTTCTCTCCGCTTGAACGAGGGGTTGCCTAGATCTTTACTATAAGAAGAGTGCGATTGCCCACGGACCCAATCCATATCCACTGCCATCATTACAACGACGGATACCCATCTTCTAGTCGCCAACTCTTAGTTAAACTCGCCCCACATCAAACCTCCCACCATGTCGGCGCCTTCTCTTGCGGTACCACAAACGGGCCGGTATGCGCGACGTTTGTCCTCTATCGAGGCAACTCGGGACAGTGTGCAGATGGGTCCAACAGTTGTTGTTCCCCCAAAACACTTGATGGCGCCTTCTGGTGCTTCAGAAGTCGCTACAGGCTTCGAATCAGCGAGGCATCGTCTGGATTCTCAAGTCTCCACAAGTTCAGGCTCATCTTCGCCCACTGGGACACCCACCGAGACTACTGTCACAGACAAATATGCGTACGCCTTCGATATTGACGGCGTCCTCATCCGTGGCGGTCGCCCGATCCCCGAAGCCATCGAAGCCATGAAGATGCTCAACGGCGAGAACGAATATGGCATCAAGGTACCTTACATCTTTGTGACCAACGGCGGCGGTAAGACCGAAGCCGAGCGTTGCATCCAGCTCAGCCAACAACTCGAGATGGAGGTTTCGCCTGGACAGTTCATCTGTGGCCACACTCCTATGGGCGAGATGGCTGAAAAGTACGGCACAGTCCTCGTCGTCGGTGGAGAAGGCGAGAAGTGTCGTATCGTCGCCGAGGGCTATGGCTTCAAGGATGTCGTCACACCTGGAGATATCATCAAGGACAACCAGGACACCACACCGTTCCGTCAACTAACAGAAGAGGAGTACAAGAACTCACGAGCCCGCAACTTTGCCGAGGTCGAGATTGAGGCCATCTTCGTCTTTGCCGATTCTCGCGACTGGGCCTCTGACCAGCAAATCATTCTCGACTTGCTTATGTCCAAGAATGGACGTCTTGGTACCAGATCTGAGACTTTCGATGAGGGCCCGCCAGTCTTCTTCTCACACAACGACGTTGTGTGGAGTGCATCCCACGATCTTACCCGCATCGGTATGGGCGCTCTTCGTGTCTCTCTAGAGGCTATGTACAAGGCTGTCACCGGCAAGGAGCTTCAGACCACCGCATTTGGCAAGCCCCAAATTGGTACATTTGAGTTTGCTACCCGACTTCTGAAGAGGTGGCGAAAGGACACCCACGGCATTAATGAAGCACCCGAGACTGTTTACTTTGTCGGTGACACCCCAGAGTCTGACATCAGGGGCACCAACGAGTTTGACAAGTACACCAACGATGCCAATTGGTACTCCATCCTCGTCAAGACCGGTGTGTACCAGGCCGGGACTAAACCCAACTTCACTCCCAAGGCTACCGTGGACAACGTTCTTGAAGCCGTCAGGCACGGCATGGAGCGCGAGTACAAGAAGCAACTCAAGGAGAGCATGCTTGCAACTGGTGTGATTGAGGATTAATAAGTCCCTCGTAGGCAGCTTCTCTCATACTCTTTAACAGTCTCTTTTTCCCTTTTGGCATAGCAATTGGAGTTGTGGAACTATCTGTTTTGTTTTCCTTATTCACCGGCCCGGGGCCCTAAAGAACAACATTGATGAACGGTACTATCAAGATACCAGACGAGCAAAAGCTGCAGTCACATTTAGATCACAGAAAAATCAAGCTCATACATAAACAATGTCTTTCCATTCTCCATATATTGATCAAATGGCATACTAACGATGCCACACCGAGGCTACTCCTATCTTACGTCCATAGTACGAAGTCTTCTGTGCATCTTCCTGTAGTACATCTTCCTATAGCAATCTCGGTCATTCTCCCTCCTAAGAACATGAATGTTTCACATACAAGGTCGGTACCGATTTCCTTCCTCGGCCGTTAGTTTCACTAACCTTCAACGTCGAACCCTGAATCTCTCAACGTCAAAAATTCGAAACAAGCCGCACCCGCGGAAACCCAAAGTCCAATCTCCCAACGTCTGGGAATCCAGGTATCGCCAATTTCCCGCGCGTCTAATCCTTCCACACGATCCCAACGTTCGCTGATCCGGGGCAGCCCTGCGCCATCGTCGGTGTGATAGACATGGGTGTCCTTTACGCGGCCCACGGTTCAACACATCGTCGCTGCGGCCCACAATCAAACCTCGGAGAATTTGACCCCTGACCCAGTCTTCCTCTCAATCCCTTGCCAAGCACACGGTACGGCGAGTTTTGCGGCCCACTCGCCCGCGCTTCCCCATCATGCGCGGGCTCCAAAGCTGCCGTCTTATTGACATGCCATGGTGGTTGGGTGTTTGACCCACTAGTGGCTGACGGGACGCCTGCTGTTATGATACGTGTACGTCTTATAAGGCAACGTACGAGGATGACGAGGCACGGGATGGAGATGAGAACATTCGAGAAGAATGGCGCCGCAGACGGCACGAACATTCAACCGGGATGACTGGAGATGGGGTTACAAAGTGATGATGTTTCAAGTATACGCCGAGGCGGCCGAGTACTGTGAGGCTTGGGTGAGGGGACGGCGAAACGTTCCGTTTGCTTGTGTCGTGCCACGCAGATGTGTGATGTAGAATAAAACATTTGACCCACAAGTATAATGCAATCCGCGTAGGAGCACGTAGCTTCTCGGGACTCGCATTACCACATTGAAGACAAGGGAAAGACGGCATATGCAGTGCCGCAAACTTACAACATTTCTATATGATCCGAAAACACAGGGTTTGGAAGAGTGGTATGAAGAATGGCGTTGTGTTTGTGACTGCCCTCTATGCCTTTCACATAACATTTTCACGCTCGCTTTGCCTCTGCATATCACCACGCGATAGTCAGGGGAGGCATTCAGGGTAACTCCAGTTAACCTTTTACACAGCAATCAGCAGCAACTTGTGGCTGCGCTGAAGCCATTGTTTACTGCAGGTGGTTTTGCACCTGAGCATTTGCGCGCTTGCAACCTCCCACTGACCCTACGCCCTGGCAACTACATTCGTCATATTCCAATGCGCTCCAACTCGCCTGAGGAAGCTACAGCAGCATGCGAGAGAGCCCCCTCAAATAAGACAGGACGCGTTGATAGCGATGTGTGACAGGAGAGGCGTATCAAAGTCCAACGCTGTCCTTACTGAAAGCCATGTCTGAGACTTTGAGACATCTCTCGGCCTCATCGACAAGTGTTCTATGCACGTTTCTGCTCCGCAGGAAGCCTGCTGTCCGGGGTTGGACGTTGTTATCCTACGATTTGTCTTGCTTACGGGCCCTGCCTCGATCATGTCTCGTTCATTCATCCAAACAGTTCTCGAAAACCTTGGACGTTGCACGTTGGCTCATACTCGAGCGTCAAACTTGGACTGAATTTGCTATGGCGGGTAGTTGGCTTGACTGTTGGATGATGAACAATATGGCCTACCCTTGGGGCTCTCAGGTTCAACATCGAATCTGCTGTATACATGCTCTCGAGTGTGGCATACTTCGTTTTCGTGTGACATATTAGTTCAGCTGCAAGAGTCTGTGACGTGCATCTGGCGCATTTAGATGCGCTGTCAGGTGATGGGTAGCTATTCTGGGATAGGCACGCAGAATATCAATGCAGTCGTCAGAAGGTGGTGAGAGTACAGGCGTGTGTGCAGTCGTTCTGGAGCGCTCATGGAGGGGCCGCTGCCAAGACCAGCGATCGCCTCCGCGGTTGTGCATCTGCGAGCGGCGAACATTCGGCTGCCACAACGAACTTTTGGTCGCCACAACGACTGAACATCGCACGACTTGCGCGCAACCCACCGCGCACAAGAGCTCTGCGTCCTGGACATGGTGTGAACAGCCAGATAGCCCCACCCCACGACCCCACCCCCACCGGCTCTCACTGCCGCCCCGACACTTTCGCACTCGCGAACTAAATATCGACCAAACACCGAGCGCACCTCGAGCGCACCTTCACCACCACCACAGCCGCCACCATGGAAGGCGCCTTTACTCACATGGGCAATCACCTGGTGTCCGACTCAGCCGCCACCATCAACGCTGGCGCCGGCGACGACGAAATCACCGGGCTGAGTGCTCGCCGCCGCAGGACTGACGATGAGGACGACGACCTGTTCGACGACGATGCCGAGAGCATGATGGATATGCCTGCGGGAGGAGCGAATGGACAGCAGCTGGTCAAGCAGGAGGAGGAAGTGGAGCTCCCAGCACACGCTTGCGCGTACTGCGGCATCCATAATGCAGGTAGCGTGGTCAAGTGCCTGGCCTGTAACAAGTGGTTCTGCAGCGCTCGCGGCAATTCCTCGTCCTCGCACATCATCAACCACCTTGTCCGCGCTCGCCACAAGGAGGTCCAGCTGCACCCAGCGTCCTCGCTCGGCGACACCACCCTCGAGTGCTACAGCTGCGGCGTGAAGAATGTCTTCCTGCTGGGCTTCATTCCTGCCAAGTCAGACACAGTCGTTGTGCTTCTATGCCGTCAGCCATGTGCCTCGATGCCTTCGCAAAAGGACATGAACTGGGACACGTCTCGCTGGCAGCCGCTAATCGAAGATCGCTCCTTCCTCCCTTGGCTCGTGCCCCCGCCGACCGATCAAGAGCAACTCCGTGCTCGCCACCTTAGCCCGCAGACGATTGCAAAGCTCGAGGAGCTGTGGAAGGACAACGCGAACGCTACAATTGCAGATTTGGAGAAGGGCGCTGGGCAGGAGGAGGCCATTGCGAAAGTCCTACTTCGTTACGACGATGCGTTCCAGTACCAGAACGTCTTCGGCCCTTTGGTCAAGATTGAGGCTGATTACGACCGCAAGCTGAAGGAGTCACAGTCGCAGGATAACTTGATTGTTCGCTGGGACATGGCTTTGAACAACAAGCACACGGCTAGCTTCATCCTCCCCAAGCTCGAGCTGGGCGACGTCAAGCTTGCTGTTGGAGACGAGATGCGCCTGCGATACACGGGAGAGCTGCGTCCTCACTGGGAAGGCGTCGGGTACGTCATTAAGATTCCGAACAACCAGTCTGACGAGGTGACCATTGAGCTACGCACAAAGGGCGACCACAAGTCTGTCCCGACCGAGTGCACCCACAACTTCAGCGCTGATTACGTATGGAAAGCCACCTCGTTCGACCGTATGCAGCACGCCATGAAAACCTTTGCCATTGACGAGATGAGTGTTTCAGGCTACATCTTCCACCGTCTCCTGGGTCATGAGGTAGCATCGGCACCTATGAAGATCCAGATTCCGCGCAAGTTCAGCGTACCAGGTCTACCGGAGTTGAACGGCAGTCAAATCAACGCGGTCAAGAGCGTCCTACAGAAGCCTCTGAGCTTGATCCAGGGTCCTCCAGGTACCGGAAAGACCGTCACTTCAGCCACCATCATCTACCACCTTTGCAAGATCAGCGGCAGCCAAGTATTGGTTTGCGCACCATCCAACGTCGCCGTTGACCAGCTGTGCGAACGAATTCATCTTACCGGATTAAAGACTGTTCGTGTGACCGCAAAGTCCAGAGAGGATGTCGAGTCTCCAGTCGGCTTCCTGTCCCTCCACGAGCAAGTACGCATGAACGACACCAACGTGGAGCTGAACAAGCTCAACCAGCTCAAGAGCGATGTTGGCGAGCTGTCCAGCCAGGACGAGAAGAAGTTCAAGCAGCTGACACGTGCTGCGGAACGCGAAATCCTCAATGCGGCCGACGTCATCTGCTGCACTTGCGTTGGTGCTGGTGACCCACGCCTTTCCAAGATGAAGTTCCGCACGGTTCTCATCGACGAGTCTACACAATCAGCTGAACCTGAATGCATGATCCCTCTTGTGCTTGGATGCAAGCAAGTCGTGCTTGTCGGTGACCACCAGCAACTTGGACCCGTTATCATGAACAAGAAGGCCGCTACTGCAGGATTGAACCAGTCGCTGTTCGAGCGTCTCGTCATTCTTGGCTGCTCTCCGATCCGTCTCCAGGTTCAATACCGCATGCACCCATGTCTATCTGAGTTCCCTTCGAACATGTTCTACGAAGGTTCTCTTCAGAACGGCGTGACCATGCAGGAGCGCGTCCGTCGCGACGTCGACTTCCCATGGCCAGTAGGCGACAACCCCATGATGTTTTGGTCCAACCTTGGTGCTGAGGAAATCTCCGCCAGCGGCACATCCTACCTCAATCGAACTGAGGCCCAGAACGTTGAGAAGATTGTCACTCGTTTCTTCAAGGCAGGTGTGCAACCCAGTGACATTGGTATTATCACGCCGTACGAGGGTCAGCGCAGCTACGTTGTCAGCTCCATGCAGGCGACCGGAAGCTTCAAGAAGGAGAATTACAAGGAGGTCGAGGTGGCATCCGTTGATGCCTTCCAGGGTCGTGAGAAGGACTTCATCATCCTGTCTTGTGTTCGTTCCAACGACCACCAAGGTATCGGTTTCTTGAGTGATCCTCGCCGTCTGAACGTCGCTCTTACTCGTGCCAAGTATGGCCTTGTCATTCTTGGAAATCCGAAGGTTTTGAGCAAACATCCATTGTGGCATTACCTTCTGCTCCATTTCAAAGAGCGCAACTGCCTTGTTGAGGGACCTCTGTCCAACCTTCAGGTTTCTCTCCTGCAGTTCAGCCGTCCCAAGCAGACCTACCGCGGACCTCAACGCTACCAGATGGCTTACCAACATGCCAACGCCATGACCTCTGGCCGCCAGGGCAGCTACAACGGTGGCAAGCCAACTCGCCAGGAGTACAACGACAACGGCTCGATTGTTGGCTACATCCCCGACGACGTGTCATCGGTCCACTCCTCTGCTCTTGGTGGCGTACCCTCCAACTACCCCCCAATGTTCTCCAACTTCCAAGAGTCATGGCCTCTACCTGGCCGCAACGGTCAAGGGCTTAGGGGTCAAAACAGGGCACCGCAGAGCGTTGCTGGAGAGTCCATTGCCGCGAGCGAGCTCACTGACACACGCAGTGATGCTCCCGGCGGCATCAGTCTCTCCGGCCTGAATTTGAACGACTACAACAAGCCCACGTCGCTCAGCCAGTCTGACCGTCTGAATCGCTTTGTCGAATCGACTCGCCAGGGCCCCAACATGGGCGGTGGATTTGCTGCTGGTCGTGGTCTGCGTAACGGTCTCGGATTTGACGATGATGATGCTCGTAGTGTCTCTACTGCTTTCGCTAGTCAAATCGGTGGGCCTGGCAACTATGATTGATTGCATCTCTAACAGAACCTCAGGAGCATTTCCTCCTCGAGGCACACGATCAAAGTCCGACTGAAGTCTGAACTCCGCCAAGGACGATGTCAAAGCCAGACAGCATAGCTGCTGAACGCACGTCCACCGGCCGATCAAGCTGACTGAACGGCTTCAGACTCAGCATCGGGCTCGGCCTACGGTGCAGTGAATATCGGTATCACGCTCAGCGGATCAGAAGTGCTTCACCACCTATGCTCGCAGAACGTTTCGCGTTAGGCGCTGGGCGCACGGGCTCGATGATCGCCGTGGCTATGGTGCATATCATTTATGCTCGGGCAGATGAGGGGTAACTGAAACCCTATACAGCTATCGGAGGCGCCATGTCAAGTCACACTTTCTTCTTCGCATTCTTGACTTGCGGTCAGGGCAGCCCACGAACATGGTTCATGCAAATAAAATACACAAAATCATACTCTCTAGATAGACTCACCAATACACTCATTTGATTTAAGAATGTCCTCCTGCATCCGCTGTCGCTCGCCCTCAGCTTGTAATCTATCCATCAGCCAGGTCTGCCCGTGACATTGACTACCCTAGCTTATATTGCTGCTTCCAGTCCCCGCCACGGTCAGATCCCGATCCATTTCCTGTGTTCTTGCGGTCTTGCCTCGCCCTGCCAGGTCTATTCAAAAAGGACTCCTTTTACAAAGGTTTTCCAGACCAGCACAAACTTTTCCTCGATTTTCCCCAACATTAGGTCCTCAAAAATGTGTGGCGTTCAATTCACTGAAGAGTGCACGCCTCCGCGGTTGAATTTCAGTGAATTTTAAGGACTTGTAGATTGATTAATATATCGAAATGACCAGCTCATTTTTCAGGTCGACAATGTACAATTGGTACTTCGACAAAAGAAAAGCAATATCATAAAATCACACAACAACAGTTCGAGCAGCTCCGGAGTTTGACAATCTTCCTCTGGCGCGCGACTGTGAACCATGAGAAGGGTTTAACGCCAAGCAAGGGAATGTGAAGTAATCCAGCATCCACTGGACTGTCGTTTTCTCAAGGCAATGCCAGGGAAAGAAATCGTGCCATGAGAGGAGCACCACGTCACATTATCGCAGATAAGCAGAGGCAAAGGACACGTGGGCCAGGCTGCACAAGGTAAGGAATCCCGCAACAAGAAAAGAACATAGCATAGCACAGAGTACGTCAAAATGAAGCAGTGCATTCAAGCTTATGTAACAAAGGCCAGAGACCAAAGTCTGCTGCAAGAGCAGTCCCAGCCACGACCTTTGCGCTAGCAAGACCGTCCTCCGACTAAAAGGTGTTAATGTCGTCTTCAACGACAACAATGCCAAGGTCAACCGCTTTGCCGTATTGGCTCGCAGCTTCGACCCTCGACATGAATGAATGGAAAATATAAACAAATCCTCCTCCAAACTGCCATCCACTAGGCAGACCCTGCAAATATGATCTAGTGGTGGAGACTAGTTGAGGCACTGCGAGTACCACTGGTTTATGGGCTTGCAAGAACCAGAAGAGCAGCACTTGGCACCAGAAAATCCTGAGCCGCCGCATTGTCCAAAGAGGGCCGCGCAGCCGGCGCCAGCCTGAGCTGTGGGTTTAGCAGCGACTGGAACAGTGGCAAGAGTTGTGGGCTTGCTAGCAGGTGCGGTGGTAGCGACTCCCTCCTTGGCTGGAGTGGTGGGCGCAGGGCTGCTGGCACCGCTAGCTCCACCAGTCCAGACAGCTGGGCCGGGCATGGGGAAGGCCTTGCGTCCGTTGTAGATGCTGAAGTTGGCGTAGGGGTCGGTGGCCTTGTATGCGCCGGGGAACTAGTTTGTTGTGTTAGCATCGCTTCAGGTACACTGAGCCTGACTTGCTTACCTTCACCATGGGTCCAGGGGTACCGTTACCGCCACCTTGAACCTTGATCTGCATGCACGAGACGTAGTGCTCGGGCTGGTTGACGTGAGAACGGTGAACACCGATATGCTCAGCGCGAACAAGGTACTCTCCGTTGGGAGTGTCCTTGGGAATCTTGGCAGCAATCCAGTCCCGGTTGTAGTCGCACCACGCGGTAGATGTGAAGTCGCCACCATCGCAAACACCCTCCTCGTAGATTTTGAACCAATCGCCAGATCCATCGTAGGCCTTCACGCTTCCAGTGGGAGCCTTGGACATGTAGACCAGACCAGGGCCAGGGTGCTGGAACTTGGCTCCGACAGCCAACTTGAGGCGGACCTCCTCACCCGCGTTCACAGTCAAGACTTCGGTCTTGCCAGCGGAGCTGAAAGCACCCTGGTTGCAAACGATATCGGGTCCGTCGACAGTTGATCCATCACGGATATCGGCCGCAGGGTTCGAGGAGAACTTGATCGGGTTGTATTTGACAGCGCGAGTGGACTGGCGGACGTATTTGAAACCGGGCTGCGCGACACCGCCGATGATGTTGGTGTCGAAGAAGTAATGGGCGGTTGCCACTTGGGCAACGGCAGTGAGGACGAGGGCGGAAAGCTTCATTCTGACCGGGCAGTAATGAATGTCTTGGAGAAGAGAAAAAGAACGAATGAACGAATGTAGAGAGTGACTGAAGCGAATGTACTGGTCGGATACCGAAGTATCATGGGCCAGCTGGAGACTTTATACCACAGTTTTTCTTCATTTTCCTCAGCCATTTGTACAGGACCCACGCATAGATGCAGGCAACCTGGTTTGTATGGAAATCACTTTCTCCATGAAGGTGCACAGGGAAACACGTTCATGGGTGCGGTGACCTTCTTGGTCACTTTCCCGTAGATTCGGGCACTCTGAAACTTCTTGGAGTGTTCTCACGTTCAACAACGGCGTTAGCGCCCGATCGTGGCAGCGCTTGTACCTACTCATTCTGTCAATGCAGTCAGTGCAATGACAGTTGTTTGTGACCATGCCAAGGTCGCTTATGCTAATAGGGTTTCAGCCTCAAGTGCCGTTTCCCGTTACCTGTGTAGTGACAGCTGTAGCGCCCGTCCCAAGCTCAGGATACGGCACAGCAATATCCACCAAGTATCGGATAGCTACGATGAGCGAGCCTTGACACTTGACATAACGCGTATATTTTGGAAAGTGTGTATCTGAATTCCTCACTGAGATCTACATGAAGTTTAACTGGGCTCCCAACGTAGATTTCACCACATGATTGCATTGCACATTGAACCACACCACACTGTGCATGTTGTAATCGAAACCAAACAGAAAAGGGGCCTAGTGTTCTAGATTCAGAGCCTCCGATGACCAGTACCCGCTCCCGTAGGGAACTTTAACTGTCACCCCTGAGTGTGGGTGTTGGCGCTCACTACTGAAAAGAAGGAGCACTAGAGTGAGCGCGGGCCAACCCGGCTGGCTACTTTCATGCTGTCATGCGTATTTTCATGTCTTTCATTGGAGCATTATGGGAATGTGTCTCTCCCATGTACCCAGAGAAACCAAACACAAACGCGTGTTTCCCTAAAAGACAGTAGGCATCCGAGGCACGATGGAAGCAGCTTGCAGTCTGATGAAGTGGCTTAGGTCTGAGTATTTTTTTAAAGATGCGGTAGAGGCCTTGCCGTTGTTGAGTGTCTCAAGGATCATCCTCAAAGGGTTGCAGAAGTCTTTTCCGCAAAGGGAGAGCCCATTTGAGCATGCGCAATCTTCCGCCTTACCGCCCTTCCGTACGGTCCAGTGTAGAGCTTTCGTTATACCCCTCTTTTCAATTTGTGCAACTCGCTAAAGCTGACATGCTGATTTGGTTGTCACATGTCTGGCAGGCGCGCGGAACAATCCGATGCACCCAGATTGGCCACCGGCAGATTGAAAACAGGTACCGCGTGCCGTGGTCAATCTGAGACACTAGTCAACAACATTAACTTCGTATTGGAGATTGTGCTGGCAATTGGCATTTTGGAAGTTTCGTTTATCCAGAACAGTGTTGGAAAGAGCCCTGCTGGCGGAACAATGTACCCGAGTCATGGACCGCACTTTCGTTTGTCCGCCACCAATAGTGTACTACTAGCCGGTAGATGTCTCTATAGTAATTTGGAAGCCTGTACCCGAAGCCAGCATCTATAGTGAAATCCATAGAGTGTAATCAAGAGCAACATATTGACAATGAGCAGGTTTTGGCCATGGAAACGTACAAGAGTACAGAGTGGGGAGAGACAAGCAGTTCGCAAAAAGCACCTACACCTCATCCAAACTAAAAGTTCGCTTGTACAAGCATCATGTTGTATCACGCCTGTACCTTAGCTTCCCTCCTGGCTCTTGTGTCCACCAGCCCGGTAGCCAATCCGATTGAACGTTCGGTGGACCTTGCGCCTCGTCAAGCTGCGACCCTTTGCCAACAGTACTCCTACTATTCAGCCAACGGCTATGAGTTTAATAACAACAACTGGGGTAAATCAACAGCTACTTCTGGAAGCCAATGCACCACCGTCGAAAGCACGTCTAGCTCTGGTGTGAAGTGGTCCACCTCCTGGACCTGGCAGGGCAGTCAGGACAGTGTCAAGAGCTATGCCTACGTCGGCAAGATAGCTACACCAGGAAACATAATCGGGAAAATCAAGAGCATGCCCACCAAAGTCCAGTGGGACTACCAGCCGAGGGACGGCTTACGTGCAAACGTTGCGTACGATATCTTCACCGCTGTGGACCCCAATCACTCCAGGAGCAGTGGCGATTATGAGTTGATGGTTTGGTGAGCTGGCTGTCCGCTTGCATTTTGACTGCGCTAACACGTCCAGGCTTGCACGCATTGGCGGCGTGTATCCGATCGGTAGCAAAACCACTACTGTGAATCTCAACGGCATCAATTGGGACCTTTGGGTTGGATACAACGGCTCCATGAAAGTCTTCAGCTTCCTTCCTGCTGATGGATCGTGGAAGTTCTCCTTCTCTGGAGACATGAAGGAGTTCTTCAACTACCTGGCCAATAACCAAGGCTACCCTATCAACCAGCAGAACCTAATCAGTAAGTAACTGCTGACGATGATTTTGTTCCAAAAGGCATGCACTAATTTTTGCCCGAAGTCTACCAACAGGGAACCGAGGCATTTACTGGTGGTCCGACGAAGTACTCAGTTTCAAGTTTTTCCGCTAGCATCAACGTCTAAGTTTCGTTGCTGTAAGAGCGCAACCTGGCGGTCTGAAAGGCGGTACATATATCAGATTTCATTAAGTGGATGCGATCCTTTCGTAGGTCAATGCTCTATGGTCAGTGCGCGTTGTAGGCCCGATCTTCCACATGCTTTTAAAAGACAGGCAGGGATGTCGGAAAGAATTGTGATGCATACCGTTCGCAATATAAGGCGCGAGTCAGTGTGTACCAACATCGATCTTCCCGGTGCGCCCACATGCCCCATCTGCACCACATGCCCCACGTTTCATCAGTGCCGTTTCCGCGTTTTCCGCGTTTCCGTTTCCTTGTTGCTATCCGTTTCGCTATCCGCGTTTTAATCCGTGTGGTTATTCGTGCTGCTGCTTCCGTCTTGCTTGGGTTGGTTGCTATTCTCTGCAACCCCTTTCCCTTGCTGCTGCTCTCTGCGCCACTACCTTAATTAGAGTATTGCAGAGAACCTGACGCATCGCCCAACGCAATTGTGCTACTTTCTTTTGATGAAATCCTATTTCTTCAAGAGCACAATTCTAGCCTAGTAACGGTGCTGGTCGGGACCTGGATAACGTTCGACATAACAGTCATATTGATGCGTAAATATAACACACAAAACATAAGGCTATAGTTAGTCAATCAATCGGTAGCTACATCGGAACTCATCACTGCGATTCTATCATTCTCAATCGCTTTAGAACACCACCTACTCTCCCTCAAGCGTCTTTCTCGAACACTGGCTCCGATCTTTTCGTATCATCTACACACTCCCAGCTCGATGCGTCCTTAGGATCGCCAGTGCCCATATATTTCGGCTTCCCAGGCCACTTGCAAAGCTGCCGTGTGATGGCTTCTCCAGCCTCGTTGGTAGTCGCCGCTTCGATCGCCCCAGGGGCCTCGCCATTCTCCACCCAGTCAACCAACGCGGCAAGGGGATCGGTAGGCATTGGTCCAAAGCCTAAAGCACAATGACCAACACCAGGCGCAAGGAAGAGGCGGTAGAATTTGTCAACTTCGCTGGCGCCTCCCATCTCCCGCTGCACTCGCTTGCGGTAATCAACTGTGCTCTGGTAGGGAATGATATCATCGGTGATACCGTGCCAGGTTAGCAATTTGGTACCTGAGTCTCGCAGAGCTGTCAGATCAGTAGATTCGGTGGCCATTGTCCAGCTCCACTGCACCGCGGCTTGTGCCCAGAGCGCAAAGTAGTCGATCGTTGTGACGGAAGACATGTTGAAATTGGGAGGAAGGAGGAGTGTGTCAAGCAAAGGAAGTGCAACTGGGCTCGGAGATCGCACCCCTTCAGGAGTGATGGTGATACTTGCGAGAGTGGCATAATTGGTACCAGGGGTGAGGCCATGCCAGATCTGGGCTCCTAACGGACTTCGCGGGCCTTCCCTGATCTTGCGCACAACCGCCGCCATAGAGGCCGTGAACCTTGTCTTTTGCCCATCGCACAAAAATTCGTTACCGACCAGGGTTTCTGGATCGAAGTTGCACTCGTCCGGGTCCATGATGACCTTGTCCTGGAACCCATCCAACATGTCGCACTGCTCCATGATCTTTTCCGTGAAATATGCGAACTCGCAGCTTGACATGTAAGTATTGGCTTCTTTCATAGCAAGCTGGGGCCAAAAGCCACCCATAGAGATTGAGACCAGATTCAACGCAGGCGCAGCAGCCATAATACCGTCCAGGAGGCCAGGATACTTCTGAGCCAGTAAATATCCTTGCCTTCCTCCTTGCGAGCATCCATTCCAGTACGAGTGATGTGGCTTCTCACCATAGTACTGTTCGACAATAGATTTGCCAATCACAATCTGCTCAAGAACACTCCGTTGAATAAAGTTCTGCCACAGGTCCCAATTTACGGTGCGATCGGGGTTGAGTGCCCATTCCAAACTGGTCCAGCTGAACTCATCGTGACCTCCGTCTGTCGAAACGGCTGCATATCCTTGTTGGATGGCAGGAGCGAGCCCAACAAAGCCCATACTCGTGGCGAAGCCTCCGCCGCCTGTGACCTGGAGACGGGCATTCCAGTCTTCGCGCTCAAGTGGAAGCCACACTCGTACAAGCACGTCATCGTCGGCCTCATCATGAGTGAGATGGATGTTAACTTCGCAGAAGTTGAGGTTCGTGATCGGAGGCAAAATGTCCAAGGTAGGAGTGGAATAATCCTTCTGTGGGGTGGCGGAAAGCGAGACTATCCTTACGCCATCAAGAACCGGATAGGAGAAGCTTGACGGGTCACAGATAGGCTCCGAAGATATGATCGGTGTTTGTGGTGAACGCTCCGCGCGGTCCTCGGCGTGCGCCCCCTGCAACACTAGAAGAAACAGAAGTGTGTTAATACCCAGCATTGTGAAATTTCTGTTGAGAAATCGAAATTTGAGCAGTAGCCTCAATTACTGGAAGAGCATAGCTATATGGGTGGCCACGATTGCAAACAGAGGCTGCTGAACTTGAAGAAACTCGGGTTGTGTGATCATTTCGACTCATTTCAACAAAAGCCGCGTCTGACATGCATTATTATTCTAGCGGAGAACTCTAGCCGAGAGCTTGGCAATAAGCACCAGGCACATACACTTGGTGGCTGAATTAGTACTGCATCTTCCTCTAATGTGGGGGTGTCAGACGAAGGATACGAAGCGGTACAACGCGTACCAGACAGGCTCGCTGCACACGTCAAAACCCTGCCCGTACCACGACCAGCGCCTACCATAAGTCCATCACGATACATCTCATGATTCGACCGGTCTTCTCAAAGATGAGATCTTGGTCACTGTAAGTGAGAGACGCCAGTAGTGCGCGCTGGCCTCGTTGTCAAAGTCGCTGTGTGACACTACTCGCATGTACAGTGGCAGGTGCAGGAAGTGAAGGTAAGCATCCTGCACCTAACCCGAAAGAACATCTCTATAGCGTCAGTGGCGCCTCAGGATAGAACCGTATGCGAGGACGGTCGTTCAGAGTTTATGCTTGATGGAATGAGCAGATGTCGTGTGAAAGGTGTGAGCGTGCCCCACTTGAACCATTGGCCTGAGTTAGCGCACCGCTGCGGGCCGTTCCCGGGCAAGGGTGGTGTTTGCCTCTTTGAGCGGAGGTTTACTCTTGTAAAGATATCATGGATCGAGCTACAGGGTACGAAGTATTCCTGAGTATCATCGCGCAATCAGTTATAGTCATCAGGTTACTTCTGCTCCGCTCCCGTGCCTTCACCCAAAGCATACAACTCCCTCGGCATTCCGCTCCCATCACAGCTCGCAAACTTCCACCACGCCCAATTCCAACTCCCGGCCAAATTCACCAAGCCCCATCTAATCGGTGCGGGCATAGGCGGCCAATTAGCCCACTTGCCCTCCTCATACGTCGCATCCAAGTTCATCAGGAAAAAAGGTACAACATCTGTCGTCCCCGCTTTGGTGACGGTCTTCTTTCCCCATGCTTTGAAAACTGCGGCCGCATTGTCTGACTCTTTTGATCCTGGACTAGGAGCGCTGGGGAGAGACGAGAAAGACGAAATGTGGTCAATCTCGGAGTGGAAGTGATGCTCAAACGGGGCCTGGAACGAGTCCATGATGCTGCATAGCTTCTTGCCGTCGAAATCCGCCGGAGATGCGAGATGAGATAGGTACTTCTCATATTCGCCCAGTCCCTGGAGGAATGATTCGTGCTCTTTGTGCGTCTCGCCCCAGATCTCTTCGTCTTTACCACCTAGCACTTCGGCGACTTTGGGGAATAGCTGCTCTTCTTCGTCATCGTGGTGCGACTTGACAAACTTGTACCAAGTGAGAGCGTAGCCGATGAACGCGGCCTTGTCGTTTCCTTGGAGGTACGAGGCCTGCAGGTAAATGGAGTTGTAGCCACGGAGGATGGAATTGTGGATGTGTGCCATGTGTGTTGCGCCGGTTGTGAATATGTCGGTCTTGTTCGTCGCATATTGGGGTGTTGTTATCAGCTTACATGGCTGATCCGCCCATGCCTTTTTAGTGGATGGTGGTGTGGTAGTCATCATGAACGGCGCCCGTTGGAGGAAGATGGCGAGGAAGGCAGCTTGGAGAATGATAACGAGAGCGAATTGATTAGTGCGAGACATCGCATTTCTATTCTTCCGAGATCAGGCATATTTGGCAACACCTTTATAAACTCGTGTGTTGCGATAGACGTCGGAATTACAGGGGTCGATCGCGAAGGTGATGGTGGTGTGATGCTGTCAGACCATATCACGGCATGCTGATTGGCCGGTCGTCGTCTTTTCGGCTCCCCATGATTGACGACCAGAGTATGTTGGAGATGGAAGAAAAGCAAATAAGTATATTGTAGTGAGATCCATGGCCAACAGTGACCCTTTAACAGCTCCTGTGCAGCTCTCCAAGGCACGGTCAAAAACCCAAACGCCTTTGGCCACCAGCCAGATCCAGCCACTATACACGAACCCAATTCGCAGAACCTCCACTGTATCAGCTTGAATAGTAATAAAGGCCGTGGAGAATACTCAACTCCTGATCCCAATTGTGACCTGCACACTACAGCAAGTTGTCTATCCAATCCAACCCTTCCTCAGCGCCCATTCCCAGCCGCCCCAACCGTTATGCTCCCTAGGGCGAACCCTGAAGGGTTCGCTTTCTCCGAAGTCTCCAACTTTGAGAAGCTCCCACTGATCACCATACGCGATGCCGTGGAACCTCATACCATACCTGGTCCCATCTAGCTGAGCCGGAGTGAGAGGACGCTTGTCGCAAGGCAAGTCAAAAGCAGTCGTGATCCTCAAATCGTGCGAGTTTCCAAGTCTCGCAAGTGTATCCAACGATGGCTCTGGTAGCTCACTCACGAGGGAGAGGACGTCATTATCGGCATCATCAATATCGGCTGCTGTGGGTGCGGGTTCTGGCTTGTACACTTGAGCAGGTGGAGGCCAATTGAAGACGTTATCGATGATCTCTTGAGGTTGGTTGATCTGCCGGTCATGGTATGATACGTAGTCACGATTCTCATATATTGGCGCAGAAGATGTCCAGTTTGCATCGTCGGGGTAGATATCCGCTGCAGAAGGCATGGGGCCTTGATCCATGCGCTTCGCCCGTGATGTGCGTCTAGAAAACCGTCGGCTCGATGAGACGCGTGCGTGCTGTCGATAGGAGGCAGAAGAATTTGAGCTGCGGCGATGCTGGTGCTGGAAGGCAGAGGGGCCATTGGGGATAAGAGTTACTTCTTTAGGAGTTGCTATGACGCTACGTTTTGGATCAGACGTGTCTGCTTTCTGGGTCGACTTGGTTTCAATCTTCGGGGGGCTCGTCCCCTGTTGATGATCAATGGTCTTAGTTGGGGGGATCGTTGTAGAAGCCGGCGATTCGGACAAAACATGAAGATCCTGATTTTGAAGGTATTCTGCAAGGTCTTTGGCCGTCAGAGGCTTGTCCAATGCCCAGTCAATTAGCTTACCGTACAACGCCCCAGGATGCGCTTGCACAAGTTGAGACTTGTGTGACGCAGCTGGAGACGTATTGTCGTTTGTATCGGCCTTCATCGGTGGAAGGCCAAGGCCCGCACTCAGCTCGTTGATGTCCACTGCGGTATAGTCCGGTTGGGGCTGTTGCTTGGGAAATGTGAATGAAGGGAGGCTGGGTGTGTGACCTGTGACCGCGGACTGAGTAGTCTCTCGTACCGGCGAAGAGGGCGCGCGAACTTCCTCGACCTCAGGATGGGCTGTAGTGGTCAGCACTGTCATACTCACATAGCTTTAATGTCGCTCACCCTCTAATTTCTTCACCAGAGACTGCACATCGGGAGACAAAAAGTCCTCCAAACGAACGGCCACTGGCGTTAGAGGATCCCTACGATAAAGTGAGCGCATACCGCCAGGGGCATGGAACGGCGAATCTGGTGCTCGGTGTTAGGTGTGAATGAGCTGTATGTGAAGCAAAATCGCTTACAATCAAACATTGGCGCCATGAAAAACGCTGTGTCCGGAGTAGGTATCGTTGGCGATGTAACTGGGTCAGATACAGTGTCTTGCGGAAGAAGAGCGCTGAACACTGGACTGAAAGCAGCTGCTTCGGGGTTAAAGGACGTGGCTCGTTGTCTTTGTGTCGAAACCGGGAGTTCCATGTTGTTCGAGTTACTTGTGTGTAATCGTTAGTGGGTGGTGCTTTAAGACCGTCCAAGCAGGCATAGTCATTGAAGAGTGTGGACTTACGTTTTTTGTTCACAGCATTGTCCGTTTTGAAGGGTGGAAAGGCAGACGAACTTCAGAACAGAGTCGGCGATCTTTTGCAAGGGCACTATCGAAGCATATGAGGTTGCGATTTTTAGTGAGATACTATGGGCTGCTTGACGCGGAGTGGCAAGGCGATGGTGGAAACAGGTCGAGAAAGGTGGCCCAAGCCCGCTTTGCTATTGAACAATAGCCAAATATTTGAGGTGAAGGAGCTGTCAGTGAGAACGACCACGTTTCCGTGGAGGCTGCCGTTGCGAAGGTGAAGGCGGAGAGTGTGCGCAAGCTTTTGCATTTAGCATCATAGATTCGTGGGGCTGTGTACTGCTGTAGTAGGCCAGTGGTGCCTACCTTCACTGCTTTGGTCGGTAATACCGCCCACAAAAGCCACGTCGCGTACAAAATTGTGCTGAATGTCTCGACACTCACTTCCATAACCCTGCGTCCTTTCACTTCCAGCCTAACTTCGGCTGCGTTGGATCCACGATATGCAGTCCAAACACGCAGAGAGAAACGCCAGCAGGTGTGAGCACAACATACACCCCTCATCACCCCTTCACACGCCCAGGTGTCCTCAATGTACCACTTCGGCAGCCCATACGGACCTTGAGAGATGTCGGACAAGACTGGAGGCTGAAGGTGGGGTGGATCCACCTGCGTACATGCGCGATCGTTCCTGGAACGTCGCGCGCCTCCAGTACGTCGTTACAGAGCGAAGATTCAAAAGAACGATACAGAAGGACAGGTTGCGCCAGGAGCGTGAGAGGGCTTGGGAGGAGGCTCATCAAACATACCTGGGCCTTTATGGCGTCTTGTCATCTGATCTATCATTGCGTTCGGATTGCGTGGTATGTGCGAAAACACAAAAGGCTGGCCAGTCTTACGCAAAGCCAATCGTACCCCTCACGACGACCTGGTGGGAGCGACAAGATGTGCCCGTAGCTGATCAGGTTTCGGTATTGAGGATACATCGTCGTCCGAAGAGGGTCCGAAAGCGTCTACCGCAGCCGGAAGCAAAGTGTCCTTCGCACTTGCGCGAATTTATACAGAGTTATCGATCGACGAGAACTATTTCGGACGCGCATAGGCGCACGTGGGAGGACCGCTGCAAGACCGAAAGGGCTGTCCGGCGCAAATACGCCTTGCCTGACGACTTTGAAATTGAACCGGAGTTCTTCACGGATCCAATCCCAGCTTCGCACGCAAGATATCACTTCAGGCAGACCCAGGATGGCCAGCATGCGCACGAGCGCCGCGCCAAAAGGTTCAAGCGACGGGCAGAGGGGTACAGGACATCTCGTAGCTCGCTTGCTCTGTCGAAGCTGGCTGAGGATATGGTGGCTGACGAGGTGTGCATAGAAAGGTCAAGGCTTGCGGAGGAAGCTGCAGAGCTCCGGCGATTGACACTAGTCGTAGCAACCGAGGTGGGATACCTGTATTTTGTTGGAGACGTGGAAGGCTTTGAGGACTGGTGGGGTGACGTCGAGCAGAGCAACATGGCTCTCATATACAGAAAAGTTGAGACAGAAATGGACGCAGGGCAGCTGGACAGGGACCATGTTGAGACAGAAGAAGGCAGTGAATAGTGGTCAAATAGGGCGTGTGATTATAGGAAGACGCTGTAAAGAGATGTATGTATCGCAGTTCAGAAAGGTGTCTACTGTTCATGTGGCATAGCGTGGTTGTTTGATTTGGCCATGTGCAGACGAGGAAGTGGTGTTGGAGGAATAGAGTGAGCAGACGTCACGCTAGCGGTCTGCTCAGGCGCGTCATGGCTTGGCGACGAAAGATGGTCTTCAACTTTTGTCCAGCACGCTCACACCACTTCCTGCGGTCGCTGACTGCTAAACTTGGCACCATGGGCAAAGGAACCGACAAGCTCTACATCACCCACTCTGAGTGGTCGTCTGCCGACTCTTTCGGCAATGCGCGCGGCGCAAATGGTGCGAATCGAGCCTCTGCCGCCGGCCTGTCCTCGACCTTCAGGCGCCTTCCGTTCAACTACTGCGCCGTCTCGCTACAGCCCTTCACAGACCCGGTGTGCACCGCATCCGGCACCATCTTCGACCTCACCCACATTCTCACCTGGCTATCAAAGCACCCCGACACGAACCCTACCGATGGCACACCTTTGAAGCGCGCAGACCTAATCACCCTCAATTTCTCCAAGAACGAGGATGGCGAATATGTCGACCCGGTGACCTATAAAGTCTTCACGGATAACACGCACATTGTTGCGCTGAGGAAGAGCGGAAACGTGTTTGCATGGGACACGGTCGAGAGGTTGAACATCAAGGCGAAGAACTGGCGAGATCTGGTCAGCGATGATGAGTTCACTCGGAAAGACATCATCACACTGCAGGACCCACAGAACATCGAGTCGCGGAACTTCGGCGCATACAAGCATGTCCAGGACGGCGACACAGTCATGCCAGGCTCCGAGAGCGGCGTCAACAAGGATGCGTTGGGCAATGCGGCCAAGATTCTGAAAGCGAAGGAAGCCGTTGCTAAAGCGCGCGCTAAGCGACAGGCGAAGGCGCAGGGTGCTCAGCCCTCGAAGGCCATTGCGACTGTGTCGAGAAGTGGCACAAATGCACCTGCTCAAACAGCAGCACCGAAGAAACCAGCATACAATGCTGCCGTCTACACATCAGGAAAAGCTGCGGCTTCGTTTACCTCTACTGGCGTCACTCCGCATACCTCCGGTGAACGCGCCCTCCTCTCCGACGAAGACTACATGCTGAAGCCCAAGCGCGTCAAGAACAAGGGCTATGCGCGCATGTCCACTTCTCTAGGCGATCTGAACCTCGAGCTCCTTCCTGAGCACGCACCAAAAGCCGTTTGGAACTTCGTCAAGCTCGCGCAGAAGGGCTATTACAGAGACACCATCTTCCACCGCAATATCAAAAACTTCATGATCCAGGGCGGAGACCCAAGTGGTACAGGCCGAGGTGGACAGAGCATATGGGGCAAGCCATTCGAGGACGAATTCGAAGGACCCAACCTGCACAACGCGAGGGGCATACTGTCCATGGCGAATAAAGGCAAGAACACAAACACGTCACAGTTCTTCATCACATACCGCGCAGTGCCGCATCTCGACCGCAAACACACCATCTTCGCACGCGTAGTTGGCGGCCTAGATACGACATTACGGGCCATGGAACTTGCAGAGACAGGCGAGAAGGACAAGCCGGTCGACGACATTGAGATTCATGACATCGTCGTCTTCGTCGACCCTTTCGAGGAGTGGCAAAAGGAGCGGAAGGACAAAGAGACCAAGGAGTCAGAGGATGCAGAGATTAAAAGGCAGGGCGGTACCGCAGACGACAAGACAACATGGACTGGGAAGCGGATACGCGCCGATGGGACTGTCGATGGCGGGAGCGGCGATGGCTTGGGGGTGGGTAAATACCTCCAGGCCGCAAAGCAGGAGATCATAGATCAGCCCGATGACGAGGTCTTGGAGTATGTGGACGACGAGGAGGACGTGGCTCCACCATCAAAGAAGGCGAGGACAGCTGGATTTGGCAACTTTGACGCTTGGTGAGCTTGCATGGTCGAGGACGCAAAAGCTATACAATGATACCCCCGAATACGAGAATTTCCGAACAGGTGCCTGTCTGCTCGTGTATTGGTGGGGCGAGCAGCTGTCAATCTGAAGTGAGTGATGAACCATTGAAATAAAAATGTTCATGCACAATCAGCTCCTACGCGTGTCCTAGGATCATCGAGGCCGAACCAGTGTGCCTGATAGATGGAATTCGCTGGGTGTTTTATGCGTTTCGATTAAGCCAAGGTAGTTGCTGTCAGCGTTGTTTATCATCAAAACAACGTCGCATGGCCCTCAGAGACGACTTGCAGCGCATCTGCGTTTGTACAAGCTCCACAAGAGCGACAAGACTTGAAGATGAAAGCTTTGCAGGCTCATAACGCTGCGTGCGAACCAACACCTCTCTCGTGCAACACTGCTGAAGCGGTACCTTGCCCCTGTAGCACTCGCGCAGCCAATGTGATGTCAGCACAGCCGCGCCACGCTCAGGCGCCAGACCCTGTTCAACAAGGCTGTTTCAGAATGGCCCATCACTCACCGACCTGCGACGGGCAGCGCACCTCACCAACCTAATCAGCGCGCGGTCCTGGGCTTGGCCAACCGCCACGCTCCCTATGGGATCCAGTTCACGGAGTCGTGTGTCCTGCGTAGGCCACCCTGTAGATCTGCCTTAAAGACGAGCGACCCGCACCTCGCCTTGGGCCGGCCTTAAGGCGGAGCGTCTATCACGACCTCAGGTGGAATGACCGACGGGATATCGCACTTCCGCTCCTTCCTTTTCTGCTTCGTTTCTTAGAAGACGCTGTGCGTCATATCTATCTGTGCTCTTCACACTCTCCTTCAAATCAGCTTCCTTGCGCCGGCCGCAACTGAACATCCCCTCTTTTGTGTTTCAGTCACTCTCTTACCTTGCAGCACTCGAACTCGGTGTCGCCTGTATAGACATCTGGCTTAGCTCACATAAGCTCTCCCTTCACTTGTTGCATCCGTCAAGGCAGTGCGTCAGCAATTGTTGACCTGCGCACATCTTCACCATTGGAGGAAAGAGGAACATTGAAGTTTCGTCACACAAGAACGTGCAAACGGTGGAAAGGACCCTTCACTTATACGGCACACTGGCTGCGGTCGCATTATTAAACTTCACAGCGCAACAAACCACGTCTCAGGGCCCCGTGATCGCATTCATTTCCCCACACACCACTCGTCTCAGCGCGGCCACTCTTCGACTTCCACCAGGCATTACGCACCTCTTGCGCAACATCACTCGACCATACTCAGGCTCTCCTTGAACGCAGTACCCGCCTACAAGCGCTCGACCCACCAGGTGCATACAGTCGTTGGATAAACGCTTGCGGCACCTCACAATGCTCGCCTCTTCGCTGAGCGCTGCCATGTATGGCATGCTGTTCGTTGGCCTCGCGGCTGCGGCAGGCGAAATTTCCCTCTCGAACTTCACACCCCGCATCGACAACCTCCCCACACAGTGCAAGACTGTCTACAATACCAAGATCGACGCTTGCGTGTCCTCGGATTTCAGCCTCGGCGCAACTTGCAGCTCTGGCTGCTTGGCTGGACTGGCAAAGATTACAGCAGCAGTCAAGACAGGATGCGCTGACGTCGACGTTGGCGAGACGTCTATCATTGGAGTCTTCCAGAACGACCTTGGAATCGCTGCGCTGTGTCCTAACAACAAACAAGTTGCAACCAGCTCCAGCTCCAGCTCTTCGTCGACAGCGCGGACAACCTTACAATCCAGCACAAGGACATCAGCACAAGCCACTACTACCGCAGCGCCTCCCTCAAGTACAGCCGCGGCCTCAAGTACTTCGTCCTTGGGCTTGAACCTCGATACAACCGCAACCCGGGCAACATCAACTGTCGCCGGAGCGCCAACCGGTGCCGCCCCCACGCTCGCCACCGGCCCAAGCAGCTCGCCAATCAGCAATAGCCAGCTATCGAATTCAGACTCTGGAGGTGGCTCACCATTCGACGTTGTAGCAACCGGCGCTGCACCTCAAGTGCGGACCACCAGTGTTGCACTCGCGTCTTTGTTGGCAGCAGTCTTTATTGTTGTATATGCATGAGCTTCATGACAAGCCTAGCATACGGGTAGTTTTATTTTGTTTAGCATAAGCACGACAACGAGTCTGCGATCCGGCATGGCGTTCAGGGTGTCAATTGTTTGTACTATATACCCAGACTGGCAATAATGAACAGCAGTCGAGTACAATGGAGAAGGAGGATGGGCAACGGTATCTCGCACAACCTGTGAGGAGGCGTGGGAGACGTGATCATATCTTACGTGTTTGAAAGTTGCTCATTGAAGCTTCGAGATGAATGAATGACAACTAAGTCTATCACACTGCTCCCTTACTTCCTCTAACGCCAGACCCCAAATGCACAATACACAAATGCACAGACTGTGACATCATCTACCATTTCTCCTGGACAGCTCCCTGAAGATCGGGATCATCTCCATCTCCACTTTCTGACGCTCCCTGACGATCATTCGTGTTCCCCACCATCTGTGCAGCCTCGTGTGCAGGTTGCCGTCGAGCCAATCGCTAGCAAGGCAGCCGCACCCCCAGACGACGTAATCACCTGCACTCCCGAGCAACCTGTGCACTTGAGCCTGACCCCACTATGCAGGAACACAGTCGCGGACGGTAAACGATGAGGAAGACGATTCTCTTGTGTTTTATCCATGGCTTTAAGGTGCGCATACTCCTCACGCGAACAACTGCCAAATTATGTCATCGCACGCGCACGAGGCTGACTGAGACAACAGGGCGGCGACGACACCTTTGGAACATTCCCTTCGCACCTCAAAGCACTCCTTCAACATGCGCTGCCAAAGGTGACTGTCTTGGCAATAACATACCCCAAGTTCGAGACCAGAGGCGACCTACAAGAATGCGTTGGCCGCTTCAAGGAATGGCTGACGGACAAGGTCATCGACCTCGAGGTCGCCAACTCCACACCATCGCCCACGGTTGACCCCTCAGTGCACACAATCCTCGTAGGCCACTCTATGGGGGGCATCGTCGCCGCGGAAACGCTACTCAGCATCATCGGCGAACAGCCTATCCCCTCGCTGCAGAACTCGCAGACACAAGACCGATCCACCAGCTCACTGCCTGCGACTTCGACCCTCATGTTCCCGTACATACAAGGCATTCTTGCCTTCGACACGCCGTATCTGGGGATTGCGCCGGGCGTTGTGGCACATGGCGCAGAGAAGCATTGGAATACGGCGAGCTCGGCCTACGCTGCATACAACAACCTGGCTGGCGCGTTCGGCTGGAGCCAGAAAGACAGCCCGGCCAGCGCTGTCGATGCTAGCAGAAGGCTGCCCGCGCCCAATGCCACAGGCGACGCCGCCTCCGCACCGTTATGGCAGCGCTACGGCAAGGTCGCCATGTTCGCCGGGGCAGCAGGCGCAATCGCAGCAGGGGGCGCAGCAGCCTACATGAAGAAGGACCAGATCTCACAGGGTTGGACTTGGGCAACGTCGCACCTCGAGTTTGTGGGCTCGCTCGCACGGCCAGAGGAGATGAAGAAGCGCCTCGCCGCCATAGCCAAGCTTTCGAAGGAGCACGACCTAGGATTCGCGAACATCTACACCACTCTCGGCCACGCTGTCGATGCGCAGAAAGGGGAGTCGTGGACCGGCAAAGTCGCTGGGAGGGACCGCACCTTCTGCAACCTGCCCAAGGGCGAGCTACGGAACTTCTTCATCCCAGCCAACAATGACAAACTCGAGATGGAGACGCTGGCGCACATGGGCATGTTCAACGCACGGAGTAATCCTGGTTACTACACGCTCAGCGAGGTGGCGAAGGAGCAGATCATTGACTGGGCAGAGAACGAGTGGTATGAAGAGAGTGAGGGCCCGCTGAAAAAGGAAGACGAAGAAGAGGCCGAGCTGGTGATGAAGCCGGATGTCGAGGAAGTGCTGGGAACTGTAGATGTGGACGAGGAGTTTGAGCACGTGAAGCGCGCCGCGAGTTCAGAGCTGAGCGAGGATGAGCACAGGGATGGGAAGAAGCAGGAGTTGTAACGGTAGTTATGCAGGTGTGTATGAGTACAGTGGTAGAGGTGGGCGTGTTGGATGTGTGCAGTATACCCTATGACGAGATCCACGAACACATGACCTTTAATAGCTTGAAGAACATGGTTGTTTTGATATGTATACCTGCTCTCCACGCCATTGTGAACGAGTCTACCATGCCTCACGTGAAGGATAAGGATCTATCAGGGACCAACGATTTGGAGTGTGCTGACACCTTAACCTGTATGATGAGCACGAAGATCAGAATCACTATCACGATGCGCTGGAGGCTTATGGCTTGGGTATACAAGCGTTCACAGTGACGATGAGTAGTTGGCATATATTCATGAAGAAACCTTATCCCTATTTACATATCCACACGGTTATTCCCCGTGATCCTTTTCTAAACTCCATCTCCCTCATCATATGCGAAGCGCACGCGAATTCGCCTTGAGAAAATTATACGTGTCCGACCTGAAATCGTCATTGAGCTGGCTATTACTATTCGCCCTGAACTCAATCAACTTCTTACTCGTGCTCCACTGCGGCCAGTTCGGCAGCGAGATGCCCACGTTCGGATCCAGGTTGTAGATGAAATTGTAGTAGTAACCTCTAATCGACCTGGCAGCATTATTTGGCAAGATGCCGTAGAAGACCTGAATCAGATCTGAGGCGTGGAAGGTGCCCAAGATCGGTGTGCCGTAGTCGTAGGTTGCGAGGTAGGACCACGATTTCACGTCTGGGTTGACTTGCGAGGCTGCCTCGAGGAAGAGGCGGCGCGTGAGTGTGAACGAGAAGTCGCCAAGGATGGCGGAAACGCGCTTGAATTGCGGGTACCAATTGTTCAAGATCCCGGTACGGAAGGGACTTCCGTCCTCGATGATGTTTTGGTACGTGCCCACGAGCTGATCGATTACTGCTGGCTGAGCATTGTGGAAGAAAACAGTCGAGAGGTAGTTGGATACATCGCGGGTGGAGGTTAGGTTTGCCGTGAAGAGTCCAAACAGTGTGCCTTCGTCCTCCTGGTTGCCGATGATGAAGGGGACCTTTGCATATTTGCCGGCTGTGACAAGGGCGTCCACCGAGTCAGTGATGGCTGTGCCATCCGGGCGAGGAAGGTACGACAGGTTGACAGTGGAGTAGCTGAGGATTCCGGGGACGGAGTTGGCAGCTTGGAGGAACTTGGTGTAAGGCAGTGCACGGAGGCAGCCAAGAGTGTCAGATGAGCCAGAGCAGCCAGCTGCCTGAACAACCTGTATACATGTCAGTGATGGTTCAAGGCATATTGAAAAAAATACCAACCTCATTATAGATTGCCTGTCCCTTCGGGCAGTCAACGGGATCCGCAGGCACAATTGAACCACTGTTCATGATCCCACCTCTGAAAAGCGGCTTGCCCTTGTAGGTATTGTCTCCATTGTACAACACCATCTGATCCATAACTGAGATCGCTCCGGCGCTCTCGCCCCAGATGGTGACCTTGTCTGGATCACCCCCAAAAGCTGCAATGTTGTCTGCGACCCACTTCAGACCTAATCGCTGATCCAGCAAGCCCAGATTAGCGGAGCCATCCGCAAGGACCTCTTTGCCAGGGAGGAAGCCAAAACCTCCAACACGATAGTTGACAGCGACAAAGATGACTGGTTTTCCCTGAGCAACAGAGTCTCTTACAATGGATGTTGCATCGTACATCGCAGTCCTGGCATTTTATAAGCATACTTTGCAAGGCACACCATTTGAAAGAAACACTTACCCGCCAAGTTCGAAGCCTCCACCAAATATCCAAAACAGAACTGGGAGTTTGGCGTCTGCCTTAGTTCCTGCTGGCCGTTGTACGTTGATGGTCAAGCAGTCCTCTCCCGCATTGGTAATGGCTTGAAAGAGCGGTGTGTTCAAGAGTGTGCCAATGACATTGGCAGGGAGCGACCCTTCATCAACGGAAAGGAAGAACTGAGGGCAAGCTCTGGCGGAACCAGTGCCATCGATGGTACCAACACTGGAGGTCAATGGCTGAGGTGGCTTGAGACGAAGCTGTCCGACAGGAGGCTGAGCGTAGGGAATCGCATTGAAGGACTCTACGTTGGAATCACTCTTGCCGAGCACCGTGGCCTGTGGGGAAGGTGCAACGACTGTCGGTCCCGCACGTTTCTCAATGTGAGCTGGAGCTGCGAGAACCAAAGGCAGAAGTGAGAGGAACGTGACCTTCATGGTGAACAAATGTTTCCTAAGCCTTCTCTTTCTTGACGAAGAGGGAGAACGATTGCTGCAATGGCAAGCTGAAGATTACCTACGGTACTTGCACCAGGCTTAAATACCGTCGACATAATATCTTCACGAGCCAAAACCTCCAAATCCCCGTTGAGGTGCTCGGCCTTTGGACAAAGGTATGGTATATGCAGGTGATTAACTCCTCACAGGCAAATCCTTACAGTACATCCTCCGTGAGTGCAGAAAACCGGGCGTACAGTAGCTTCCCACCGGTCGTGAGTCGAAGATCAGCTCCACTTCCGGTTCGTTGCTACCGAGTCATCGTTCAGATACCTCCATCCGATGATGGTGGTCAGCCCATCAACCTATGAGGACACGAGTTACAATCCGGGGATGCCAGGGGTACCTTACAAGGACGAATCGCGCAGAGAACGGCCCTTTAGCGCCAAAACACTAATTGTGTAGGTCATGAGGTACTCCCACTGTAGGTCCATCGGTGAGAATACCTGACGAATCATATCGACGCGTACCTACATTGGCGCGCAGTCGAATTCGTGAACTGCACAACCTACGGCTAGTATGCCAAGCAGCATATTCATGTCCATAGTTCAGTCGATTCTTCCAAATTTTGATAACTGCGCAAGAAGGTTACAGCTTCCCAAGGGCGATTGCGCAGCTGCGATGACGGCATCGCGTGGCAGGCTAATATAAAAGTGCCGAGCTCACCGTACAGGCTATGGCTCCTTCAGCCTGGTCGTGGTTCCGTTCCCGGATTGCGAGCGTTCGGAGGTACCTCGAAATAGGTATACTGGCAACCCTAACGTCCGGCGTTGTTGCCGGTCATGGGTTCTGCGGTGTTTTGTGGAGAAGGAAAATGCGGGGTATCGATAAACGCAAGTCGCTTTCCAAGTCTACTTACGACACCCACTATCGACGACGTTCGTGTCCAGCGAATATGGGCTCGGCAAACGAGCCTCGGAAGTACATTGCGATCTGCAGCACAACACCGAGTTCTCATGTGAAGATTGTTCTCCGCCGCAGTACTATCGAGATGTTAATTTCGAGTAGCTTGATGGCCTCGGCGGGGTGGAAGAATGCATGCTATGTGAACGACATCACTCTAGATTGGGTTTCCTCCGCAAAGCTGGCCGCTGCTGAGCCAGATCGTACGATGAAGTCGAAGAACCGTACCTAGTACTGTACGCGTAGAGCGAGCAACGGAAAGTGGCGGGTACACTCCAAACGCGCTACGCAAGCAGTAGATGACGGCGGTCTTGTTGTTGTACGGCGACAATCATTATTTATAGACAGTACAGTAGATTGGAGAGAAGTCGGGTGCTTGGCTGATTCGACTCCCGTGAATGAGGCTGTCAAATTCGCGTCCTCGCTCCAAGGCTGGCGAAGCTAAAACGGTCGGCTCAGAGTGGCCCCTGCTCCAGCTCTCTATCTGAACCTCCACACACCCTTAGAAAACCCTTGCAAGCCATCATCACCACCGAAGTTTACTGTTTTGCTCAAATTCGCGTCATAACTGTCCAACCCCATACTCAATACACAAGATCGAACAGCCGACCAGCCGTCACATTGAACACCCACCCATACGAAGGCCATCGCTGAATGCTTTTGAATCTGCCACTCAGGGCCGATTAGTCTTTGATAGGAGACGTTTAGACAGCGACCACGTAGTCGTGGAATTCCACTTACGAGAAAAATGACCAATATGACTAATGACAACCATCACGATAAGGCGGTTATCAACGGCGCCGGTGAACCTCCCGAGTTCGGCGACAGGCGAATGCAGATGGCGACCTCAAGAGAAATACAACGGCCACGATGATACCAGCACCACCTCCCAGGCACCTTGAACTTCGACGTTTAGACTACTGAGCTCCAAGGATACCGACACACCATGGCCCAAACCCTCCATGTAGCCATCTTCAACACCGATATTCCAGTCCCCAACGTCTCCACTGAGCGCGCATCCAGCTACGGCCAAGTCTTCCACGAGCTGCTCACAGCAGCTGGCCAGCGAATCTCACCCAACACTGCAATCCGCTCTACAGAGTACGACTCGCGAAAAGGCGAATACCCCGAATCTCTCACCGATGTCGACCTAATCCTCATCACCGGCTCCATCAATTCAGCATACGACGACATCCCCTGGGTGCACCAACTGGAACAATACATCATCGACGTGTACCGGGACCACCCACGCGTGAAGTGGTTCGGGAGCTGCTTCGGACACCAGATCATCTGCCAGGCGCTGCTGAAGGGCTATGGCGTGCGCGTTGATGCCGATGGGCGGGGATGGGAGGTAGGTGTGAAGGAGATGAGCATGGACTCCAAGTTCCGCAAGGATTTCGAAGGTTTCCAAGTCCCAGAGAAGATGAAGCTCCAGTTCGTGCACGGCGACTTTGTAGTAGTGCCGGACATGGATGCGTTGCCGTCGAACTGGTCGATTATGGGGAGTACAGAGTGGTGCCAGAATCAGGGGATGATGGAGGTTGGGCGGGTTCTTACCTTCCAAGGACACTTTGAATTTGACAGGTTTATCAACAGCGAGACCATCAAGACTTTCTTCGCCAAGAAGGCACCGGAGTGGTTAGAGGAGAGCTTGAAGGCGGTTGATGCGGACGATGATGCAGAGCTGGCGGCGGAGATGGTTCTGCATTTTGCTATGCAGAAAACCCCAGCTAGGCAGGGAAGGACGCGTGTGACAGTTGGTGGGTTGATTACACCACCCGAGGAAGAAGCATAAGGTGCTCGACATTGCCTATATACCACTACATATCTAGATATAGACCTACGAATGCAGATCTTAGAAACAGGCGCTGGTTTGCAACTTCGGACTCGCTGGCAAGACTGAGTAGCCGTCCCACCAACATCTACCTCCTGACCTGCAACTGCTGAGGCAGGCAGATGACCAAAACCCACTCCCCAACGCCTCGCTGAACCCAGACAACTATATACATTTGCGAATGTCGGATCACAGAATTCTACCGATTGTCGACTATCAATCGGCACAGAGTTGTGTCATGCTTCTGTCTGCTGAAGCAGGCTTGCTTAACGACCATGCTATTCCTTCTCTTGTTCCTTCTGAGGAAGCTTGTCGTACGGCAAAGATTGCGTGTCCGGAAGCCTGGGATTGCGGATGCAGAAAGCGAAGACGATCAATCCAACACAGACGCAGGCTCCCATGATGCAGACCACACGCTGGAAATACTTGAATGCTTCAATCACAGCATCGCGCTCCGCCGTGCCAGGCGGAAAGTCAGCAAGTCGGTTGAGAGGGGTGGCATACCATGCGTTGGCTGCTTCTTTGTTCAGTCGCGCTCCGAGCTGATCAGGCATGACCTGGGACCATACCACGCCGGAAATCGCGTTTCCGAGTGCACTGCCGATGTTGTAAGTTGCCAAATATAGTCCTGTGACAACGGCGACGTGCTCATGACTGGTGGCGGCCTGGATGCTGGCTTGGGCAGCATACGGGAAAAACCCGCCAGCAAGTCCAAGTAGGACCTGAGCTCCGATTATGCCATTATGTGTTCCGACTCCGCCGCGGTAGAAGATCATGAGTATCAAGGCTACCAGGAAAAGCACTGTACCGAACAAGATAAAAGGCTTGAGGCGTCGCACCCGGTACACAGCCATGCCGACAATGATTCCTGTCGCCGTGGAACAGAAGCTGTAAAGGGCAGCAATGCGGTTCGCCGACTTTTCGCTCTGGTTGAAGGCGACGCGTAGAATGGAAAAGAGGTAGTCGCCCTGACAGGACCATGCTGGGGGTAGTTAGTATATCGGACAGGGGAGAAGGCACTAATGGGGTCCATACAGAACATCAAGAAGAAAGCAATAGCGAGCGCACCCCATACAGCACGATCTTTCAGGAGCTATGAAGTAGTCAGGACTCTGAGGTCTCTAATATTATGAGGATTGACTCACATAGAAGGGTACCATTGGATGTGGCGCAATGCTTCCCCACCGAATCCAGAGAGGGACGCACATGACTCCAATGACAAGCGGTGCAATGATCCTCGCCTCATTCCAAGTTTGATCATGGCCTCCAGCAATCGTCAAAGGCACGAGAATGAAGCCAAAAACGCAGATGGTAAGTATGATGCCGATCACATCAAGCTGCCAGAATAGCGCTTTGATGACCTCCCACCCACCGTGCTCCTGAATTGGGGTCCTGTAATGTTGGAGACTGCCAGCCCGCTTAGCCTTGTGGTTGACCCAACATAACGTGCCCAGGAGTGGAAGAGCGCTGATGGGAAAGGCAATGCACCAGACCCAGAAGCCATAACGCCAGGAACTGCCGGCCCTGATATGTTGCAGCACTTCGCCACCAATCCATGTATTGGCGATGAATGGTGCGGCGGGGATGTAAGAGAAGAACAGGCGAGATCGGAGCGAAGTGGTGTCGGCGACAATAACCTCCAAAATCAGTACGACAGTCGTGTAACCAATTTGGTAGAAGACGCTGCCCACGGCGAAGGTAGCGGGGCTGTTAGCAGAAGCTTCGATAGCCGTGCCTGGAGCATGTTAACATAAAAGTTCCAGGTGGAGTAGGAAAAGAGCGCTGCGCTTACCCACAACGTAAAAGAGGATTGAGCTCAACAGCACTTCAATCCTACCAAAAACATCCGCAATCTTCGCCGCAGTGGGCTGAGCAGCGGCACCAATAACCGCCCTAACAACTGTCACGGTAGCCAGCAGTGAGTGTGCATGCAGGGCATTCACAGCAATGGGCTGGTACGCGACCCTCAGCGTACTGTCCAAGCCGTAGGCCCAAGCAATCAGTAGCACGCCGAACAAGATGAACGCGCGGTTGGCAGACGTAAGGTGCTCCGCAATTGCCTCTACTCGCGCAACGCCCGGAGAGAAGGCTTCGACGGAGGCGTCGTTGAGCTGCGTGCTCGTGCTTTCGCGGAGGGACGCCGAGGCTTTCTCGTCGGGTTCGGCCAAGGTGGTGGCCATGGTGGTGGCGGCGATTGGAGGTAGTTTACAAAGATGAGCTTGGTACTGTGGGGGATGAGAAGTTGAGGGAAGGAAAGTAAAAAGCGAAAAGCTGCTGGGAAAGGAAGTCACGGTCCAGGCACCAAGGCGTAGTGAGCTTCACCTTCACTTCATAGTGATGGCCTCTGCAATACCATTTGCAGGGTCCAAAATCACTAGTGCAGTACGAAAGAGGTGGAGAATGCACGTGAGATGTCTTTCTCCCACAGCCAACCTTCGTGGACGACCGGTCTTGACTATGTCATCAGTGATAAATGTGCAAACCCGGGCACATGATCTGTAGGACTGACACTACGCAGAAGATACGATGAACTGTATGAAACCATCTACGAGCAGAAGCTTACTATCTATAGGCAGCAAAAAACAAGGGAGACAAAGAAGCTTTGCTCTGTCTAGCACAGGTGCGCAAGACAAGCAGGACACAAACTGCTTGTACACGATATGGAAGCTGCTGGAGACCAACAAGATCTCGAATGCGAGACCTACAAACGTATTGCCGATGGCCATCCTCAATCAGGCCAAGTCAATACCACGTACAACCAGCTTCGAATCAAGTTTACCTCACTCATCACTCGGATTTCATCATGTTTCCTCATCACCATCCACTTTCTTTGGCGAGAACATCCCAGCCCACAAGTCGCCAAAGCTCCTTCTTATACCACTCATTAACGTCTTTGTCATCCACCCGCGCAACGTTTTGTAATGAAGCCAGCCTCATGGATGGCATTGGTTTGGTAAGTACATCGAGAAACTCGTCGTCAACTTTGTCACCGTACATACAAGCAACAAGCGTCCGCTGAAGGCGTTCCTTTGCGACTGGACTCAAGCGGGCTTTCGATGCAGCTGGTAGGTTTTTTAGACTCAGAGTGCGACCCAGCTTCTTTTGATTTCGGCTGACATTAGATGTCTGAGGATTTATGTGATTGGGGGCTAGGCCCATGGCGCGTTCAAGCACTAAAATAAGGGCTTTGACTTCAAGATGGGTCCCGAGTGCTTCCGTTTCGCGTTTTTGAGCTTCCTCCGGCGACTTAGGTTCAGGTATGGGTTCGGTATCGCCTTCTGTTGTGCTAGTACGATGTCGGCCGAAGGTACAGTAAAAGAGACGCTCTCCAACGCGCTCTAGCAATAGATAAACAAATCCATCGAATATCTGTTGATGTACTGGGTTGGTCTTTTCGAGGAAACTGAGAAGTCCAATGAGCAAGTGTGCCAGGGCACGAGCGGGCACAGATTCCTTGACAGTTCTTGTGGATACATGCTCTTTCGCTCTCTCCTTCTCTTTCGTTTTAATGAGGTCGGCTAGTTGGACTGACTGTTGCTGAGCAGTCTGGCGTGCAACAGATTGAATCGAAACAAGTACCGTCTTGAACATTTCGGCCAATTCGCACACAACCAGACTTGGAAACCTTGAGTCGTCGGTAGAATCAGTTAGCTTGGTGAGACCGACAAGGACTGACATGAACCCTCGAGCGCAAATAGTCATTGAGAGCGCGAATTTGGACTTGTCCTGGTCGAGAGATGCCGGCTCAGCCACGTCTCGGACTTGTCGTGAAAGTTTTCCATGTTTATGAGCAACCAGGCGTATGACCTTTCCGAGTGCGTCAGTTGTTCGGACCAGTGTGAAGCATAATGTATCGATGTCAGTGTCCGTCATGCGGCATAAATTGTGTGTTGAAAACAACGACTCGGTAAGGGCGGTACCTTCTATTGTTTCGGTCAGCAAACTGGTATGCCATAGGAAGATATGTGGCGTACCCTGCCCTAAGCCATCGAGGAAGTCCATGTCGTCGTCGATTACCTCTTGAGTCTCAGCTACTGAGTGCTCTATTTGTTGGTTCACTTTGGGTCGTTTCACGTTCCTTATTGGCGAAACTGCTCTCGCCTTTCGCTTCGAGGTGTTCATGGCGTTGCTAGAAGAGATATCCGGCGTGCAGCTAGTGCGACTTGTTAACAAGTGATTTGAGCGCTCGAGTTTGCTGTTTTCACTCCGTAGGCCATCGCACTCGTTTTGTAGTCTCCGGCACTGCTCCTTCCAGTATGCAACGAGATCGAGATAATGACCATGGTCTTGAGGTTCAGACGCGGGTGAGCGAGGTCGCACTTGATCCCGCAGCTGCAGAATGTAGTCTCCATGGTCAGTGGAGGTAATAAGATAGGTCGAGCAGGGCTCACCTCTTGCTGAGGTACCGTATGGCTTGGCTCTGATAAGAGCAACTGCTAGTGCAATGTGGGCGCTCGACGGCGCGAATAAAATTGGTGCAGGCTGCGCTTTTGGCGGCATGTTTGCAAACTTGATTGTGCGGTATGCAACCAGATGTCGGTGAGGCCGAAGGCTGCGAGTGGTGTATAAGAGGGGCGGGTGGTGAGGGCTGTTCTCTCACGTAAAGGAGACAGAGCGTAAGAAGCGTAAGATGGCACTGATGCTAGAACAACCGAGGACAAAGTCGAAGATGGTGACATGAAAGCGAACCGAAAAAGAGGGTTGTGGAAGGGATTGAGATAATTCAAGGCAGGCGGCGAACGTGCAGAGTGCTGAGGAGTGGAAGGAGCGGTTGGGGTCAAGTCACAATCCGCGGTACAAGGCATTTTCGTCGAACAATATGTTTCTTCTGCAAACTGCAGTATATAGTACACTCACCAGATACTTACAGTCGTCTCTTTCGCTAATCCAACACTGGGTCTAATCGTACAACTACTCTAACGCATGCGCTCCGTCCGCCTCTTGTAAGGCAGAGGCTCAACCCTCTTCCTCTTGAACTCAATGCTGGCCTGGTCCTTCAGCCCAGCACGCTCCATGACACCTGCCATGCTCTCATCCCACTTTGTCCTGAATAATGTGGCGGTGAGAGGCTTTAGCTTCTGCGACATGACAAAGTTTCGGAGGTTGAAGCCGTCGCGCTTGATGGTGCTGAGCTTTGAGATGTCGAACTTGTTTGCCTGGTTCTGCTCAAGCACGACGATAGCTAGACGGTGGTAAGGTGCGCCCTTGTGCGCCCATGGTGCAACCCACGGAAGAGCAACCTTCTTGTCGTCGGTGCTTTTCTTGTCATCCTCGGCGATGCGCTGCAGGGGGATCGAGGTCTCGCTGGGCGAGATGCGAATGTTGGAGGCGATGAAATGACAGCGAGTGGTGAAGCCATCCTCTTCTGGTGCAGGGACGTCGGCGTCGACAACGGCGACTGTGACCAACTTCTCTCCGGGGGAGAAGGTCTGGACGTGTAATGTGGGCATCTTCTCGCTCATGTCGGATTCGACAAAGTCTCCAGGTGCGATGGTCTTCCGCCCGAACGAGAGGTCGATGTCAGCAACGAGGTCCAGCGATCCAAGCAGGTCAGGGACGATGGATAGTTGGGTCACACGCTGTTCGAGGACCTTGCGCTTGAACTCGCGCCACTTCTTCTCGGCCAGATAGCGGTAGATGGGCTTGCTCATGTCGCCTGCAATGATGTTAGATGCGTCACGTCGTTGCGTGGTGGTGCAACATACCTTGTCCGTCCTCGAACTTCCTCTTCACAACCGGGTCGTTGATGTCGGCGGCGATGATCAGGTCGTTGAGGTGCACCTTCATGCGCGCTATGCGGTCCCGCTTGGACTGCTCGCTGGCATTGGATGCAGCAGTGGCCTGTATGCGCTGCTGCTGCGTCTTGATGTCCTTGAGCTTGTCCTGCCTGTCCTCCAGCAGGAACTTGCGGGCTTCCTGGAAGCACTGGTAGGGCAGCTGCTCGAAGGGGATCTCCTCGGTCTGGCGCACCGCGGCCATGCGCAGGGCAGCACGGCGACGGCGAGAGCCCACAGGCTGGACGCCATCCCTCCTCAGCAGGCGGCGCTCCAGCTTCTTGTTCTCGACCATCTCAGGATCCAGCGTGCCCCACTTCTGCATGTACTCGGGGACGTCCTTTGCAGTCGCTGCGGAGGCGTCTGAAGCGGCCGAGGACGAGAGCAGGCGCTGCGGGGCGCCATTGGCGGCGGGGACCTGGCGCACGCAGCGCAGGCAGGTGGTCAAGTGCCGCATCGACGGCGTGAGGGACGCCATCTGGGGTGTTGGCGGATGGAGGACGGGCGTGCAGGGGCGGCGACGTCGTGGCCATGGGCGCGCGCTCGCTCGAAGAAATGTCGGCGGTCCGTGCTTTTCGTGAACTTCTGCACTCCGCAACACCTCCGCGACGTCTCCCCAGCACATCTCAGCCCGCCATGGCGACCACCAGGATATCGGCGCCGCTGCGGGGCGTCTCACACCAATTGGCCCGCCTGTCCACACGGCAGCCCGCGCTGGCTGCTCGCTGCGCCGTCGGTTGCGCCCTGCCCATGCCCCCATGCACCGTGCTAACAGCGCCGTAGAAGCCCATCACGTCCTCGTTCGCCCGCCCAATCACCACCTCGGCCTCGTCGAGAGCCGCCGTCGCGCCCATCACCACCTCCGCCGACTCCTTTGCCCCCGTGAAGCCCTTCGACGAGCAGACCGTGCTCGCGACCATCCACCAGTTCCCGTCCCTGGAGCCACTCCGCTTCGAGACCTTCCCTGCGAACCACCTGCACCTGCCCACAAGAAAGGACATTCTCCACCGCGCCGTCATCTATGAGGGTGACATGACGCGACTGGGTACCGCTTCGACCAAGAACAGATACGAGGTGCGCGGCTCAGCCAGGAAGATGCGCCCACAGAAGGGTTCTGGTCGCGCTCGTGTGGGAGACATCAAGTCGCCCATCATCAGATCGGGAGGTGTGTCCCACGGACCGAGGCCCCGTGACTTCTCGACCGAGCTCCAGAAGAAGGTATACGACCTGGCATGGCGGACCGCCCTGTCCTACCGCTTCCGCCGGGGCGAGCTGATCATTGTGGAAAACCCCATGGAGATTGAGAGCCCTTCGACCAGATTGCTGGAGCACATCTTGAAGTACCAGGCGAAGCAACGAGGTGGAAAGGGCAAGAGCCTGTTGGTCACACTCGAGGAGCGACCCATGCTCGAGCTGGCCTTGGAGGAGCTGGAGTCGGGCGACCAGACCCTACTCTGGGACGAGGTCGACGTCAAGAACCTGCTCGAGGGCTCTCGTGTCGTCATCGAGCGTGCCGCGCTCAACAACATCCTCCTCTCCCACCAGGAGGACCTCACACACAAACCCATCCAGCCATGGCACAAGGGCCTCGTCCGATCATCACCAGCAGAAGACCTCGAGTCCACCATCGGCTGGCCCGAGTTCCGCGGCCTCATGCTCACCAATCCCGCTGAAATGGACGCCGCCCGCGCTGACGCCTATGAGAGCGTAGCATCGACCCGCTACGCCTACGCCGACAGCCTCCCCGAAGGCCCCAAGCGCACCGAACTCATGATCTCAGCATACAACCTCCTCGCCGAAGCCAAGCAGTACCAGTTTGCTCAGCGCACAGGTATGCCATTCGCAGACTACACCCGCATCCATAACAACACCGACGCTACATCACACTTCCCACGCATCCAGGCCCTCGACTACCAGATCACCATGAAGACACAGCTTGGTGGCACAGCAGAGGAGACATCGCGCGTAGCAGCCGAAACGCACTACGTCGAGGTGCGCGAGCTGGAAGTGGAGAAGCAGGACATTGTCTACGAAGCCGCTTTGCTTGCAGCACAGGTCCAGGAGCACCGTGCCGAGGCACACAGTCTGGCCGGTGATGTAGCAGCCGCAGAGGTCGCTCTCGCCCGTGCCAGTGTCCAGCGCACCAACGTCGATACCCACGAGTTGGAGCTGCTGTCCGCCAGAGTCGAACTCGCCAAGCAAAGAAAGTCGCTGGCACACGTCAAGGGCAACTGGAAGGCACAGCAGGCAGCGCAGGAGCAGATCACGCTAGCAAACCAGGCACTCGAGACAGCCATGGCTGAGCAGGAGGCTCTCAACGAGGTCGAAGAGGTGGATGAGGCACAGCTTGAGCAGCCCGTTGAGGAAAAGAGGTAGTACAGTGCATAGCCGTGTATATCTGGATTAGAAATGTTGTATTATTGGACATTGTATATGTAGACGGTCTACGTAGCTGAGTGTATGATACCGAGCTATAGGCTTTTCGCTTCGAAATCACTTCATCTGGAGTGATATACGTGCTTGTGTGGTACAGTGAAGCAGTTCGCTTTGACTGAAGCGTTACGCTGGTAAGTGAAGACAATTACAAGTGCTCGAGATGTAGAAATTAAGAAAGCTGACTTTGAGTAGCCAGCATTACTGTTATTATAGCGACTGCGACTTCATCAAGTCCTCAGCGACTATCGACATTACTCCATATTAAGCTAGCATTCTGTTTATGAAGAGGCCTTCGCATCCGCAAGAATAACATCCACAGCCTTTTCGGAAATCATGTAGACGGGCAGAGCGAGGTAAGTACCCGGGATCTTCGGGAAGACGGAACCATCAACGACACGGAGACTATCGACACCGCGAACCTTGAAGTTCCCGTCAAGAACAGCATTCACGTCGTTGTCGGCACCAATGGGACAAGTGCAAGAGGCGTGGTGGCCCCATGCCTCGTACCTGGCGAACTCTCTCAACTGCGCGTCTGTCTGGACTTGCTTTCCGGGCCAGACCTCGGTGAACTTGCCGTCGAGAGGGATGAGGTCTTGGAAAGCCTTGCGGCTGTATTTCATGCCTTCGACGATGGCGTCAAGATCCTCGTCGCCACCCACGGCAAAGTTGCGCTTACGAATCTCAGGAACATCTTGAGGATTCGCACTGCGCAGAGTGACAGTACCGGCGTTGTTGCGAGACTCTGCCTTGAGAGTGAGCCAGGTCCAGTGATTGCCGCCGGCCGTAGCATTCTGGAAGTACTCGGGGTAGTATCCATTGAAATACGCGGGCCATCCAGCAACGAGGATGTCGGCATTGCCGTGGATGGAGTTGCGTGCCTTCTTCGTGATTGCAAGCGCGACACCGTTGGTAGCGTAGGTTCCTTTGTTGATGGCGGGCTGGGTCTCCCACTGCTCAAGACACGGGTCAACGTTGCCTTCGAGGAATGTGCAATCCTTGACCAGAGAAAGCTTAGACGGAGCCTGGCCAACGACAGGAACCTCGTAGCGGTCCTGAAGGTTCGTTCCTACACCTGGGAGCTCCTTGACAACCTTGATACCAAACTTTTCAAGCTCGGCTCGGGGGCCCACGCCGGAAAGCTTCAAGATTTGAGGCGTGTTGAAAGCACCGCCAGACAGGATGACCTCGCGAGTAGCAGTGACAGAGCCAGGGGTGCCCGATCCCGTCGCTGCGCCAGACTGGCGGCGAGGATCAGCGCCGTACAGAGACTTGCCAGTCAGAAAGTTGACGCCAGTCGCCTTCGGCTTGCCATTTGCGGGCTGGTCGAACTTTACGGTCGTGACCAGGGTGTTGAGCTGAATGTCGAGGTGGTATTTACGGCTGCCGTCGGCGTTCTTAGCGTTTACAACCTGATTGAGCAGATCGACCGGGCCAGCACGTTTGTACTCGGGAATCTTCATAGCCAAGGGCACCTGCCATAGACCCTCCTCGGCGTCGCGACCCGGGCCAGGATGGTTGATGTCACGGAGCAAGACTTGAGCAAGGCCACCAACAGTGGTGAGAAGTGACCCTAAGATGCCCTTACCCATACCGGTCGAAGCAGCGACAACCAGAGACAAGACTTTGAGATCCTGAACGATCAGGGTCAACTGAGTCAACGAGGTCTCGAGCCAACCATTGAGGCCGTGGCCGACAATGCTGCTGGGCAGGTACCGGGCCTTCTCCAGACGCACGAAGTACTTGCGCATGTTGTCAGGCGCCCAGGAGTCCATACCAGTGATATCCTGGATATGCTTCCAGTCGCTCCTGTAAGGATAGGTGGTGACCAGGGCATTGTGAGACGAACAACGACCGAGCGAACCAACGCGCGGGTACAGGATACCAAGAGGTTTGGCTCCTGCAGGTGGCTTCGCACCAGTGTAGCGGGATCCATCAGGAAGTTCGTATGTCACCTTGGTATCCCTCTTCACCTCGCTTTCGTCGTCAAAGTGCTTGACGAAGAAGTCCCATCTCATAGGCTCATACTCTGTGGCGACAGCGTGCAGAGCGGGCACATTGTACTGGGTGGTATTGGTCTCATCGTCACCAGCCTCAAGGAGTAAAACCTTGTGTCCAGCAATCGCGAGCTTAGCAGCGAGAGGCGCACCGCCAGGACCTGAACCGACGACGACATACTCGTAGTCCTCAAGAGTGGTCTCGGCAGCATTATCCAGGGCACGTTTCACGTTTGCGCCTCGGAAGGGCGTGTGCTCAGCGCCATTACTAGGACCGATGTTAGTATTCTTCATCTTCTAGGGCGGTCCTGAATAACACATACATGTAGCGCGCCGCCACCAAGGAGGTGAGCAGCGAAAAAACGGTGAAGTGCTTCATTAGAAAATGTCCGCTGTAAATACAAATATAGAGGCAATGGTCGAAGAATTACTGCTGAAAGAAACAAAGCAACCTCGGGAGTATCCGAGGTGGACAAAAGAATGACTGGAGTGGTGAGAGGGGGCTCGGGTCTGAAGCCCTCGAAGACAAGTTATATACAGCCAATGCAGCCATACTGTGAAGGGAACGGCAACACCTCGAACGGGGACCTCTAAGACGGATTGGTGATGACTGGGGTAATTAGCGGCGCTTCCCCGGCGTACCCCCCTGTCAACTCGTGCCAACTCGTCTTGACCCGCTGATTCGCTTTGCTCTTGCCATTTTCGGATAGACGATCGTAGCGGTCCTTGCCGGCCTAAGACGCTTTGGCATTGGGTTGAAATACATGAGCTCGAGCCTGCCAAAACCGTTGTCTCTACAAACCTAAAGTCTTGGCATGGATAGGAGGCAAAACGAAAAGCAGCGTGGTATGCTCAAAACTGAATCTTACATACCTAGGTAGGTAGAAAGGTACTGCGAGAAGCACATGCGCACTTTTGCACTTTTTTTGCTTTTTCTCTAGCGATCAATGCCTAGAATCAACTCGGCCCTCTTCACACCTGGGAAGTCGCTGACTAGGTATGCTTGTACCTTGCACGCCCACCAGGGTATGATCTGCACGTTGCATGTCTAATTGCTCCACCGGGGGTCACTTCCGCCCTTCCTCACCGCAGCTGGCATGCCTGCTCGTTCGGTTTACAGGAAGTGACCCTTCTCTTCAACTACCGAGAGCATTACGAATTGACTCGCTTCACCTTTCCCTAGTAGCTTGCATAACGACCCGTTGCACGGGGGTACATCGCTCATTGCACCATCACTCAAGACGGTTGAGGACTTGGCCTCTGCTTTACTACCCACATATACGGGAGCACGTTAATCTTGCTGGTTATAATTCAAAGACTTATGCCGTCTCCTTGACTCTTTCCATATCCACCTGATTTATTCACATCAGGAACTTTCAAATCTGAGATAGAACGCCGACATGAAGTTGGTCACAGTTCTGGCCTTGGTGGCCTCATTTTTTGTTTCTGTGCAAGCTCAAGACGCACTTTTGAATTTGGCAAAGTTGATGCCTAATTGCTCCGTATGTTTCTTCTCGACCATTTCGGAACCAGTTCTTTTCGTCTAATCAGTGTATACAGTTGACATGCTTCACTTCGGAGATCCCTAAGTCGACTTGCGCAACCAACCTCACCCCAGCCTGCCTTTGCACCAATGCCGCCTTGAACGCCGCTGTGGGTGCATGTGCTATGCAGACTTGCACCAACTACGAGCTGCTCCGTAAGAACAACATTACAGCATACATCTAGCAAATTGGATACTGATTAGCAATGCAGAAACCAAAAACGCTTCCAGTACTGGCTGTGGGGTTCCTGTCCGCGAAAACGCCCAGACGTTTATGGCTCTTGGTATCTCTGGCATCGTTATTGCGGTATTGGCCTTTATATTCCGAATGGGTGCCAGTATACCGAAAAATGGTAGAGCCATGTCATGGGACGATGCCACAATGGGCGTGGTAGTCTTGCTTGCAATCCCTCCTGCCGTTTTCGCTCCATTTTGTAAGTCCTTCAGTGCACTGCGAAAAGCACATCGAAAGTGCTGACAAGTGAACAGTGGTTCGAAATGGGCTAGGGCGAGACATGTGGACATTGAACGACGTCCAGATCACGAACGTCCTCTTCTACTACTTCATGGGAGAGATCTTCTACGTCCTTGCGCTCGGCATTTCCAAGATTTCCATTCTTTTCTTCTACCTTCGTGTCTTCCCACGCAAAGACTTCCGACGCATCATCTACGGCGTAATGGGTCTATCAGTGGCCTACACGGTTGCATTCTTCTTCGCAACAACCTTCCAATGTATGCCGGTCAGTCTCGCCTGGACTCAATGGGATGGCCTTCATGAGGGGACATGCAATAACATCCACCTCCAAGGCTGGATCGCCGCCGCCATCAACATCCTTCTGGATGCCATTGTCATGGTCCTCCCCTTGAAGCACCTGGCACAATTGAACATGAACCTCAAGAAGAAGATGATGGTCATGGCCATGTTCTCAGTGGGCATAGTGGTCATTTTCACATCGTCGATCCGCTTGTACTCCCTCGCCCACTTTGCAAACTCGAAAAACATCACCTGGGACTATGTTGAAGCTGGCTACTGGAGCTTGGTCGAGATTGATGTTTCCATCATTTGTGGGTGTATGCCCGCTCATCGTCTGCTTATCTCCAGGTTATGGCCGAAGATTAAATTGACTTTCCACTCGGGCAGCGGCTCAGCAAACGCGTCTAACTTTACTGGAGAAAACAAGTCGAGCGGAACAGGGACAGCCAAGTCAGTCAACATCTCGACTAAGCCTAGCAAGGAAGATGAGGATGATTTCGTCCCTTTAGTGGATATCGATACCAACAGTGCCCGCACTGGGACTCCAAAGATATATGACATGGAACGAAACGGTTCGGATCAGCGTAAGCAGAATCACATAGGGGGTTTTCACGGCACCAAGGATTCCACAACGGAGTTTACGAGCACTGATCTGGGTAGTTGGTCCATAGGCAACGCGATGACGAGTCGGGAACATGTATGAAGCCAGCAGGGTAATAAGGGTTTCACACCAAAAAGCGCACCATTTGTAAGAGCTCTGCATTCAGCTGTCTGGGCAGAGTGTAGAGTTCCTGTAGAATATCCCAGACCTCAGGTTCTCCACCATGAACCCTGGGATTGCATTCGCTTCGATTTCCATTTCTTGAGCGTGGCGTCATATTGGGCATCAGAGCATCAGGAGATCAGAACCCGGCAGCCCGGCACAGCGTTAGCGTTGCGCGGAGTTGGGATAGGTGCCACAGTCTCTATATCTCATGTTACATTTTATCAGTGGACACATCCCAAGCTACAAGCTTTACATAGACTGTTATTTTGTTTCATTCTAAGGAGGGTTGACATCGTCAACCTCGTTATCTAGAGCGTCTTTTTTTGGTCCCGTCTTCTTGGTGCTTAATCTAGCTCCCGCTCGAGGCGTAGTCATTCACGTCCGTGACATTTGTCAAGTTTCTTACCATAGCGTTCCTTGATTATGAAACAAGCTTCTAAGAGTATACGAGAAGCAGAAGCAGTGGATAGCTCGGTATTACAAAGTCCAATCAAATCTTGATGATCCGCATCCGACACATACCGAGAAAGTTTGTATATTGAAGCCATTGTTTGCTTCTGCGCATACGCCAAGAATCACAACATACCTAGGTACCTAGGTACTTGATACACTGACTTTGTGGCTTTCAACTCTATGCATGACTTCCAGACCCCCGACAAGGTTACGAAGTACAGATCTAAGATAGACTTGCATAAGAATATTGTACATGACGGCGTTTTCCGCACCACGGCACAGCCAACGTCGCCGTTCACAATCATTCCCTGAAAAGTTTGCAGGACATTTTGCAGGGCACTGAGCTTGTGCGGCACCGGGACAAAAGCATGAGCTTTAAGAGCCCATGCTCCGTGGGGCAGGATTCGTCAATCAGGTACGTACCCATTCCCCCCACCCTAGGCCCCGTTGTCTTTGGGAGCGGCCCGAATGTGTGGGGTGCTAACGTTCGACTCGTCGGAACGATTACCCCGTGCGCATCGTTTCTCTAATCGCTTAGATCCGGTAGCACTGACCATCTAAATTACCGAGAGATCGCCCTATGTCTTCTTTCTTCCAAGAACTGAGGCTCACCGTCCTAATGTGGACAGCGAAGTGCCATTCCTTCCCGCTGGTCTAGCTGAATGCTATGGGGATCGACGTCGAAATTTAACAGATGGGTTCGTGTCATTATCTGTGCTCCTATTTGTTCGGCCGTGCTGTGTATGTGCGCAATGGGTTCCAACTTCAACCTTAACTTCACCGTCTCGAAGGTTGCAAGGTCAGCTCCTCATATTACCGTACATCCGCTCGTTCCTTAGTGGCATGTAAAAAGACTTCATCCTCACACTCGTTTCAGTTCTCTTTTTCCATTTCCCAACCTTCTCATCTGGCCCAATCTGCTGAAGAACTAAAACCATGAAGTTCTGGGCTCCTTTTCTTGTTTTATGCTCCAGCTTCCCTGTCGATGCTTTCCCCGCTCTTGCTACGCGGAACCTCGAAGGCCTCACGTCCGACACATGGAATGGTGCTATTGAAACAGTGCAGAAGTATCGCAACGACAAGCGCTTGATCATTGACGCCCGCAAACCCATCGATGTCTCAGGCAGACATGCTTTCCGAGCCCCCGGCAAAAACGACCAGCGTGGACCATGCCCTGGACTTAATGTTCTCGCGAATCACAACTACATCTCGCATGATGGCATCACTAGCTTTGCCGAGGTTGTGACAGCAATAAATCAAGGTTTGTCCAGGACAGCGATCTTGCATGAACATGAAGACGCTGACATGGATATCAAGTATTTGGCATGGGTCTCGATTTATCTTTGATTCTTGGTATTATGGGCACAGTCTGGACCGGCAATCCGCTCTCCCTGGACCCAGGCTTTTCCATCGGGGGCACCACCGCTGGCCAGGGTAACGACAACATTCTGGGCAATCTGTTAGGCCTTCTTGGTATGTTTATTACCCCACAACGTATCCAACGCATGGATTTCCATGTCGCCGAGGCATCTCCATATCCTCCAGGTATCTCCATGTCTCCAAGACGATTCACGCTTACCCCTGCACAGGAAAGCCTCGTGGTCTACAAGGTTCGCATAACTGGATCGAATCCGATTCGTCTGCCACACGTGATGATATTTATGTCACTGGCGACGCGTGGACGATGAACATGACGCTGTTCCGCGACTTGTACGATCGTGCGGACGAGAATGGTGTCTTGTCCATGGAGCTGATTGGCGAGCAAGCCGTCCGCCGCTGGAAGTACAGCGTCGGCCACAATCCTGACTTTTACTACGGTCCTATCACTGGTATGGTCATCCGAAACGCAGGCTACTTCTTCCTTGGCCGTCTCCTGTCCAACCATACCGAGGAGCACCCCGAGGGCATACTCACCCAAGACGTGTTTAAAAGTTTCTTTGCCGTGTATGAGGATGCGCAGGGAAACCTCGAGTACCGCAAGGGGCACGAGACTTTTCCCAGCAACTGGTATCGCTTGAAAGGAGAGTATGGCCTTGTTCCGCTAAACTTGGATGTTGTCAGCTGGATTGTCAAGCATCCGGAGCTAGGAAGGTATGTTGATCTTTATTTTTGCTTGCTTGTTCTAGACTGTTTTCTACCATTGCTTTTCTCACCAAGGTTCCCACTAACACCGTCCAGCATCGGAGGCAACACCGGGACTGTCAACTCCTTCACCGGCCTAGATATGAGCAACATAACAAGCGGCGTGCTGAATGTGAGTACACTGCTCGAAGACAACAACTTGCTGTGCTTTGTGTTCGAGGTGCTCAAAACATTCCTGCCCAACTCTCTCTCCCCGCTGCTGTCCACGCTCGCGGTGCCTCTCAAGTTGGTGAATGATGTTCTGGCTGCACCGCTCCTCAGTCTTGCTTGTCCTGCTTGGAAAGATCTGACGGCGGGAGGCGAGCCGTTGTGGGATGCGATTCAGCACAGCTTCCCGGGCGCAGAGAGGGCGGGGTCAAGTTTGTAGATGATTAGGTTAGATATACCCTATTCGTTATAATATGCTATCCGTTAGAATTTGAGTACAATACACTTGATGTATACTTTTCCATGTCTCTTTGTGATATAAGTAAATGAACAGAAGCTCTTGATCAGGTGAAAGAATTTACAAGGTTACGACTTTAATGTTCTTACTGTTGTACATGGTATATCTACGACCTGTCTATAGCTGGACTTCTAATGCTAGATTTTTCGCTTCGACTTCACTCTCAAATTACACAATCTTACAGTATTGTACAGTGGAGCGGCATGGGTATGCAGAACGGCGAACATGCTCTCAAGCATTCGATTCACGTTCGCGAACATTCTGCCACTCGGTGATGCAGTTTGCATATTAGTATTGAAGGTCTGGGCTATGTGCCTCTGCCTTGGTTGAACTCACACCTTGAGATCTCTTCTTCGTTCATCTCACATCTTGAGATTTCTTCTTGCTTCATCTCACTTGAGATGCCTTCTCAGTACATGCTCACTCTGCACTCTTCTTCTCTTCTGCCTTCTTCCCCTCGAACAGAATGGTCAACACGCCCCCCACAGTGCCATCCCTCTTGGCCTCCTTCGCGCCCTTGCATTGGCTCACAGCGTCCATGACAGCAGCGTGCACGGCGTTTGCCTCTTCAGGAGTCGCCTTTCTCCCCTTCTTCTTTGGCCCCAGGAGCAGTTCGACTCTGCGGCCCTCTAACAAGAACTCTTGCAGCTTGTTCAGCCTGTGCTTCAGATCACCGCCTCCAATGGCCCAGTTCAGCTCCAGGTTCTTCTGCGGCGGGCCAGTGATGCCCTTGGCTTGTTTCCTAGCGGCGTCGACCTTGCGCTCGTGCTGAGCGCGCAAGTCAATTTTGCTGACTACCCTGCACACTGGTCGGTTGTTTGGATCCGGCACACCATACTCATCCACTTTGCCAGGCGTGACCTGGATCAGGTGATGGGTGACCTTGTTGAACGAGTTGAGGGCATCTAGTGTGGCCACGTCGTCGAAAAAGGTCCCCTCTGCGTCGACAAAGTTTACGCGTGGCGCTGTGATGGCATTGTCGATTGTGTAGTAGTCAGACAGGGCATGGCGACGTGTATCCTTTCGTGTGAAGCTTTTGTGGCGGACTTGGTTCTGGTTGAGGGGGTTGACGGTGATGGAGGGAGGGCCGTAGGTGGGCGCAAAGGCGGGTGCGAACTGGATGGGGATTCCGTTGGCGGCGGTGCGCAGGTTGGGGAGCACGAATACGCGGTAGAGTGCGCGGGAAGTGCTGGAGATGTGGTGGGTTGGCGGCATGGTGGATGTTGGGATGCGGTCAAGGAGGGGCCAATGGCCAGGAGATGGACGGCGCGGCGATGGGAAGAGGGAGGAACGGGCAGTGTGGTATGCAGCGGACTGGTGATGGGGCGAGGAGGTGCGCGTAGGGCATGCGGCATGGACTGAAGCTTTTCGAGCACATGCACAGACGTCAGCGAATCGGAGCTTGAAGCTCACCGAGCCACCCACCCCGCGGCCTCGCTCCTATGCGCAACACCGGCAGCCTGCACCAGGCCCACCTTGACACCACCATGCGGCTGGCAGTACGACTGCATTCACGACGCGAGACCGCTTTGCTTCACTGGCCGCCATGAGCAACCCGCTTGCCGAGTACCTGTCAGCGCTGGACGCTCGGGATGCGCGCGAGCGTGCGCACCAAGTGTACATGGACGCCTGTAAGCAGCCGTGTCCTGCACGAGAGCGCTGTTATTAAGGGGATACAGACACCAAGCTGGCAGACCGCACGGCGGTACAGGCCTCAGCACAAGCACTGCAGCACACATCGACATCAGCAGAGCCAGCAGCCAGCGACTCGACCAGAACCATCAAGGCTGCCACAACCAAGGGCAAGAGCTCGCCCGCGCCTCAAGACACAGCATCGCCCGCAGCACTCACCCAGCTCCGCTCCGAACTCGCTGCCACCCAGAAGACGCGCAGCAGCCTTGAAGTCGAGCTCAGCACCCTCAACACCACCCTCGCTGCACTGCAAGCGTCCGACACGCAGCAGAAGCAGCGCATCGCCCAGCTCGAGAAGCACAGAGCCCATCTCGAGCGGCGGGGCAAGGACAGGCAGGAGGAGCTAAAGGGCAAGGGCCGCTTTGTGGAGGAGGTGCAGGACGAGATGGTTGCGCTGAACCTGCAGCTCAACATGGCCGAGCAGGAGAAGGAGCGGCTGAAGAAGGAGAATGATGAGCTGACGAGACGGTGGGTGAGCAAGATGGAAGAGGAGGCGAGCAAGATGAATGCGCAGATGGGGTGGGAGGAGCATGGGCGGAGGAAGGGGTCGAAGAGTTGAGGCGAAGAGTTGATGTCAAGAGTTGATGTGAAGAGTTGATGTGAAGAGTTGATGTGAAGAGTTGATGTGAAGAGTTGATGTGAAGAGTTGATGTGAAGAGTTGATGTGAAGAGTTGATGTGAAGAGTTGATGTCAAGAGTTAAAGGCGAAGAGTCAACTAAGAATGGTCAGATCATCGCAACTAGCATAGGACAGCAGTCTTGAAGCGTTCAAATTCCCAAGTCTTGGATAGAATAGCCTTTCACTTTTGGTGTGATATGCGTGATCCCTGTTCACTGCAGCCTTGAGCTGTTAGCGCCACCATAGCTCCCCACCTCATCGGACTTCCGCCTTGACGTCGACACCCACAACACTTGTTCCCTCACCATTGCCAGCCATGGGGACCGCCCTGAAGAACTGGGGTAAGTTGCTATATTCTCACAACACCCCCATTCCTTGCATTGCGCATTGCCCCACCATGCACCCCCATCTACTGACAATCACCAGAGCTCGAGAACTCGGTGCAGCTCGTCGACCCCACCAAGGATGCCCTCTACTCGTACTCTGTCTCGGCGCAGAAGGCCCTGGACAACGCACACCCATGGCGCACCGACCCCCACTACTTCACCTCGGTGCGCATCTCCGCCGTGGCGCTGCTGAAGATGGTCATGCACGCCCGCTCCGGCGGCTCCCTCGAAGTCATGGGCCTGATGATGGGCAAGATTGAAGCCAACACGTTCGTCGTCACTGACGCCTTCCGTCTGCCTGTTGAAGGCACCGAGACACGAGTCAACGCCCAGGACGAGGCCAACGAGTACATGGTCGAGTTCCTCCAGCGCGCACGAGACCAAGGCCAGCTCGACAACGCCGTGGGCTGGTACCACAGCCACCCCGGCTACGGCTGCTGGCTCTCCGGCATCGACGTCAACACCCAAAAGACGCAGCAGCAGTTCTCGGACCCCTTCTGTGCCATCGTCATCGACCCCGACCGCACCGTGTCCGCCGGCAAGGTCGAGATCGGCGGTTTCCGCACCTTCCCCGACAGCTACGTGCAGGACAAGGAAAAGGGCGCGACCATGAAGAACGGCGCGGGCGGCGTCGAGAGCGACGGCTTCCAGACCATCCCGCTCGGCAAGATTGAAGACTTTGGCGCCCACGCAAACCACTACTACCCGCTTGAAGTCTCGCACTACAAGTCCACGCTCGACGCCAAGCTGCTCGAAGCCCTGTGGAACAAGTACTGGGTGCAGACGCTCTCGTCGTCGCCGCTCATGACGAACCGCGAGTACGGGACCAAGCAGATTAGCGATCTGGCGCGGAAGATACAGCAAGAGTCCGGCAACAAGCGCTTCAAGGGCAGTCCGTCTGCATTCCTGAGCGAGAGCAGAAAGGACCCGTTGCCGAAGCTGGGCGCGGCAGGGAGCAAGATTGCGCGAGAGGAGGAAATGGGCCTGCTGGCCGCCAAGGTCAAGGATCAGGTCTTCAACTTCAACACCAGCGGGCAGCCGGCCGAGAGCCAAGAGGTGGAGATGAAGAGCTGAGAGAGGAGTGGACTGCTTATGAAGATTACGATACGAACTTGACTACAGCATGGATGGCGTTCTGGCGCATACTACCGCAATGGCGAGGACTGAGGATGCTGGTAGATAGACACAATGAGACCAAGGAAGGAATTTACAAGAGTCACCACAATTCATTCTGACAACGTCGTGGACTCTGCGTTCCTCTGAACTCATCGAATAGCGCTCGTGCCACTGCTTCATGACTAGATCTATATCCTCAAGATTGTGCTGTATCCATGTCCGTAGAAGAAGGACAGCCACCACCAACGCCGAACCATGCAAGTCATATACCGCTCACAATGTCATCTCTCTCTCTCTCAAGTCTCTCCTTTCACCCCTTTTGCGAGTCTTTCGTTCCATGCCGAGTGTTGTGCAAGTCTTTCATTTCATGCCAAGTGTGTCTCGTGCAGGGGCAGCTTACTGTGTAGCGCACTGCGGACCACCTTCCTCCTCTTCGTCATCCTCCCACTCGGCACCACCCGCTCGTGGGTCGCCCGAGCCGGCGCCAAACTCTTCCATGTCAGCCTCGTGCTCAACCTCGACCTCTTCCACCTCCTCGTGCTTTTCGTCGGATGCCTTGACAGCTGGCAGTGCCTCCTTGACCTTTTGCAGCGCGGCCTCGTCCTTGAGCCAGCCATCCTCGGGGAACTCGATGTCGACCAAAAGGTACAGATCGCCCTTGGCATCGCTACGCTTCATCGGCATACCCTCGCCAGGGACCTTGAGCACCTGGCCTGGTCGTAGAAGCTTGCCATTTGGTTGTTGGATGTTGAGCTGGATGCCCCTGCCGTCCAAATGTGTCAGAACCACCCTGTTGAAGCCCGTCAGAGCCTCGGCGAGCGAAATCTTGAGAACTGCGCGCAAATCAGCGCCAGCGCGCTCGAATGTCTCGTGCTCGGCCTCCTCCAGGGTGAAGATGATGTCGCCGGGCTCCTGGTCGGGAAGCTGGTCGGCTTCGCCTTGCAGGACGATGCGCTCGCCTTGTCGTGCGCCACGGGGGATGTACAGCTCGAGGACGTTCTTGGACTCGACGACCTTCTTGCCCTTGCACTTCTTGCAGCGCTGCTTCTCGGGGATGATCTGGCCAGAGCCTTGGCAGTTGGAGCAGGCGACGGTTTCTTGGGTGACGAGGCCGGGGCCGACCTGGCGGAGGACCTGCTTTGCGCCTGGAAAGGTCAGGTCAGTACAGTACATATGATGGTGGACTAGCTCTGAACGTACCACGTCCGTTGCAGACGCCGCAGTCGTGGCTCTTGGAGCCCTTCTTGCCGCCTGAGCCCTCGCACTGGTTGCAAACAATGTTCTTGGTGTTGGAGAACTTGGTCGTCTTGCCCTTGTACAGCTCTTCCAGGGTAACCTCGTACTCTTGCTCTACGCTGCGGCCCTTCTTGGGCACGTTGCGGCCCGCAGGCCCACCAGGCATGCCGCCGAAGCCTCCCATGCCGGGCATGCCCCCGAAGCCGCCCATGCCGCCAAACATTTGCGCGAGGATGTCGTCCATGTCGGGCTGCTCGCCGCCGCCGCGCGCGGGGTCAAAGGCGGACATGCCGTGGGTGTCGTAGAGGTGGCGCTTGTCATCGTCGGACAGGATCTCGTAGGCCTGCTTGGCCGACTTGAAGCGGATCTCTGCGTCTTCGCGCTCCTCGACGGCGACCTTGTCCGGGTGGTGTGCGAGAGCTGCCTGGCGTGACTGTCAGAGTGGTGGGGCAGAGCGGGCGGCGGGCGTGCGCACCTTGTGGTATGCCTTCTTGATCTCTACTTTGCTGGCGCTGTTGCTGATGCCGAGGACCTCTGCACGACGTCAGTCTGCGTTCTGCGTGCACTCGGCGCGCTGCGTACCATAGAGGTCGACCTCTTCGACGTCGTTCACTGCCGGCGGTTAGTGGGGCTCGCGGGGTGCTTTTGGCGGCGACATTACTGCTGGGTGGTGTTGTGGTGACGGGCAAGCGTGGGTATCACGAGTGTATGTACAAGCAACAGGGCAGAGGCGGCGCAAGGCACTCCAGAAAAGTTGAGCAGACGTCCCCGGCCATGGCCCGCAGCCGCCGAAGTTTGGAGCACGGCAGGATTAGCCGGGGCGGGCGGTGAGGCCCAGCGGCCCAGCGGCGCTGATTGGCGGCACGGCGCGGCATTCTGCCCCAGAAAGTCGGCCGCACCACCACCGCTGCGTGTCTCCATTGCGCCCGCCATGTCGTCTGCGCTGCTCCTCCGGCCCCGGCTGCCTGCGTCTACGTGTCGCTCCTGCCTCGTCCGGATAGCGCGGTCGTCGAGGCGCGCCGTGTCCTCCAAGACGGCAAACGAGCAGAAGAGCAAGGCGGCGCTCCCCAGCTCTCCAGCGCGCACGCGGTTCGCGCCCTCGCCCACGGGCTACCTCCACCTCGGCTCGCTGCGCACCGCCCTCTTCAACTACCTGCTCGCCAAGAGCACGGGCGGCCAGTTCCTGCTGCGCATCGAAGACACCGACCAGAAGCGCACCGTGGCCGACGCCGAGCAGCGCCTCTTCAACGACCTGCGCTGGGCCGGCCTCCAGTGGGACGAGGGGCCCGAGGTGGGCGGGCCATGCGGGCCCTACAAGCAGTCCGAACGAAGCGCCATCTACCGCGACCATGCCCAGAAGCTGCTCGACTCGGGCCACGCCTACCGCTGCTTCTGCTCCACCGACCGCCTGAACGCCCTGGCCGAGCACAGGCACAAGCTGGGCCTCGCCACCGACTATGACCGCACCTGCGAGTCGATCCCCAGGGGAGAGTCCGACGACCGCGCCCACAGACACGAGCCGCACGTCGTCCGCCTCAAGGTCCCCGACCAGTACCCCACGTACAAGGACCTCATCTACGGCACCTTCAGGCCCCTCAAGCGCCGCGGCCACGTGACAGAGTCCTCCTACGAAGACCCCATTCTGCTCAAGAGCGACGGCCTGCCGACATACCACCTCGCCAACGTCGTCGACGACCACCTCATGAACATCACCCACGTCATCCGTGGCTCCGAGTGGATGCCCAGCACCCCCAAGCACATCGCCATGTACTCTGCCTTTGGCTGGACACCACCGGCCTTTGCACATGTTGGTCTGCTTGTCGATGAGAACGGGAACAAGCTCTCAAAGCGCAACTTCGACACGGACATCACCGCGTTCAAGGACATGGAGATCTTCCCTGAGACCCTGACCAACTTCGCCGCCTTGCTGGGGTGGAGCCACAAGGAGAAGAGCGACGTCATGACCCTTCAGCAGCTTGTTGACAACTTCAGCCTGAAGTTTACAAAAGGCAACACAACCGTCACATTCGGCAAACTGCACTTCCTGCAGCGCAAGCATGCCGCCCTCCGTGCTCAGGCCGGTGGCAAGCCTCTAAAAGAAATCGTTGACAACGTCGTTGCACTCCTCATCAGCCAAGACTCGCCCTACAATGCAGACGACTGGCGGGCCATCACTGGACCGCGCCCAGACGCTTACGTTGAGAAGATTGTCAAGGTCGACGCCGAGAACTTTACAAACGCAAACAAATTCTTATACCGCAACGCCTTCTTCTTCGCGCCCCTGCGCCCTGCAAAAACATCAGCCCTTGTCGTGGATACGCCAAAGGATGTTGTAGAGCGCTCGACGACCCTGGCTGAGATCAAAGAGGAAGCCTGGGACCGTGAAAACCTCATGGACAAAGTCCGCAACATCATCGACGGGAGGCCCGAGGGCAAGGCAGGAAGCAAGGACGTATATCACTACTTGAGGCTAGCATTAACAGGGCAAGAGAAGGGTATCAGGCTGTACGATATCATGTTGATCTTGGGGAGGCAGGAGACGTTGGCACGATTGGGTGTCAAGGAGTGATTGTGGAGATATGAATAGTGTACGATATCATGTTGATTGGCACAGGAGACATTGACACGACTGGGGGTCAATCAGTGATTGTGGAGACATAGGTCGTGTACGATATGTATATTGGGAACAAGTACGAATGATACCAAGCGACAAACGCATTGTAAGAAGTGGCTTGGATGCTCTTCTTCCGTATGTTTCTGTTGTTTTCTCCTCTACTGTCTTTACAGCTCATCCTCTCTCCTTTCTTCCCATGAACCTTCACCTTTCATTCTCTCTACACTAGAAACAATATTGTGAACAATATCACTAAGACGTAATTAATGCCTACTGTGGAAACATCACTTGAATTCCGCCTAACCGCCCAATATCTAGTACGTGCCCGGGTAGTAATGTTCAGCCTCATGACGAACACCCGGGGTGCTGGGAGACATGTAGCCAACACTATCATGACGTTCTTCCACACGAGGAGACTCTTCCTCAGAACCAGTCAAACACTCCCTTGCAACATGCGCGACACGCCTTTGGTCCGCCAAAGCGATCATGCGGCTTGCTTCACTCCGTGGAACATGCACTGTTGAACCCCACTCGCGAGCCGCATCTGAAAAGTTGATCATCTCGAGTCTCTCAGCTACAGACCTGCGTCAGTACAGGCACAAAAACGAGCACCACACTCACCATCGGTCATTCCTCCATGTCTGTGTGTTCTCTCACGACGCTCCGGCGTCGCTGGGGTCAACGCCATAAACACCATCGGATATTTCGGCTGCCGCTTCATCCTCGACACAATGTCTGGGTACTTGCTCGTGTAGACCATTTTCGTAGAGCCTGTGATCCTCGCCAAATCGTACGACAGGCCATAGCGTCCGAGGAAATTGTCGAGCCACGCAATGTCATCATCACGCTCGTGGTAATGGTCGAGAGAGTGGATGATTTTTCGAGCCAGGCGCAGCGCGAAGAGGTAGATGATGAGAACACCGTCATCTGTAGGTGTTGGTGGAACAAGTTGCAATGGCGTTGCTGATGCAAATGGTGAAGAAGTGCCTGCGGTAGATGGGGGAATCTGTCTTGACAGCACGTCCGGAAGAGGGTAGGGAGCGGGTGTGTGGTGCTGCATCGTCGAAGAATGTGAGATCGACAGTGTGGAGACACGGGTCGTGTACTTGAGAAGGCACCGATGTTTCCTCGAACGATGCTGGTCTTGTGCTTTCCCATGATCGCTCTACACCGCCATGCGCAATCGAGTACCCGGTGAACGGCGCCCTGTCGTTTGCCAGTGGCAACGCATTAGGCAGTTACTACCAATCGACGTGGACGAATATTGGTTTGTGTAGAGCGGCTTTCACCTATGATACGACCATATACGTCAACAGCCATGCTTGAGACCGAGCTGGCTTGGAAAATTTGTTCTTTCACCTTCACTCTTTCGAGGCCTTTCTGTGCACATAAGTAAACAAGCCCATCCGCTATCGATTCCACGCAGCTACCATATCAACCACTCTCGTCCAACTTCAATATTTCAACATGCGCTCTCTCATCTTCGTGCTCGCCCTCGCCCTCTTCGCGGCCACCATCACCTCGGCCTTGCCTGCCGCCGAAGTCGACCTCGCCCCTCTCAATTTCCCTGATGGCGAGTTCACCGCCATGCTCACCTCTGCAGACATCTCCAAAGCCCCGGATTGTCCCAAAACTGAAAACTCCTGCGGCGTTGTGAACTTTAAGAGCGGCTTGTACACCTCGTTTGGCCAGGGCACTTGCATGCGACTCGGCAGCAACGCGCAGTCAATCTATGTCGGCAACTGCTACTGTTCGCTTTGGAAGTAAGTGTATTCTTTTGATATCTTGGAGACTTGGGACGCTAACATCCATACAGCACTTGCACTGGAAACTCCCGCAAGGACGTCTACGTCGGCGGCATGATGACGTGCGAGAAACCCAAGACCATGGGTCAGTTCGACAAGGAGGTCAAGTTCATCTCTTGCGGCGGTGGGATGAACTAGGCCCCGCTGTTCCTGGCCCATTGACGGTGCCTTTGGTTCTTGATGGGTTGGAGGCGGTAGAATCTCGTCACTACTTGACGGCCTTGGGGAAGAGTGTCTATAGGCCATTATGTCTGACAGTAGCGTCCACCAGCTGGTGAAACACCGAAAGTTAAGTCCAAGGTTTAGACACTCTATACATCACGGAAATGACATCAATGACAATCGATATTTCAATTTTCAGTGTAATACACATGCATTTTGTGTCCCACTGGGACCAAAGAGTTCATCATGTAACAGACTTTATATGAAGAGAAACTTGTCTCTTGGACGCGGCATAGCCTTCACGACAGGCTTTTTCTACGTCGCTTCCTTGTGCGAGCGCGTCGATTCCTAGCGGTTTCAAATTCTTCCCATGTTTCATGGTCAACACTGCCCTTTTCCTATACCTGTTGGCGTGCCAACTCCACAGGACTCGGTTTCCGCTGATCTCTTTTTCCAATCCTCTTCAACGTTTTCGGCTTCACAATGACATTCCTGTACTGTGTTTCACCTGCGTGCACCCTCGGACACCGTGCGCTTGCACACGTACCCTGCGCGAAGTTCATACACCTCGGACGTTGGCACGTTTTGTTCGAGCTAATGCAGTTCTGGCACGGTTCTCCGGCGTTGCAGGACTCGTTCCACCAGTTCTCGTGACAGTTGAGACAGACGGCGAGCGGGCCAGATGGCGCGAAAGTTGAGCGCGCGGGTGGACGTGTTGACGATGGTGGCGCTGGACGCTTTCGTGATGTAGGAGGGTGATTTGATGCGGTTTGGCTCGAAGACTGATTGGGCATGGCAGGTACTTCGCTCGGTAGATGTTGGGGAGACACATGATGGTTGGCCATTGTATCTTTGTTCATCGAGTTGCTAATTGGTACTTGTGCTTCACCGCTGCTAGGGTCTAATATTGGATCGACAGTGTGTTGTTGAGGTGCTTGCTGTGGCACGGCACTGTGAGCTTCTTGATAGACCGGTCCATTCCCAAGCCCTTCTTCTGCGAGCAGAAGACCAGTAGGAGGCACCATATTACTGGTAGCCGCAGATAAGCCCTCAGTGAAGCTAGAATTGTATTCGAAGTCCTTAAAGTTCAAATTACCGAAAAGTGGCTGTCCATTGCCGACGCTGTAAGCTTCGCCCAGAAACTGTGGCGCTGGATCTGTCCAGTCGTAAACTTGTGCCTGATCATTAGTTTCACCCATATGTTGAGTGCCCTGTAAATATTCAAGAGACGGGTGTGGGCTTTTCTCTTGAAGCAAGGTTGGCTGGTGAGCTGGTTGGGTAGGTATCGAACTCGAAGGACGTTGAAGGGAACTGTTGGTAATGTAGGAGTCGAAATGAGGCAATGTTTCTTGAGGGCTGAGCGGAAGGTAGCCGGAGATCATTCCATCAGCATTCGTGCGCTGGAAAAAATTGTTGAAGACCCTTTGATCCTCAAGGGCGCTTTGAGCATGCCATGGTAGTGCCTGTGCTTGAGCCGGGGACTGGTGGACTATATGAAGAGGGCTGGCATGGGCAATGAGAAACTCGCCGAGCCCCTTTCCTCTGGGTGTGGTTGGAGGGGCACTCGAGGCGACTGAGTTTGTTCGACTTTGCTGCCTAGTTGGCGTAGTAGGACCAGCGTTACTATAGACGTTAGCCCAACCACCTCCACGCTCAACTATGATGACTTGCCCTATAGAATCAATCCTCCTGCGTTTGATCCCTGCTTCCTTTACATGCGTAGGACTTTGTTGAGGCAAAAAAGGAAAGCCCGCATGAATCCCTGCAGCTATGTGCGAACCCTGCGAACCTATGCGTTGCAATGTCTGTTGTTGCGCCTGCGCTTTATGCCATTCCACCATCTGTATCAATTGCTGAAGCTGTTGCTTGAGACTCTTATTCTCATCTTTGGTTGACTGGTGCGCCTTATCAATCTGTATCAACTTTGCTTCAGCCTTGCGCGAATAGTCCTCGGCTATCTGCTTCTTCAATTCAGCGAGGCGTTTCTCGAAGTGCTGCTCATCTTCTTTCCTTGTCTGCGCCTTCACTGCTTCGATCTTGTTTTGAAGCTCTTGGATTGTTACTTGCGCACTTGCCTGCACTTGGGCCATAATTGTCTTCTCGCGCGTAATCGCAGCTTCTAATCCAGCGTTGGCGGCTTGCATCGCCTGGAATTGCTCATCACGGAAGCCAGATCGTGTCGCTTGCTGAATGCCCAACTCTAGTGTCTTGATAGTGTCCTTGTAACCGCAAAAAAGAGTCGTGGCCCTCGCCCTATCGCCCTGTCTTTCCAGAGATTCGTTCATAAGCGTTTGTTCTGCGCGCTCCGCGCGGCGGTTCGCATGCATCATGTCTTTGTAGCGCCTCGCTGCTCGCTTAACAGCTGCCTCCTTCTCAACTGTGAGATCCTCATTGAGGCGCTTAAGCTCTGCGATCACTTCGGTAGGAGACAGGGTGGCGGGAGGCAAGGCTTCTGTGGTTGTAGCGATCGCTGTGGATATGATGTGACTGATAGAGGGCCGAGTGTCTAGTTCAGACATTGTCATCTGAGAGGCCGGTGGTGCTATCTTGGTACATTTGCTACGCTGTGATTGCTGTATTGTAAGACCTTGGAGATATGGTGAGCCAGCTGTATGGTGTATAAAAAAAGCGCTGGCGAAAGCACGAAATATTGTAATGCCAAGATCGAAGGTGAAAGAGATCTGGTGAAAGTAATCGGAACAGCACTCAGAGACCTTTGTTGACGCTGACAGCACCCAATCATCACGAAGCCTACCACCGACCGGAAAGGACTGTGACCCAGAGACTGCCTCGTTGAACTCTTGGATTCGGCAAATCCAAGGTATCATTTTGTTCATGGCAGAGGTGGGCGGCTGGTGAGCTCTGAGCCCGATGACTCCGAGTAAAAGCTTGCGACATGATGCGAGAAACAGCACTGCAGTGTTACAGGATGTTGGAATTGAGCTCAATCGTAGAAGAAAACGCGCGTGTTGGAGCCGAGGAGAGATGAAGAGCGCAAAAAGCCATCTTCAAACATGACTCGTTATAGTCTTCGCTCTGAATCGACTGACTGTAACTCATCTTTTATGATCTCCTATCAGTGATTTATGCGATGGTTTTTAATTCGCCTCAGGCACTGCACGATTTGCGAGTCATTGCTGGCTAACAAGTCCGATGAGAGTGTTGAAGTGATGCTAGGAGCCCTGTACGAGAATAAGCGCCCACGGTAGTCTCTTACTGATCAACGCAATGACATTAATCAATCACTCCGTCTAGAAATATCGTCTTGAATCGTGGTGATGTGCGGGACGTGCACCGAGGATAGGATGCTTGCCGCGAGATGCCCTGTTTATTATTGTGCACACATTTAACAAGAATGAGGGGAAACCAAAAGAGAAAGCATGCCGTGGAGGGTGGGCCGGACCGAACGCTTTCAGCCATCACACGTCGGCGTCATCTTCAAGCAGAGAGAAGTGCCACCCTGCACAGTGACGGCGTCTATGCGTCTTACCGTCGCAAGCATCAACGCGCAGCGCCACTTGAGCGCCTCCGAAGATGTGCCATGGTCCCCACATTTCCCCGCAATCGCCGCGATCATCAACGTCCATCGCACTTCAGCACCGACCCTCTCCGGGTTATCGTCTTCCGTCGCGATACCGCATCAGTATTAACCGGAGCGTCTAATGTGCATTGCTACTTGCCAAGCGCGTAATGAACACGCGCTATACGGTGCCTGATTCAAGTTTCTCCCTACCTTTGACTCTCAGATTCCGACGAATGCCAACTGCCGGCGATAACCTCTCCATTGTCAACGAATCATGGTCATACTTTTCTCCAGTTTAGCGTCCTCAATCACAGAATGCCTGGGACTTAAGCCCATGTGATACGAACCGGTGCAAAATGTGGGTCCATCATGAAGTGCAGGGCGAGTCGATATACGATTTACGTACTGGCCTGGTCTCGGAACGTATAGAGCAACGATGCGGGGTAGAGGTTTGCAGATGTGTATAAAACCTGGTGTAGCGGTGCACGTAGTCTGAAAGAGCACAACCTGATCCGCGCCTGATCAGTATCCCTCAAGATGTTACGAACACTGAGTCTGCTTGGCTGTGCCGCAACTGTTGCAGCTCAGTTCAATATCAGTCATACCCAGTATGGGACGAGTCCTCCAATATATCCGTCACCGCAGATTAGCGGAGCGGGAGGTTGGGATGCAGCGCTTGAGAAAGCCCACGCTTTCTTGGCCGAGCTAACAACTGAAGAGAAAGCTCAGATAGTGACAGGTATGCGACGCCTGCGTAAGCTCTCAACTCATACTATACAATATACTCATTTTTTAAAGGCACCACGGGGCCATGTGTTGGTAACATCGGGCCCATCGAAAGACTTAATTTCACTGGTCTTTGCCTCCAAGACGGACCGCTCGCAATTCGCCAGGCGATTTATGTCTCTGTATTCTCAGCAGGCCTTTCGGCGGCAGCCTCATGGGATCGGCCATTAGTTCGACAACGTGGAGCTTACATGGGTGCCGAGTTCAAGGGCAAAGGTGCTCACGTTGCATTAGGTCCAGTGATTGGAGCACTCGGCCGTTCGCCCTTCGGCGGACGTAACTGGGAAGGCTTTAGTCCTGACCCTTACCTCTCTGGTGTGCTTGTTGAAGAGTCTATCTACGGCATTCAAGGTGCTGGTGTACAAGCTTGCACGAAGCACTACATTGGTACGTATTACCAGGTAACGCTGTGCCCACGATCTTACTCTAATGCACTCAGTCAATGAACAAGAGATTCAGAGGAACCCTTCAGTTGTCAATGGAACCGCAATCGATGCTATCAGCTCCAACGTCGACGATAAGACCATGCATGAGACTTATCTTTGGCCTTTTGCAAACGCAGTACGTGCCGGTACAGCTTCAATCATGTGCTCGTACAATCGTATCAACGGTAGCTATGGTGAGTTCGCCATTCATCCAACCAAATATCAACCCATTACACGACACACTAACATACAGTGCAGGTTGTCAGAACAGCAAGACTCTCAACGGACTACTTAAGGATGAGCTCGGCTTCCAAGGCTACGTAATGAGCGATTGGCTTGCAACCCATTCTGGCGTTTCTTCTATTGAAGCCGGCCTGGACATGAATATGCCCGGTGGTATTAGCTTTACAGCTGCTACTCCGTCATTTTTCGGCGGCAACGTCACCAGTGCCGTCAACAACGGATCTCTCTCCACCGAGCGAGTTGACGACATGGTCCTCAGGATCATGACTCCGTACTTCCACTTAAACCAGGATGTTGACTTCCCTCCAGTCGATGGTTACACTTCACGGCTGGGATTCTTCGGCTCTGGGACATACCCTTACAATTTCACCTTGGGTCCTATCGTTGACGTTCGCCAGGAGCAGCATTCAAAACTCATCCGAGACCTGGGTGCGGCTGGGACGGTATTGCTGAAGAACACTAAAGGGACCTTGCCATTGAAGACTCCTAAGACTATTGGTGTCTTTGGCAACGATGCGGCTGACTTTACCAAAGGCCAGTATTCACTTGTCGTTTCTGCCGCAGGTTTGCTTGACGGCGATTATAATTTAGGTACGCTAGCTGTCGGAGGCGGATCTGGTACTGGTCGCTTTCCGTATGTCGTGTCACCGCTCGAGGCCATCAAGGTTCGTGGTCGTTCATACGGAGCGACTGTGCAGTACATCACCGACAATGACTACATTGTTCAAGGCGGGCTCGCTGCGCTTGCTCCTATACCACCCGAGGTCTGTATCGTCTTCTTGAAATCCTGGGCGAGTGAGGGAAATGACCGCTCAACACTGGTCGCGGAGTGGAACTCCACTGCTGTGGTCAATCAGACTGCCACCATCTGCAACAACACCGTTGTCGTGCTTCACGGCGCAGCGCCGAACACAATGCCATGGCGCAACAACCCCAATGTGACTGCCATTCTGGCAGCGCACATGCCCGGACAGGAGTCTGGTAACTCCATCGCCGACATATTGTGGGGTGATGTGGATCCATCTGGCAGGTTGCCGTACACAATTGCCAATGAGGAGACGGACTACGCCAAGAATCTTATCAATAGCACAGAGCTGGTGACAAGCACCGACCCTAACGCCTGGCAAGCGGACTTTACTGAAGGCAACTTGATCGATTACAAGGAGTTCGATGCACTGAATGCCAGCGTAGCCTTTGAGTTTGGCTTCGGACTGAGCTACACCACCTTCAATATCTCCAACCTCCAGATCGAAGTCAGCGCGAGCAACGTCTCAAGGACGCCTAATTCTGCTGCGCCCATCCAACCAGGGGGCAACGTTGAGTTGTGGGCTACGCTTGCTACTGTGACTGTAACTGTGTTCAACACGGGCTCACTCTCCGGTGCTGCCGTCCCTCAGTTGTACCTATCGTATCCGGAGGAAGCCAATGCACCTGTCCGCAGTTTACGAGGCTTTGAGAAGGTTGCCCTCGGTGTTGGTACATCTAGCATGGTCAATTTCCCGCTCACTCGCCGTGACCTGAGTTATTGGGATACGACTACACAGCAATGGACATTGCCAACTGGTGATATCGGTGTGCATGTTGGATTCAGCTCTAGGAGCTTGCCTCTGCAGGGTAGCTTTACTGTCTAAATCTCGTACCTATAAGAACGACACAGCATCAATGTGTACTAAAAGATAGTACAAGTATTAGCAAAGTAATTGGTAGTGAATCGAAATGAAACAGCTTTGACGAACTTATCGGATTTCGAAGCCTTTGGATCAACATCTATGAACCCACCTTCCGGTCGTTCGAATTATTTCGCAAAATTTGCGTTAAGCTGTGCAAACGGACAGCTTTTCAATTGCGGTCACTCTCAGGATTTGAGGGACTTGGCCATCAATTAGCGCTACGCAACAAGATGGGACGCCTTATGCATGGCCTCGCAGTGATTTGCGATGTTGTGCTCGACGCTTGCAGGGGTGCTCTGTCCCCACACCGGATTACCTCGACCATGACCAAGCTCCTGGTAGTTCTCTGCTATACACATTGCTGTTGACTGAAAGACTTCTTCGCAAACCAGCATCGCCATCTTCGCCATGGTGCAGATCAACATAGCCACTCCAAGCGTTTCAGCCCCAACTGCTATTCCCGCCTCGGACCCACTTGGGTCAATGACCAGCGAACTAATTTAAGATAAGTATGTCAACCTTGCACGTTGTCGCGCGCCTTAAGTCGTGCTCACCTCTTCCAGCGAGGTGTCGCTCATCCTCGATAACTCCAAAAGTTTGCCATTCTCGTTATGTTGCTCCCATCGCCTTTACTGACAGCGGCCATTCTCGCATGTGCGTCGATCGTTTCCGCCGACTTCGATGAATTATACTTCGCAAGCAACGCGACGAAATATGTCTGCCCAGGAATTAGATTCGGATGCATTCCACCGATGATATGTGCACATGAGTCTGTCACCAATTTGTACTATTGCTGCGCGCCTGGTGCTACGGACGCGGTCTGTTGGAAGGGCTCATCTGCTTGTGATGGTGGAAGTAAAAAAACACCTTCTGGGAGCCAGCAATCGTGCTCAAGTGGTGACAACGCGTTCTGTTGTTTGAAGTCTCGGTCAGTGCCTACTTGAATAACAAAATGTTTTACCTACGGGCGGTTACTGACGACCACAGGGAGGAATGCACAGCTACTAAGAATCAGATCAACGTGTGCTGGTCTACTGTCGATAACCCCGTCGCGAACCTTTCCGATACAAAACTGAACGACACCTTCTCCTCCCTATCGTCCGCCAAGCCGTCTGCGTCGTCGTTTCCCATCTCGCTAGCACAGCTGCAAGCAACAGCGACCCCCACGACCTCCCTCCCCGTTTCCTTATCCGCGTCATCATTATCCAGTGCATTCGAAACCACCTCAACAAGAACGACTTCCACAGCTACGGACACGCCAGCCAACGATGGGCCAGCCGAGAAGACGGGGATATCTGGCAACGCAATCGGCGGCATAGTCGGTGGTGTCGTAGGTGGCGTTGCTCTGATCGGCCTGATCGGTTTCTTGCTCTTCAGGCGCCGCAAAGCCAACTCGAAAGGCGATCATGCACCAATTGCAAGTGGGACACCCTCAGAGCACGAGCATGGGAATCCGTACGAGCTGAACGCGTACCAGCAGCAGCATACAGGGTTCGTAGAGGCGCCAGCACATACAGAGAAATATGCCAATAACGCGGGTGTTGGGCCGGCGAGTCCGTACAGAGATGTGCCTGAGGTCCAAGGAAGCCCGGTTGGAGCACACGGTGTGTATGAGATGCAGGGGAGTGAGCCAGTAGAGATGGATGGCAGTGTACCTGTAAGAAGGGCATGATACGATGAGCCGAGGAGTCTTGTGCTTATAGAAATGCGTGGTGACATATGAGACACTGCCTCAATCTATTAAATTTTACACATCCGTGAAGGACTGCACCCCTAAGCGCATTCGCTACAATGTCTGCTCCTGATAACGAACTCAAACATTATACATTAGATCAATATGATACCTCATCGTATAGCTTCCGCACTGCAGGACAGAAAACCGTACTCCGACAACCGGAAAGAGTGGTGGTCTACGTTGGTCAGTGCACGGCACCTATGATGCCCGGTCTGATTGAAGTAGCTTTATCTCTGTTTTGTCGTTTGTTGTGCATGGGCCTTAGTACTCTGCGTACCAACTGTAAAGGGTGGACACATGACGAAGTTGGCGACACGATAACCTTCAATTCAATGCAAATGAGTGCGATCCATGGAGTTTTGGACAACTGAAATACGTTCATTGACCGCGCCCCCCCCCCCCCCCCGGGGGGAGGGGCATTGGCCAAAATACTTTGCTTTGGCGGGGTACCATAGGAGAGGGTAATCGCTCTGGTTGGTACAACGCAAAGGCGAAGCTGCCGAGATCTTGCAGTAAACATATGATTTACCACGACAATGGTTTTCGGTAACCTGCAGTACGCATGGCTAGTGCAGAATTTGGAAAGGGTGTCTGTTTCCGGGGGGGGGGGGCTGCTTATAGACAGATGATCGTAGCGGAGTTCCATGCTGGTGTACAGACGATGGCAACGACTTTAGCCAAATATCGCACGCCGAGGGCAGAAACATTAGCACATTCGATTGTTCTTGGAAATTGCGCTCATTGAGATATATTATGATTAAGGCATGCTGACAGCCGTTCATCTACATTCTTTGGAGCCCTTCCTCACCGCCATCACCGTTTTATCGCCGCTAAACTCCTCAACGCCTGATACTCAGCTGCTCTACAATGCAGGAGCATTAGGGTCCATCATGCACTGATCGACACGCATAAGCTGCTTGCCAGTCGCCTTAGCAATCTGGATAAATTGCCTCAGGTAAGACACAGTGCTGGGGTAAAGGTAGTGAAGAACGACCAAGTTGCCACCCTTGTTGACATCACGCTGGAATGCCTTCAACTGCTCTCCGGGGGTGTCGGTCTCAGCCCACAGCCAGTCCTCAACATCAACGGACCAGTTGGTGATGGTGGGCTTGCGGCCAACAGCCTTCGCGAGACGCTGGCGCATACGAGCACCTTCGTTACCGAAGGGAGGGCGGAAGTATGATGTGTCAAGACCGTTGAACTGACTCTTCATTGCTTTGATGTCCTCGTTGTACTCCCAGTCGATGGAGGCGTAGTCGGGGAGACCCTCCATCTTTGGGTGGGTGAAGGAATGAAGCGCCAGCTGGTGACCGGCGGCTTGCATCTCCTTGTATACGTTGGTCAAGTTGGTAGTCTCGTCAAGGAGCGGTGCGCCAACGGTAAAGAAGGTGACCTTGATGTTCTCCTCGCGGATGATTTTGAGGACCTCTTGAGCAAGGTCTGGAATTCCGTCATCGATAGCGAAAGCGAAGGAGTTGGGACGCTTGCAAGCAAAGACGAGGTCACCAGTCTCTTCGTCGTTGGGGATGGTAAAGCCCGCAGGAACGGAAGGAACAATCTCCATGACGGTCAACTTAACGGTGTCCTGCGTGTAGAAACCCTTGAGCGCGAAACCGATGGCCTTGGTGAGGTCAATATTGAAGTGGTTGATGGGGATGTAGATGTCGCCATTCTTAGCGTAGCGGGCAGCCTCGACGGAGTCCCAGGTGAAAGGGTAGGGAGCAATGTCTGCGTTGCAAGCGCTGTTGTGCTGCTGGAAGGCGACAGTGAACGCGGTAGAACCGGTGTACTTGATGTGGAGGTAAGAGCCCTTGTACTTGCTAAAGTCGCTGCAAGATCCGGAAACCTGCGTGTAGAAAGAGTAGTCGGCATCCGTAGACTTGATGGTAAGCCCGCCATTGTAGGTCAAGGTCATACCATCGTCACCTCCATGCCAGAAGCCTTGAGCATTCTTGTCAGCGGCGGTGAATCTGTCAATGACCAATGCAGCAGCAGTGCCGGAAGGAGCAGCGACGGTTGCAGTAGGGGCGGGGTTGGGAGTGGTAGTGCTGACGATGTACTCGCCAGATGCACCGCAGTAGAAAGCCATAGGACCGAAGGAGACAGTCTTAGTGAAAGCAGAGAAAAGGATGGTGGTGAGCTTCGTAGTGTCGAGTCCGGAGAACTTGGAGAAGGGGATGGTGTACAGCTTCTCGGTGCCATCAAAAGTCCAACCAAGCTGAGTCGAGGTCTGAGTGAAAGCCTGAGCAGCGGTGGGGTCACAGCTGCTGGAGGAGTCAAGCTCAACGGAGAGAGTGGTTCCAGCAGGGGCCTTGATGCGCAGGGAGATGCCAGTGTGGCCCTTGGTCTTAGCATTGAAGCAGCCGAACTGGGAGTAGAAGTACGAGCTGGTGTCCTTGGGCACGATCTCAACGCGGTTCTTGGAAGGCTTGCCGACGGTAAGGGAGGTCATGGTGCCATCCGAAGATGAGGCCTTGTTGAGAGCATTGTAGAACATGAAGGTCAGACGGGACTGCGAAGTCCAGTCATCGATCAGAGAAGCCGAACAGGTTCCGGTGGGGGCAGCGGAGGTGGCGAGAGTGGTACGGGTGGCAGAGCCAGTTGAGGCAGCGCTGGGGCGGGGCGTGGAGCTGGTGGCGCCGCTGCAGCCGAATTGGATGTTGCTCAATTCCCAGGTGGCAGTGGTGGAAGAGAACCCAGACCAAACGAAACCGGTGACAGCATTGCCGTTGGCGCCTGAAAATTGGCTCAAGGGGATGGTGACGGTCTGAGTATTACCAGTCAACCCGGTAAACTGAGTGTAGTACGAGGTGTACGAAGCAGCCGAGCAGGCCGACTTGGTCTGAATCTCAAGGGTACCGGAGCCTCCAGAAACGCCCTTGATGGTGAATTGGATGGAGTTGTAGTTGTTGCTGGTAGCGGCCTGGCAGTCGAATGTCTCGTAGAAGTAGGAACCAGACTTGGGCTTGAACGAAAGGACTCCGTTGGCAGCTGAAATTGAGGTCATGGAGCCATCGTCTAGTATCATCAGTAGATGTCACCTGAAAAGTGCAATGTTACCATACCGCTGGTCCACTGGCCCAAGCTGTTGGTGTTGCTGGAGTACTTGGAGAAGTCGTCAATCTTCAGCGCGGAGCTGCAAGCGGCGTAGGCCTGGCTGGCAAAGCCAGCGGCAAGGCCAATTAGGATTGATGTACGCATATTTAACGTAGCAAAGCGAGAGTGTGGAGAACGAATGTAATGAAGTCAAAGACTTCCACGCGAGTGTCGAGACTCTACGAATCGACAAGGTGAACAGGACGATAACTCGTGCGGAACCACCACCTGCGGGCTGCCCCGAAGATATATCCATCTCCAATACAGGGGCGTGAGCCATGACAAACCTGAAATTTGCCTAGTCCGCTGGGCGTGCATGCCTTCGCGAAACAATCCTGGTGTTTCGGGACGAGATGCTTCTATTTAGAGCTTGCTGGGGTCTGGGCAAGCGGCGATCTATCGTTCGTTTTGACCACATTAAGGCTAGAGCGTGCTGACGGTTGACACCAACCAGCGGTTAGGGCAGCATACCCCCTGCAACACAATATTTCGTTCCTGGGCGTTTGTGGAGCATCATCCTTCCGGAGACAAGGGTATTGGGAGGCTATCTCAAATAATCCAAGCTCCCGCTGGACGCGATGGCACTGTTGGGACCTCACAAACGTTTAACGGTCCAATGCTGTGGTTGCAGGAGGTGGGAACAGGCTTTCGTGCACGGGTCAAATGCACGGCAGCAATCGATACTCTCCCCAGGTGTGGTCGAAGCAATGTGGGTCTAATGCATGACAACAGCCGTGCTGACCGGCCCTTGTACCTGGCGTGAGCACATAAGCAAACCATGGTAAACAACCCGCGGTCGTGCGACGAGAAACAGGAGCATAGTTTCCTTGGCTAAGCAAGCGGAACTGCGGTATACTTGGCCCTCATTGCCGAGGACGGAATGCAAGAATGCCACTAGCTAGTCATGATCGCTGCTGTTTGAGGGTTGTACTGACGGTGCGAGAGGCGACAAGGCGTCTAGCATAGAAGCAACAGAAGAGGTCACCTTGCCTTTCCAATAACATCGTGCAGACACGAGGCTGTCGCGTGGACATCGCACAGCGTGTGGTATCAGTGTAACCTGCAAGGCGATGGTGGTGAACATGCCGGAAGTAGCGAATCGGTTTGTTAAGGGCGGCGCGTGCGAGCACAAGATCTAAAGCCAATACTGGCTTCCGCCTCCTCACAATCTTCTATTGTTTGCGATTCTCCGCTGCTGCCGTGATCTACCCGCATACCAACATCGTCCGAAAGCTGTGGCTGCGCTACCAAAGTCCCGTCGTGTTGAGGTGTTCAAGTTCACGAGTCGCAATTTCTTTGCTCTCCTCATGCCAAGTTGCCCCTGCCAAGTTTACGCTGTCAGCCGAGGGCGGAGCGCCATAATTTCGTCGTTTCAAACAACTCGCTTCCGAAATCGTTAGTCAGGCTTTAAGGCTGACCGGTTCGTTCCATCTTTCCCGACAGAAAGCCTCTAATGTGGGGTTTATCGCGTCTGATATTGATCATGATCGGTCATTCTCCTGTAGGAGCCTGCGCCCTCTCGTACCGCAAAATGAATGTATCCACCTCACGCCATTCCTTCTTCTGCAAATGTACACCCTGGAACCTACGCTGTCATTGTTGACCACGGAGAGCAGAATAACTGGCCCATTTTTCGTCGTGCATTGAAGCCTAAGGACATTGTCTGACAATCGACCTGTGCCAGGAAATCTTGCCGGCTGTAGCGACCTGACCACCTTGACTTTTTGTCGAAGAGCACGTACTTCGAATTCACGATATTGAGGTGATTTCGTATCGTGGGTAAGAGCAAGACCATTATCGTCCAAGGCCTTCTCCTACCTAGGTATGTACAGCGGGATGAAGTTTGATATTTGTCAAGAACAGCACACCGTGCCGCAGACACATCGAAGGCACCACCAGTGTTAAGCACCACCTGTGCATCGACAGCAACGTGGAGCAGCGTGCGATTGCTCCCACGTTGGTGAGTTTGGCATCGTCAGCGGTAACAACGCACGCCGGCACGTCTCCGCGAGACCTAGCCCTTGAACAACAACCCCACGAGCCAAGATTATCTCGTTCGGCCTCTCAGAGTGAAGACTCAGAATTAACCATGAATTTACAGTACGATGCATGGAGGTCTTTGGGGCAGAGTTTCCCCGCTCCACCCCACTTCCGCTAGCTCCGAGGGTCATCACTACTTTGTTTTGAACATGATTTGAATTTGTCCAGACGATATCTATTCTTCTTCGGTCAAGAATATCTTTATCTAAGTAACCAATAAGAACCATCACAAGAGCCACATTATGGCTAGCAACAGCGAGTTCGTACATTAGTTTCGCTGGTCTAGGCATGTTACTTACTTCTAGCTGCAGCCTGGCGAAACTTGCGAAGAAGCTTGCATCAGAAGGCCCATACAAAGTGGAGCATACACCGCGTCGAGTACGGGCATTGTTCAACGGCAAATATGTCATCGATACACTAGAAGCTTACCACGTCTGGGAACATCCAAACTTTCCACAGTGCGCCTCTCGATCTATGTAGTTGACCGCAAATCTGACATGTCACAAGGTTCTACGTTCCGCCCTCCGCCCTCACAGATGCAGCCGACCTGCATATGGATCCGACCCCCATTGAAGGAACCGGCGACCATGTTTCCTTCGGGACCCTTACGGTTGGACAGCGCGCAACGGACCGCATCTTGATTTTCGAGAACACCATGAACAATCTGATCAAATTCGATTTCCATGCCATGGATCAATGGTTTGAGGAAGATGTTCCCGTGTACGGACATCCCAAAGATCCGTATAAACGCATCGACATACTCCACTCCACGCGTAGGGTCAAGGTCGGCATTGATGGCGTGACGCTCGCTGAATCATCATCACCGTTGCTCCTACTGGAAACGACGCTGCGGACTAGACACTATCTCCCACCTACGAGCGTCAACTGGGAGTACCTAAGAAATAGCGATACAGAGTCGTTGTGTCCGTATAAAGGGCGCGCAAACTACTACCATGTCATGGTGAATGGAAATGAGTACCGGGACCTTGTGTGGTATTACCGGTACCCTACCAGCGAAAGCGCGCCAGTCGCTGGGTATATGTGCTTCTATAACGAGAAAGTTGATGTTTGGGTGGATGGAGTGAAGGAGAAGCGATAGTATGGTTGTCCTTCATCAGTCGACAGGGAGTGAGCTGCAGGATGCCCGCACTTCTCCGCCTGTGGACCTGCTTCTCCATAAGAAATTCCATGGTCTGCGTAGGCAATCTGCTACTGATCGTGTTCAGCTAATCGTGGAGATGTGCCCTCGAAGTACGATTCCATCAGAGCGACAGTACCTGTCTTGGCTCCGCTTTTGGTAGTGATGACAACCATGTGGATATCACCTGGGCGGAGGTGGGCGAGGAAACTGAATTGAATTGGCGAGAGGCAGAGCAAAGACTGGGAGAGGTGCATTTGGTGGTGCAGGAGGCATGAGAAGTTATGATGTTGGGGTTAGAGTGACAGAGAATAGAGACTAGAAGACGGTGGCGACATGTGAATGTGACCAGGTTGGCATTTCAGTATCTACACCAGACTCGAGCCGTGAGATGATGACTACTCGTTTCCACAATGCAGTCATCGAAGACGGAGTCTGCAATGCTGACCAAACGGGAGATGGTAAGCGCGTCCCATGCTAACCAAACACGGCAAGGGGCGGCTCGGCGACGCGTCTTTCGCGGCAAAGTTCAGGGAGCGTCGACGACGGGTTGAACTCGGGGCTTTCGACGGGCTGCAGCTCGACGACGCAGCATCCACCTCTTCACCCACACCCACCGCACACCGTCGCCCGGCCGTCCAATGTGCCAGCCCCGCGTGCCAGCCCCTCGCTCGTAATCCCCCACGCCCGCGGCTGCCCTCCCCGTCGTCTCCCACGGCTGCCCTCCCGTCGTCTCCTCCGCGCCCATGGCGACGCTGAACGTGCTGGCGGGCCGCCTTGCGCGCCGGCCCGGCCGCATCCTCGTGCTGGTCGTGGTGCTCTTCGTGTTTGCCTTCACGCTCAAGGGGCGGCGGCCCCAGGCGCCGCAGCCGGTGCACAAGGCCAAGACCAAGTCGTTCTTCCCGCCGCTCGCGCAGAAGAGCGCCAACAGCATCGAGCTCGACTACTGCCAGAACTTCCCCACGGACCTGCTCAGCGAGGTGCAGGTCGTGCTCAAGGTCGCCGCCGGCGAGACGGCCGTCAACAAGGCCCACCTCAGCACCGTCACCAGCTGCATCACCAACCTCATCATCGTCAGCGAGGCCGAGGGCCGCCTGGGCGACCGCCACGTCGTCGACATCCTGGCCGAGCTGCCCAAGAGCTACGAGGTCAACAACCTCGACTTCCAGGCCTACATCAACCACAAAAAGGCCCACTCCGAGGGCGAGACGGCCAACGAGTCGCAGCGCAGCTTCAAGCTCGACCGCTTCAAGTACCTGCCCATGGTCGACAAGGCCTACCTCGCCAGCCCCAAGGCCAAGTGGTACGTCTTCCTCGAGTCCGACGTCTACTTGTTCTGGGACACGCTGTTCCGCCTGCTCAGCCAGCTCGACCCCACCGAGCCGCACTACCTGGGCGCCCCGCACAAGGGCAGCGAGGGCCGCTGGTTCGCCTATGGCGGCGCAGGCTTCGTCATGTCCAACGGCCTGATGAAGCAGCTCATCCCCGCAAAGCCCCCTGGCTCGGCCGACATCCCGCGCGAGAGCCGCCTGAGCGTCCGCTTTGAGAACTGGGTCAAGGAAGAGGCCCGCGGCGATGCCGTGCTTTCCTACGCCATCCAGAACGTCACGGGTCACCGACTGGAAGCACTGGACCCTACCTTCACCAGCGACGAGCTGCGAAAGATCACCACCTACCGGGACCGCTGGTGTGTGCCGTTGCTCTCGCTGCACCAGCTGTCGCCCGACCAGATGGAAAACCTATGGAAGTGGGAGCGCACACGGCCTTACAACCTGGCACGTACATGTCCACCCACTACACTCTTCTCTGTATACTAATGCCGCCGCAGAAACCCTTCACCTACTCTTCGCTCCTCTCCTACACACATTCCTTCCTTGCACAGGGCCCCTCCCGCGAATGGTGGGACAATCTCTCCGAAGCCCCTGTTCCCAACGACCGCCCAGCCCACCGCAATGCCGGCATGTGTGGCTCCGAATGCCACAACGACCCCAACTGCCTCCAGTGGTCATTTTCGCAGACCGTCTGTCGCCATTCAAACTACATCAGGCTCGGTGACGCAGTCAACAAAGAGAACGGTGGTCAGGGCGAATTCGTCTCTGGCTGGGATACCGAGACGTTCCGCACTCTAGGCTTCGGTGTCTCCAACGAGAGGGGTGAAAGGAAGTTCTACGAGGGGTGCGACGAAGCTACATGGCTCAGCCCACGGATGCTATAGCATGCCCGCATACCGCACACCGCAATATAACGTGCGCATGGTGCGCACCCGCTTTTGTTTGAGTAAGAGCAGGACGACGATTCCGACGGCGTTGTGGTGGATCGATTATGCATGGCGTTCTGGGTACACACCACTGTTGAATACGAGCGAAGAGCATGGAAAGGCGACTATCCGTTACGTCGCAAAGGGCAGCCCTGTATTGATAAGACAGAGAAAGCAGCGTGATGAAGGCATGACCTCGCGCACACATAGACTGGGCACAACACAGCATGTCAATTGCATGATTTCCGCTATCCGGGAAAGGGTATGGGAATGTATAACTTAATCAAGCGTATTGTTTGCATGACGGATCCCAACTCTAGATTCGCCCACATGTTCACTCAGTTCCAAGCTAAGAAAGTCGTGCTTGTCATTCGGGCCTTGTCAAGTCGCTCCTACTACGGCTCCTACTCGGCCCCTCCCGTAACCTTGGCCGTTTTACCCTTACTCATTCACAGCAACGTCGGAAATGAGGAATTCTGCGGACGAATATCGGCCTTGTAATATTTCTTCTGCATGGCAAGCGCATCGCCTGGACGTTGAGGTGCATTTCGGCAGGCCAGAATGTGATGGGAATATATCAGGAGCCACATCTCAATAACGGCGTCTGCTAGAGTAATTACCCCAAGCGACGAGACGACGCGCGCAATGCTTTCCAGAAGCATGGTACCGGGACTACGGACCGCTTGGCTTTCCATGCATTTACCCCAGATCCCGACCACAGAACGCATTCGCCTCACGTCACAGATAGATTGACCCAGCCTTGAACTAGCACGAACCGACATTACTTTGGGAGATCCCGCAAGTAGTTCTCTACGAACTGTGCCATCGGTTTAGATGAAGGACTAATGATTCCAACCGGACCACGAGTCCGGTGGGCACGCATCCGGTATCACCAAGTTACTGCGGACAAGTTTGAGCGCAACGGCTTGTGAACTAGTAGAATGGTGCAATCTCAATAGTATAGTAGTCTAAAGGCCTACCCATTACAGAGTTCCTGGTACCGCGCACAGTCACTCTTTTCAAGCTCTCAACATGTACACCACTGGTCTTCTCACCGTGCTGCTAGCAGCGCCTTTCACCCTGGCAGCTCCTACTTTGCACACTCGAATCCCAGCTGCAGCGTCAGACAATGTTAAATGCCCCATCATTCTCGACGGTCGCGTCCCTACCAACGTCTCCAAAACTCCAACCATCTTCGACACTTCCAACGCCCTCTTCAGCCCAGACTACGTCAAGGGCAACAACCTCACTTGGTCACAAATCCTCAAATTCCCCGCCACTGAGGCGAGCCGCTTCGATGGCGCAGGTCACGCAGCTGTGGAGGTTACAATCTCCGATCAGAGCATTTTCCAGAAACAGTTCGGTTTCCGCCGCGCTGGTCTGCAATTCGCATCCGACTCTCCCCAGGATCCCAGTGATGATGGGATCAAGACTCTCCACTTCTCCGTGAAGCAAGATCCCACACGGCCACTAAATCTGACCCATGAGTACCTCAATGTTTGGCACGAGGCCGCGGATTACTCGAACAACCAGATCCAGTTCCAAGTCGGCACACTCATCGGTCAGTCGGACAGTAAGAAGAACAACTTCAAGATTCTCGACCGTGCTGGGAAGCAGATCTGGGGAATCCCAATTGATTATAAGAAGTGGCAGAACTTCGCCATCAAGTTGGATTATACCAAGAAGTAGGCCTCTTCACTTTGATCCATCCCTCTCGCACAGGCTAACATAGGCAGTCAAACAACCGTCTACTACTCCGCCGGCTCGGCCAAACTCGCCCGTGTTGCTGGACCCAGCAGTGTCAACCTGGCGGGCGGCGGCCAGTTTCAAATCGGCGTCTTGAAGAAGCCGACCGGCACATCCGATGTCGTAAATTCAGGCTACCAGTCGCCGAACCTGAACGAGGGTCAGATATACGGTGGGCTATTTGTTGAGGACTCGGCGGACGGCTGCGTGTCACTTTAAACGTGATTGGATTGTGCTGCTTCTCTTTGATGTATTAGATTTGGTGGTTTGGTGGTTTTGTGATGAAGAAGGAAATAGAACGGATCTTGCAAGAGCATCATTAGCCTAGACGTTTGAGAACGGCATCCAGAAATACAGGGTGGTTCGTACAACGACGTATCGACAGTTTATTTGTGAATCGTGCTAGCTACTAAACTTACTCCTCACAGACACTGGCGTCCTCGGCGAGTATACGTCTGTGCTCTCTAGCGGCAGATCATTTAACAGAACCGTTGGTCCTGTACTCCTATTCACACTACATGTTGCTTGCGTCTCGATTGTCTTTAACTGGCTGGTGGACGTCTCCGCACTGGGTAGGAGCCCGATCTTCCCCTTTGTCTTCTCTGCCTCTGTAGGCTCGATCGAAGCGAGATGGATCCACGTGTCGTCCTTGTGCCAATCACGCTTCGATGACCCTTCCCGTGGATTGGTATGTCTAGGTGTTTGTTGGCTCGAACCGTGTGTCATATCCGACAACCAGCCCTTGAATGACCCTGGCGTAATCTTGACGAGCAGGACGCGGATAGCGGGGAGAGAAACGCAGGCAAAAGCCGCAGTGATCTCGAGTTCGGTCCAGATGACGATGGGCACGTAGTCCCACGTTGGATCAAATGAGATTTTGAAGATCAGGAGGGTTCTCAGACGGATAATCGTGGTTACGCAGCCGCTAGGATGCAGTCAGAACAGAGGTGCCGAGGGTGAATAGGGAAGACAATACTTACAAGCTTCCTATCAAAAACATGACTGCCACGGCAAGCTTCCTCGCTTTCTTCATCTGCAGATTGCGGAGGAATGACATTGGCAGCACAACAAGTATGACGTCTTGCACAATGGCGGAAATGCTATTGGCATAGCCCAACATCTGAATATCCATGCACTATCCGCAAATTGTCAGTATTGTGTCTCGACAATAATACTGTCACACTTTGTGCTAACCTTGCCCTTAAGATCTCGGTTCCAGAACGCGGAGACTGGTGTGCATGCGAATACCGTCAAAAGAAAAATGATCAGAGTATTGATGGTGATGTACCAGAATACGATCCATCCGATGATCTTAAAGCTTCGTGTTGTAAACACGTCAAGATAAAACATGATTAGTGAAAGCTTGATCAAACCAAGGATCGCGACGTATGTTGACCATGCAACGTAGACTACGAGTGGGTCAGGAGGGCCTTGGGTGCAGAAATTGGTATGCGGCGTTGACTCACAGTATCGTAGGATGGGAAGAAATGTACCATCCTCGAGGTTCCAAAGATGCTCTCCAAATCCAATCTTGGCCACTGTTATCGTCAAATCAGCGTGAGTGTGTCATTGTTTACTTTTTGAACTCACTGGCAAGCACGCATCCGATTGGGACCGCTGCCAGCAGCACAGCCGCTACAATAGGTGCGTCGTTCCAAGCCAATCTTTTCGATACGATTTTGCCGATGACGCGCAGTGCTACGAGAGTACAAGCGACGACATATACGGCGATGGTGTAAACAATGACACTGCTTCGCTGCGACTCATTCGAGAGCATGCACATTTCCGCGTTGACTCGGGCAGTGCCTGTATATTTGGTCAGTTACTCTGAATAGCGCGATGTGCAGAGGCTTACCAATGGAGTCCACCATTGTACAGTTTGCGAGCAAACATGCATTTAGTTTTTGATTCAACGCCGCGTTGGTGCACACGCAGAGCGTGTCAGTAAGGCTACAACCGCTTTCGGGGACATGTTGGATTAGACATTTGATCTGTGCATCCTGTTAGATCGTTTCTAATGAAGTCGCAACAGAAGGGATCTTTACTCCGCAAGCAGGAATATCGGCTATGCCCAACTCCCTAGCTTGAGCGGTTGACCTCATGAAGACATCTAAAGCTGTGGGCTCCTGAAATCTTGGCGTCAATCCGCTTGCGATCTCGTGTGTTGCTGGGCGAGCATGACTGACGCCAACTATGACACTGAGCCAAAGCCATGCAATGCATGCACTCCACGCCAATGATGCTCTCATGGCGCCGATAAGGGTCCTGCCGCGGAAGAGACATCAGAAAGGGTCAGCAGAATAGGGAAGGATTTTGTATAAAAGAGGCCTCGGGTATTAAAGCGACGCCAATATCGTTGAACCTTATTATCAACGATGCTTCTTCAGGGTGAGGGTATGGGAGCTACTGGGCGAATCATAAGCGTGAGTGGTGTTACCGCCCGCGCAAGTTGGTGAGCCAGCCACGAGTCATACTTGACTTAGGCTGTCAAATAATTACCGAATCTGACTCGGGAGAATGCATCGCTCAGTCTGGTTTACACGTTTTGACCCCTTACTGTGACTCCCGTGCATGTGCAACAGCGAATGGATTGCAGCCTCGTATTCTGTGAAATCTGTCAGTAAGCCCGATAACACAAGCGGACAAATTGCCGTGCCGCTGCAGGTCCTATGGACGAAATCGGTCGTCGACTGCAAACAGGGCTAGCGATCGTGACCATAATGGTGATAGTGTGTGATGGTGCGGCTAATAGCGTGCAGGAAGCGATCATCCGTTCGAAATGCCCACATGGCAATGGCCCAAGCTCTGAAACTGTTGACCAAAACTCCAGAACGCTTGATCGCCGCGTCGCCATTCACTCGCTTCCAAATACCCCGGACATCGCCCGGGACATCTATGCACAAGGCAATCAGGGTCTACGAAGATGTAACACACAAATGTTTGGTAGACTGCCTGGCTGTTCTCATGCGGATTGCAGCAAAACAGGAAAGGCGACCGGGAGAACGGGAGACGGAAGCTGAGCAAGCCGTCAAATTAGAAGATGGAACGACGGATCGTACGAAAGCTGAGGGTCGATTGGTTGCAACCTTGTCTTAGTACCAGGAATAAGGGATTGCTATGGTTGGCCCGCCAGGGGTGTTTGAAAAGACAGGACGGGCAGGTGGGAGTAACGCAAATCACGTGCTCGATGAAGGAGCCGAACACATCCAAGTAATAACAGATGGTCAAACCGAGGACCATGGGCCCAGCTCTAACGCGAACAGATCGATTCGCTTGCTTGCCTGTTTCCTCTCAAAAGGCCCCTGACTTGGCCTTGATGCGCCATGAAGGTAATCCATGGCCTTCAGCGCTGAATTGAAGCTCGTGAGGCTTCGCTCATTATGCTCAAAATGAACAAGGCCTCCTGCTTATCTTCCTCAAACTGTCTCGCTCGGTCTTGAAGAGTGTTTGTGACCTTCTAATATACTCTGGGTCGGCGAAGGAAGGTTGGTCCCCGGATGCGGTGCGGAGATGTTCAGAACTCGGCAAGCGCCGTGCTTGATTGTGAATGAAAGCCGGGGAACAACCATCCATAGCCCCTAATCTATCAAAGGTTGCAACTCGACTTTGTCGTCGGCATTTCTTTTCGTCGGGTCGTCAATGATCGCGCAATGATCGCGAAGACTAAGAAAGCTGTGGTAACAAAAATGTATGTGAGGTGATGTACCTAGTTGTCAAGTCCATTCGACCACAGGCCGCTGCTGACGATCTAGAAAATCATACGAAAAGAAACAAACTATCCCGATAACTCCGCCGCTTGCTGTGAGTACACCTAAGAAAACATAGGAAAGACAGTTGGATGATGAGGAGGCTACGCCGGACTTTATAGGATGTCAAACTTCTTGATCACCATAAAGAGCAACATGGCGACGACACCCCAAATGCAGGTGTCGATCCAGGCGAGTGAACGGTCAGGGCTTTGTTGAACCGTTTGCTGCAGAGGTCGAGCGGGTACTGTCCGTGTAGGCCTTGGTGCGGACGTTGTTGGCGGCGGTGCTCGTGTCGGCGGTATAGCCGCTGGTGCAACTGATGTTGTCGGCTGACTCGATGCTTCCTGTGGCACCCCAGACTCGATAGCATTATGCGTCCCTTTATGCGCCTTCTCAGTCTCAGCTTCCTGCTTCTGCCCCAAGTCATCTCGGTATGCGAGCCTCAACTCCTCAGGCACCTCTTCTTCTTTCCTCGCACCTTCCTTCTCCTGAATTTCCTTGACAGCTTCCTCCCGCTCTTGCATAATCTCGGAATTGCTCTTCCTGCACCCTGCGCACATCCAGTTCCCACTATCTCTCGCCATTCTCTCCCTCGCGTCCTTGCTACACTCAATGCCACCAAGCTGGCCCTTCGCATCAGTATCCATGAAGCTTCTGATGGCCACAAGCGCCGTCCTTAGACCCCAGGCTGGCTGCCATGTTTCCTCATGATGTCCGGAAATACTCAGGCAGATCTCGCGGTTTACTTCAAACCGTCCTGTGGGTGTGAGGAATCGGAAATTTGGCGGTCGAAGTGGATACTGCGGCGGGAGTATTATGCGTCCGTGGTAGATGCCGCCAGCGTATGCGGAAGGGAGCTCTGGGCCTTTTATTGTGAAGTGCCATTCAAAGATGTTGTCTTCTAGTGGCTCGGCATGGTAGTCTGGCGAGGGAGAGACAGAGAGCTCGGAGGCTTCCTTCACTGGCTCTGGTTAGAATGATGCAAGGGATGTTGCAGGGAGGACTGACGTACATATGCGCTTGATTGTGGGGTTCTTGGTGTTGAACTGGCCGCGGGTAGCCATGGCCACAACTTGGGAATAACGGAGAGGGCAGTGCTTTGAAGCCGGCAGCTGCGAGAGTGCTTGTGGTTTGCTGTTCGGTGGTACCTGCCCGAGCGCTGAGACGTTGACGTGGACGTTGCGGCTGCGCTCGGTGAAACACCCACCCGCTGCCGATAAGCTTATCAGGCCCGCCCCACGCTTGCGGCCGCTAGCATTCACTCTGGGGTACACAGCACACGTGGGATTGCACCGCATACTGCGTTTTGTCAGCCAAGATTGTGTGCGTAGACTGGACGTGGGGAGTAAACGAACGTCCTTTCACGGCCAAACAGTCAAGAAACTATGTCCTGGCGACGTTGAAAGTGTGTGAGTCCAGACGCAGTGGCTTAGGATAATGGATAGTATTAGAGCCAGTCCATAGGTGGGGCACACGCTTCACGTCATAACCACCGAGTGTGTACATTGCATTATACCACGTCCCGGCGCAAGTTGACTACGCTACCACCGCACCACTCGACCGCATCACCGCCGTTCAAGCTGCCGCCCTATGCTGTAGTACCTGCAATGCACTGCTTACCTTTCCATGGCATGTTTAGTATGCCATGTACACGGCTCATCGGTCCTTTTGACGACGGTGCACTCTCTGGCGCCGAACAGCACGGCCCCGGGCTCTCCTTGGTCAGCCTTAGCCGCAAATCGCAGAGCTCCCACATGCCCAGCGCCCCGTGATCCACGTCTCGCATCCGTGAACCCTGACGATCACCTTTGTCCATCATGCTGCCTTGCCCTCTGCGTCGTGTTTCAACTCGATCGTCACGATGCTGCTGCAGGCGGCGAGCATCTGCCTGGATACCGTCTGTCGTGTTCCACAGTGGCAAATCAAAACCCTGACGTCTCGAACGCCACTCGCTTGCATCTAGGCCTCGGACAAAATGACACCATCGACCGATGGCAATCGGGGGCTCCTGGTCGGCCTGCAAGACCCCTCGGCTGCGGCGCCGCGTGAGCGTGACACGAGACGTGACTTTCAGGCTCTCATGCGCGTGGGCTGCACGCGTGCGCAGACAGGCAGCATCCAACGGTTCAAAACGGCCGCTCTGCCGTCGCCGATCGTCGACAAGGCACCACTGCGCAAGAGCCGTCGACGTGTTTGCTACAACCGCCGGTAGACTGCTGCATCTGCGAGCATGTTGGAGAGCGCCAACAGACTGCCCGCGTCCTTGCCAGGCGAGATCAACGCAGCAACACGGTAGGCTCCCCCCGCTCGCTCTGGTCCCACCGAGCACACACTCACCAGGTGCCCAGAACACTGCATACCAACCTCAACCGTCTGATCACAAGTCGCCTCCCCCTCGCCCTTCCACCGCACGCGCCCGACTCGACGCTCTACGCAACCGGCCTGCTCCACTTCGCCCACATCTACCTTACCTTCGAGAGCTTGTGGGCAGACCTAGTTCGCGACCATGCTCGCCCGGCCTCGCCGCCTGAATACACACCCGATCCCGCGCCGTCGAGTCCAACAACATCATCACCACTCCTCTCCTACCTCCTAGTAAACCCCTACGACTCGCCTTCCCTCTTCACGTCTACGCTCGGCGCACCCACCCCGCCCTCGCCGCAGCTTGCCACCTTCCTCTCTACACTGCGTCCCCGAGGCCTACCGCGCTCCGCCCGCCTGAAGCGGGATCTCGAGTACCTACTTGGTGTGCACCCCACCGACCTTGAGGTTTTGCTGGCCAAGTACCCTGGCGACAAAGTAGCAGCCTTCTGCACGCACATTCGCAAGAGCGTGCACGAAAAACCATCGACACTAGTGGCCTATGCGTGGTGTTTCTACATGGCTGTATTCTCCGGCGGGAGGTGGATAAGAGCTGGACTTCTGAGAGCTGGCCATGGCTTTTGGCCGGCAACGGATGCAGGTGAAGGAATTGCATTACAGGAGAAGGGACTGAGCTTCTGGCATTTCTCCGGCCCTTATGATGGCGAAGACATCAAAGCTGAGTTCAAGCTCCGACTTGAAGAAGCGGAACACTTGTTCACAGATGGTGAGAGGGTGGATGTGATCGAGGAGGCAAAGCACATCTTCCAGCTTTGCGCCGAAGTCGTCTTCGAGCTGGATGACATGATTGCCACGCCTCAGCTTGCCCCGCAACAGAGTGAGATCCTGGAGGAACAGGCCTCGAAGGAGCCGCCGAGTAAGGAACAGGTCATCATTGACCATCCTACTGATCACAGGAACATGTTTGGCTCGGTAAAGTCACTGACTGCGTTGCTCCGACGGCCAGAGGTCACCAGCAGTTTGGTGGCACTAGGGTGTTTGGTCTGCGTTGCCGTGCTACCGACCTTGGATGTCAAGTTGTTTCAGGACTGGTGATGCTCTTTTGTGCGCCTGTATCCGCATAACGTACGGTGGGAACATTCAGAGGCTTCAGCTCGTGGTTTTGTCGAGAGTCGGTTTGAAGCATGCATGATGAGGAGCGAGATACCCTAGATGCACTTTATAGCTTTGAAGATCTATTCAGTCAATACAACATACATTTCTGGTCCAACCAATATCGAAATGTCAACACTGGGAGTAGTATCACCTCGCGCTCGCTCGATAAAACCCCCGAGCAGCGAGGCACGTGCGGCTTACATAAGGCAGTATTCTTTTGCCAATCATCTAGGCGTGAACTGCATCTCCAACTGATCTCATCGAGACAAACAACAATGGCAGAACACCCATCTTTTACGCTCGCTGGTCTCCGTAAGCAAGTCGCTGTGTACGGTGTCTCAAGAACAGAACCTTGACAATTGTTGCAGTTTCGGTTGGCGGAACAGCCGGCTACCTCCGCACACGCTCAACACCTTCCCTCGTCGCAGGTCTCGTGCTCGGTGCCTCATACGGTTACTCTGGTAAGCCTGCCCCAAGAAAGCACTCTTCAGTAGACATTACTGACATTCTTTCAGGCTACCTCATCAAGGAGAATCGAGACTACGGAACGGAGCTTGCGCTAGGAAACAGCGTGGTTCTACTCGGATCTGCGATCCCAAGGATCATCAAAACGGGGGGAAGGGCACCTGTTCCAATCGCACTTGGTGCCACGGGGTTGCTCGCAACTTATTACTACCAAAAGAAGGTGCGAGAGTTTAGGTACGGTGTGTGAGCTCATTTGTGACAATGTTACCTGTACGATAGTGTACCCTGTAAAACAATCTCTGTTGGAGTATCACCCTTCTGGAAGAAGATTCACACTGGGCAGTATTATCACCCTTCCAATTTGTCTTAGTGCGGGAAGTAGCCACGTTGTGAAGCGAGGCCATGAGATGCCGCGACGCCGATCACCCATTTACGGATGCGGTCTATGTAGATCACTCGTGAGGACGGGAAGCTTGAGGTCACAACAGTTTGCCCTAGGTGACCACCAAAAACCACCAAAAACCACCAACAGTACATTCGATCCTATCTTGAATCCGAAGACAGATGAAATGTAAGCTGAAGGCTAACGCACGGGCTGTGGACAACAACCGCACTGGTTCCTGAGCTGTGACAGTCGCCATGTTCACGAGTCATGATCAATATGGAGCATTTATAAAGTTCTGACCAGGACTTCGGTGCTAACAATGCTGGGTGAGAGTACTTTCCCTTAAGACCCAAGCGTGACTTCGAAAGGATCTAAGTAACTAGAACGTCGCATCACCCTTTGCCCGGAGCTCACAATATTTGACTAGGTCTATCGGCCAAGGGTGGACCCTATACTCTATATGTCCATGCGATCGACACTTACACCCCCAACTCAAGTCTTTTCGGGCTGCTCGCACGTGTTGAGAGCTACGATTCGTCCTCGAAACCCGATGAGCTGGGTCTCCGTTCCGTAACTGGCAAAATTGTGGGGGACAAGGTTCGTGGTCAGGGCTGGACAATATCTTTGACTGTACATTCTGGATCGTACAGTATGTCTTTACATGGCGAAAGGGGCTTCACTACGCGTCGATCGCGGGTGAAGTCCAGCGTAGAGATATAAGGCTACGGTTTAGTCACAATGTACATCACTCAAAGGGATCATTTCGAGTGTGTACGCTGTCGCTCAAATTGGTAGTCACAAGTTTCATTTCCAGCAGGGCAGTCAAAATGATTGGACATCGTACCACCGAGCTCATACAGGTAACCGTTCAAGTTTTCCCTACCTCGTACCCAGCTAAGAAAAGTTGATAGGATCGAGATATTCTTCCTGTCCATGGCATGGATAGCTGTAGTCTTACGGCTGCATGTACGCGCATTCATCGTTAAGGCATTCGGCTGGGATGATGCTTGGATGCTGTTCGCTCAACTAAAACACACCATGAATTCGACGTGCGCTATTGGAGGTGCACTTACCGGGACTGGTAGGCTCGTGAAAGATCTCACGCCTCGTAGTATGATGATAGCGCTTAGGGTACGTTGAACGTCTCTACACTTCTGACAAAAGCCAAACTTACGCTGATTTCTTTCTCTTCCAGTTCTGGTGGATCTGTTATTTCTCATACTGCCTGATAATGATTGGTGCCAAAGTGTCTCTTGGCCTTTCGCTTCTCCGCTACATGCCCATCACCCAACATTTATACCGTTGTATCACTCACATTGTCATCTATACAAGTGTCGTCATGGGCTTCATTTATGGCCTAATCGCATAATTCCAGTGCAAGCCTGTCCAATACTTCTGGACACGAGCACTCGGCGAGACAGGTAGATGCATTAGCATGGACGTCATCATAGCCTTCACGTATGTAATGTCTGCTATATTCGCAGCTTGCGACTTTAGCTTCGCAATACTTCCGATATTCCTCATCAAAGGCTTGAACATGAGCCGGAACTCGAAGATTGCTCTTATTCCTATTCTCAGTATGGCATGTATGTGAGTAAACAGGCCTTCCTCAAATTTATGTCGCTTACTGATGGTTTCCCCAGCGCAAGCGCAGCAGTTATTGTGCGCCTAGCGTACGTCCCGACCTTCAGAGACCTTGAATTTCTCTACGCCAAAGTCCCCATCGCCATCTGGTCCGAGGTTGAGATGAGCTTGGCATTACTGCTGGATCTCTACCCAACTTGCGTCCATTATACCGGGTCGCCGCCAAGAAGTTCAGCTGGAAGTCTAGCTTCTTTAGCACACGCAGATCGTACAAGTCAACGGACGCTGACCATAGATCCGAAGCTACGACAGCAATTGGCAGGGTTGCTACGAGCAGGAAGGAGTCAGGATGCACTTCATGCTGCGAATCTGAGCGCAAGATAGTGAACGTAGGAAGAGAGCAATTCGTGCTTGATGATCATAGTCCCATGCCTATAACAAGGGCTACTTTTATGGGCATTACCAAGGTCACAAATGTTCAGGTCGACTATGATGATGGCACAAAGCTGTAGCTTATTCCCACCACATATTTTGTCCTGAAATAGTCTAGGGTCGACGGAGATTTTTTTATTTCCCGTACATTGATGTATTGCGGCGTCTTCTGCAGCACTTGAACGACTTCACAATCAACTTGATTATCGGCACGCTGATTGAATTCGATACCGAATAGCCCCACAAAGTTAAAACCACGTAAAGCATATACCAGCTGTAGACATCAGAGGGTTAATGTGCTTCAGCGCTACTTTATGGCGCGTTCCCATTTAGGGATGTGAGCAACCGTGTCCTCACTTTATTGACGTCGTGAAGAGATTTTATCGTTCCGCCAACTTATCCCGGTCCTCGAATGAGGCCGTTCACTGTCAGCTGTCCATTAGGATGACATGGTGGAAGGAGGCTTCCGAAAGTGGATAGGCACCGCCGACCATCACAACACTCTTAAAATATCCTACCGAGCTCAAGTTCAGTAATATGTGTCCCGGATGGCCTTTTTCTTTCTGAATATCGGTAGGTGCAAGATCCATGTGGTTTCCATTTATGTTTGTACGGGGCCTGCGGTTTTACAATCCTTAGGTAGGCACCACCAGCAGCCGACATAGCTCGTGTGCAGGTAGCGGTTGCAAAACATCTAAGTACATTGATGCCATAAGCCTCCAAATGCATAATTACTCTTGGTGGGATACGTCAAGAACGCTGGGGGTGTCTGTCTCTCTATTGGTGGATCATTTTCACATCGCACTTGCACAGCAGGCACGTGCAGGTGCGCATGGCTGTCAAAGCAACGCGCATATGCGGATCCAGGTGATGACAGTGCCTGCTGCACCAAGTGACGTGCGAAGTCTTGCCAAATCTTACAAACCTCCAGTTCACGAGCGTTCTATTGGTGGATCTTCCAAATGCGCAACTCTTGGCCTTCTCCATACCCCAGACGCCACCCCGGACACTAAACATGGGGAACAGGGATAATTATTATTTCTCTGGTGCTATGGGTAGAGAGTAACGTGCACCCGTAAAGTACTAATGTGCACCCCAGTAGCTCGATCTCGTGTACATAGGTAGCTGGCTGTAACCAAGTCGAGCTCTCAGCCAGAGACACCAGCTGTCCTGTGATATACTGTACGATATACTGGACCTAAAACCTGAGAGTGTTGCCGCAGAGATAGAGAAACAGATGGCGTCTTATAGTTATTTGGCGTCTTATAGTTATTATCTCGACTTAGTCTTTGACCCCCCTCCCCTCTTAAATCCTGCTTAGCAGATGAACAGTATTCTACAACCAATGCCCCCCTGCCAAGCTAGTAGCAGTAACAGTGATAACAAAGAGATAATAATCAGGTCAAAAATGACAACAATAACACTAGTAGTCGATAGATAACACGCTGTTGACGCGTGGCTAGAGAGGTATAGAGTATTCTGAATAATGAATTAAGTGTTGATCATCTTAGGTGCATATACCCTTGCTTATTGTGGTAAAGTTAACCGCTGCTGTGCTCCGTCTTCTCTGCCCCGAACGCCACCACTGTCAAGTTGCATACCTCGGGGCAAGTGCACATCTGGCAGACATGTCCGCGGCGACCATTTGTGATGGTGAATAAGTTTGGCGCTACGCGTGCCCACTTGAAAAGTTAAAGTACTCAAGGTCCCCAGACCCGGGTTTCTGTCTCTGTCCAACACAATTCCAGAATCATTTTCACCGCTTTGCTAGACGGCATGATGTGGACTCGTTTGCTTACTCTATGCTGCGGTCTAACGCTCACCACTGCGGCAATTCAACAACCCATTGTCAAGTCGCAGGCCGGCATATTTCATGGGCGTTACCTTCCCGAGTTCGAGCAAGATCTTTACCTAGGTATTAAGTATGCGCCCAAACCCGTGCGATTCACTCCCGCCAAAATAAACAAAGATTCACCGAAGACGGTTTTTAATGTCACTCAGTACGGTGTTGATTGTACAGGGTACGGCTCAGATACTACCAGGCTGGTCAAAGAAGGTTGGACGAAAATTGGCGAAGATTGCTTGCATCTCAATATTGTAAAACCAAGGACGAAGCAAAGGGACCTGCCAGTACTGTTGTGGATTTATGGTGGCGGGTGGCAGCAAGGCGCTACGAGCGACCCAAGGTAAGAATACCGCTTGCAGTATATTCATTTCACAGAGTATTGACACTCCCTTAGGTACAACTTGAGCTACGTTGTCGAGCAGTCGGTGCTAAACAACAAACCCGTCATAGGCATCTCTATTAACTACCGCATGGCTGCCTTTGGTTTCATCTCAAGTGACGAAGTCAACGCCGAAGGTGCACAGAACCTAGGCCTTCGCGACCAACGCCTCGCTATGCAATGGGTCAATAAGCATATCTCTTCGTTCGGTGGCGACCCGACAAAGGTCACTATCTGGGGTGAAAGCGCAGGTGCATATTCAGTTGGTGACCACATTGCCGCATACAACGGCGAAAACGATGGTCTCTTTCGTGCTGCTATACTCGAGAGTGGTGGTGCGGTCGGCGCGCCGTTGAACGGGACAGATTGGTACCAAGGGATGTACAAAAACCTCGCTGCCTCGGTCGGCTGCGTAAATTCTACGAACACCCTTCAGTGCCTGCGTCAAGTTCCGTACGAAAAGATTGCGCCATACGGATACGTGGGCCTTGAATGGTTCCATGTCATTGATGGCTCCTTCATTCCTCGCTATGGTCAACAGTCCCTGCTAAATGGACAATTTGCAAAGATCCCTTTGATTCTGGGCACGAATACGGATGAAGGTTTTGGTGTGAATGGGGTGAACACGGATGCGCAAGCTATTGAGCAATTACTCACTTCGAAACGATGGAATATTGACGAAGAGCAAGCTCGCCGCCTACTTGAGCTCTACCCCAACGATCCCACTTTGGGACAGCCGTATGGTTGGGGCAACAGAACATGGCCAGAAAATGGGCTGCAATACAAAAGGTATCAAAGCATCGCCACCGACTTAACGATGTATGCCCCGAGGAGACTTTTGGCAGAGAAGATGAGCAACTACGTAAAGCAAGTCTATTCTTACAGGTGGGACGCGCCGAAGTTCAATACTACACCGACTGTTATCGGTGTCAACCACTTTTCCGAGGTTCGTATACAGTATTAGCAGCTTGTAAGTTACTGTTACTGACCTGTGCAGATCCCATTTGTGTTTGGCAATACTGAGCAACAGATCACACCGCTTGGGAATGATACTGCCAACTTGCGACTCTCAAATTTGATAATCAGAATGTGGACATCTTTCGCATACGATCTGGATCCAAATGGTCATGGTAGTACGTTATATATTGTCCTATCGTAAAAAGCCTAAACTAATACATAGTACAGTCTCAAACATTAGCAGTTGGCCGCAGTATAGCAATAGCACGTCAAACTTTGTCTTTCGAGTAGACCAAAGCTATATAGAAAAGGACAATAGTAGAGCTATAGGAGTTAAGTTTATTAATACTATAGTAAGATAGTAAATAATATTAAAAAAAGATAATATATTTTATAAGTAAGTACTATACCTAAGTAAGTACTATACTCTTACTATAAAGATACTTATATAATAATAATATACAATATTTTAACTATAATAAGCTTCTAAAATATTTTATAAATAAGCTACTTACAAAGTAAACTATTTACTTTTACTAAGCCTCTACTTTATAATTATAAAAAGTAAACTACTAAAGGTAATATACCTTATAGGTAAGAGAATTACTAAGTAAGAGAATTACTTTTACTAAGCCTCTACTAAACTTTACTCTATTATAGCCTAAAATACTATACTTTAGCACTATAAGGTATAGTACAGCGTAGAATATTATTTAGAAACTACTTCTATATCTTACTTATATATTTATATATTATATCTAGTCTTATTATACTATCTATAGTATTATTAGAAAGGCTTACCTACTTTAGTATATACCTACTTCTTTACCTTCTTTCTATTACTATATGCCCTAAACTTCTTTAAAGTAGTTAATTACTACTTATTCTTAACTATTAGAGTTACTTCTACCTTAACTTACTTTTTTTTATATAATTTATATTATATAGTAGCCTTATTAGCTACTTAAAGCTTAGTAATTTCCTATTATACTAATACTAGCTTATATATAATAATAGCTACCCTCTTTAAGACCTTCTTAAACACTTTAACTAGAGATATTAGTAAGCTATTTATATACCTCTAAATCTTTATCTTTATAAGTATTAATTATAACCTAAATTCTAGAGTATTACTTAAAGTTTATAACTACTAGAGCTTATTATTTATAGAGAGTAGTAGTAATAGAGTATATAGCTTTATATTAAGGCTACTTATAACCTATTCTAGGTTAAATAGAACTAGTCTAGCGCCTTAGAACTCTCTCTAGATATTACTAGAAGTAATTATAGTATTATAGGTATATATAAAGTATAGTAGGAACTTAGTCTTTATAATATAGTTAATCTAATTATATATAAGTATTTTAGCTTAGTGCCTATATACCTTCTTTAAAGTAGTAAAATAACTTATATTAAGAGGCTATATAAGGTATAATAAGTAAAGAAGTAAATAAAAAGTAATTATCTTATTATCTTTATAGTATTACTAGAATTTAAGAGAGTTATAGCTCTTATAACTATTAATAATAAGTAAATAGTAGCTACTAATAGTATACTACTTTATATACCTATTAAAGTACTTTATCTAGTCTAGACTAAGCTATTAAGGTTATAAACTAAGCAAAGCTTATAAATACTTCTAAGGTTAGTTCTCTAGGATAAGTACTAGTATAGAAGAGGTTAGTATAGATACCTAGTAAAACACTATAACAACTATAGGGGTTAATAATAAGTAGTATAGATAGTTAATCTGTCTAGCTTAAGAGTTAAGTTAAGTTCTAATAACAAAGTTAATTAACAAGGTTAAATATAATACTATAAGAGCAGTGTTCCTAATTACTATATACTAAGAAGTGTCCTATATTTCTTATAATATCCTATAAAGTCCTATAGAAGGCCCTATAGTTTCTATAAGTAGTTTATAGTTTCTATAGGATATATATATAGTATCTTATACTATCTTATACTCTTAGTATAGTTTGTTTCTATAGGATTATAGGATGTTATATAGTCTTCTTAGCCCTATACTGTTAATCTATAACTATAACTTTGTTATACTATACTTCTTCCTCTAAGATTATAATACTATCCTCCTCCTTTATAGTTTATATTCTTATAAACTAATAAATAGTTTCCTAAAGTACCTAAGCTTAATATATAACAGGAACCTAAATTAATAATATTAGATATCTTGCTATAGTTGCCTGCAAGTACTATATAAAGAAGAACTTACCTTATAAGATATCTTTATTATATAAGAAGTATAGGAATTATAAATATAATAGAATAAAGAAGTATAAGCCTGTAGAATTACCTATTCCTAACTTTTCTAAAATTAATAATAAGATATTATATCTAGAAGAAATAGAAGATAAGGCTACTAAAGCTAAGGAAGCTGCAATAGCTGCCTTATAGGCTGCTTATACTAAATTAAACTAGGTATATAAATAAAAGAAATTCTTAAAGTATTATAAATAGTAATAGTTTAATATAAGTGCTTAGTTTATTAAGGATATAGAGCACCTAGAGCAATAGAAGTTATTACTTAATAATATTACTATACTTAAGAACAGGTTAATACCTAGCTTACTTGCACTAGACTAGGTAACGCATCCTCTACCTCTAGACTCTAATACTACTAATACTAGTATAGCAGCTAGTAGCAGTTTATAAGATTTATTAATAGTTTCTATATATTTTCTAAGTTAGAGTATCCTAACTACTTAACTAGGTATTTATTCTTGCGTCCTTTCTTTTAATGTTGTATTATTTTTTTAACTTTCTACTTAGTCTCTTCCTTAACTTAGTAGTAGAAGTCTTTCTAGATTAGTATATTAGAGTCTACTAGTTTTAATAGCAATATATAGAATATAGGGTATATTCTAGCATCCTATAGTAGTTTAAGTTAATAGTTTATAGGACTAATTTGCCTAGAAATAAAAAATAGTCTAACCTTAATATAATCTAGTTTTTTTATTAGTCTTCTTATTTATAAGTTTTTTATAAGGAGATAGACTTTATCCCCCTCTTTTAGCTAAGGTACTATTTTTCTTTTCTAATTAATATAAGAGATTGCTTATTATTAAGCTTTATTAATATTTTTAAGCAATTTCTAGTATACTTCCTTTAGTCTTTATACTAAGGTTATTACTAAATCTATTTAGATATTACTATTAAGAGATCTTATAAAGAGATTTAGATATCTTCTATAATTTATAAAGAACAGCGTTATACCTGTTACTTCTAATAGTTTATTATTATATATAATCTATGCTATAGGTAATAGTAAAACCTAGTTGTCTTACTTCTAGTTACTATATATTCTTAAGTATATTTCTATAGTCTAATTTATTCTTTCTGTTTGTCTGTCTGTTTGCAGATAATATATAGTTAATAGCTTTTTCTTAGTACTAATAGCTGCTATAAGTATAGTCTAATAGTTTAATATAAATAGCTTATCTCTATTACTAATAATTAATTCTAGTATACTATAGTAATAGATAATTCTATCTAGAAACACTTATATAAGCTAGTCTACAGTATAACTATATTAAAATAGTATTATTTCTGCTACTTTAGTAAACCTATCTACTATAATAAAGATTAAGTTATAGGTATATCCTATAATAGAGTCCTTAGAGATTAGTAGTTATATAATAAAATCTATTATAATATTTGTCTATAGTACTATTAGTAGCTCTATTACTTATATCTCTCTATACTTTATATATATACTATACTTGTTTTATTAGCAATTAATATAGTTTTTAATAAACTTAGTAACCTTGTCCTTTATATAGCTAAACTTATAGTATTGTCTAATAAGTTCTATTATTTATATTATACTAGAGTGTCTATAAAGCAGGTTATTATAATAATAGCTTATAATTTTATTTTCTAATTCCTCTAGTACCTTTATAGGTATGCACTATTCCTGCTAAACTTATATTATATTATTAAGCTACTAAGATAGTCCTAACAACCTATCCTTATTAATTCTAAGTATAGTAAACTAGTTAATAGTTTTCTCTCTAGCTAGATTATATTATCTGCTAAGTGCGTTAGCTCTACTATTATCTTTTCCTAGTATATATAGTATCTTAAACTTATTCTATCCTAACAGCTTAGACTAGTATACTTATTATTAGTTAAGTGTCTTAGTAGTAGTAAAGTATACTAAGTTCTTATAATCTATATAGATAGTAAGTTCTAAATAACTTTCTATATAGATTCTCTAATATTCTAGGGCTAATATAATAGCTAGTAATTCTTTATTATATATATTATATTATTCTTCTAGTTCTAAGAACTTTCTAGAGTAGTAGGCAATTAGGTGCTATTATCTATCTTATTCTTATATAGCATAAGCTCCTAATACTAAATCTAAGGCATCTGTCTTAATTTAAAGTAGTTTTCTACTCTTAAATATAATTATTATAGGTAGCTTAATACAGGACTGTTTAAGTAACTAGAAAGCATCCTCTTATACTTATTCCTACTTAAATAGTATATCCTTCTATATAAGCTTTATAAGCAGTAAGGCCTTAAGTAAATAGTTTTTAATAAAGTATTAGTTAAAGTTAATAAATTCTAGAAATTCCTAAATTCCCTTAAGGGAGGTAGGAGTTAGCTAATCCCTTATAACCTAAATCTTTATTTTACTTATCTTAACTCTATATCTTCCTATAATATAGCTAAGAAATTCTACTTCTTTCTTATACTATTTACATTTCTTAGGTTTAAGTTAAAGATCTACCTTTCTAAGGTATTCTAACACTTCCCTAATATAGTAAATATATTCTTCTAGTATTACTAAATATACTAGGATATTATTAAAGTATACTACTACTATAATATCTAAGTATACTCTTAATATATTGTTAACAAGGGCCTAATATATAGCTAGTGCGTTAGTAAGTCTAAATAGTATTACTAAGTACTTATAATAACTATAGCATATTCTAAATATAGTCTTCTATTCTTTGCCTTTCTTTATATATATAAGGTTGTACGCTCTATATAGATTAAGTATAGTAAAGTATTATACTCTAGATAGCTAATTCTATAATTCCTTAATATTTAGTAATAGATATTAATTCTTAATTATAATATTGTTAAGTTTCTAGTAGTTAATACATATTTATAATTTACTATCTTTCTTTAGTATAAAGAGGACTAGGAATCCTACTAGTAATTTTAATTCTTATATAAATCCTTTCTTAAGGTTCTTATTAATATATTTCTTAAGTGTACTAAGTTTCTTCTTAGACATTCTATATATAGGCCTAAAAGGCAGTTCCTTTCCTTTCTAGAGCTTAATCTTATAATCCTAGAGTTTATACTATAGTAATGCCTTTATAGTCTTCTTATTATAGAAGAGTTCTATATAACTCTTATATTTATCTAGGATATTAAGAGGTATACTATTCTTCTTCTTAACTATTACTTTATAACTAGTAGGGCGTTCTATATCTGCATAGTTAACTACTCTATCTTAGCATATCTTATATATTAAAGAGATATTATTAATCTCCTTCTTATCTACTAGTTATATTATAAACTATATAGGTTGCAATATAGTAGTGCTGTATCTATATTAACTTAATAAAAGCTATTAATTCTTCTAATTAATATTTAGATTATGCTTTCTTAACTATAAAAGTTCTAATATAATATTATAAGTAGCTATCCTAAAAGTGTCTAGGGTTATTTCCTTATAGTGTCTATAGATCTAGAAGAGTACTATAGTTACCTTATATATAATCTTAGATTCCTTAGGTATTAGTTCTCTATTAGCTACTCTAAGTAGGTAAGGTATTATCTTCTAAGTAGGGTATAGTCTAGCTAGCTATACTACTTATAAAGAGATATAATTAGACTATACTCTAGAGTCTAAGAGTGCCTTTATCTATCTTTTATTTATTCTTATAGGTAATCTAATTAGTTAGTAATTACTTTTAATACTATTAATAGATTAATCCTTAGCGCCTGCTAGCACTACCCTAAAAAAGGATTCTCTTATCTAAAGCTATTACTTTACTTCTTTCCTTTATAGGTCTTATAGTAGGGGTTAAGGCAGGTCTACTAATACTAATTAAAGTATTACTTATTTACTACTAGTCCTTGTTATCTGTACTTAGACTTATTCTAGCTAAGAAAGTATTTATTATTATATTTATCTATTAGGTATAGTATATAGTAGTCCTCCTTATAATCTTCCTATTATAGTTTATATAGATATCTCTTTAAAAACTATCCTAAATTAAGTTTCTCTAAATAGTATATCTAGTATCTATTATAGTAGCACGCTGTCTATAATAGTACTCTATAGTATAGGTTCCTAGGGTCTAGGCTATAATTAGGTTCTAAGTAATTATAATTCTAGTTCTAGTATGCTTCTAGCTAATATTGCTGTTAGTATTCCTTATATAACTTATTATACTAATTTTCTTTATTATCTACCTTAATAGAGGGGATAATTAGGTCTTAATATAACTTAGTATAAGCTTTATTATTAGCTTTCTTAACTTTGTGCTGTTTACGTTCCTAATAGTGTATATTATATTATACTCTATACTATACTATAGTAGAACGTGCTAGTATATCCTAATCTTTATTGTCCTCTAGGTATTGTCTAGGTAGTTATAGTATATTATTTTCTAATATCTAGGTTGCCTAAGACTTATAAGTCTATATTTATAACCTTATAGGCACTAGTTTATATATAGCTTCTAGCTTAAAGTCCTGCTTATATCCTAACTCTAGGTCCTCTATAAGTTGTCTAATTCTATTAGTAATAACTTCCTATTTATTACTAGTGTCTTTGCTGTCTAGTCTATTAACTAATATATTAATCTATTAGAATACTTTATTCTAGTAATAGTCTCTAGTAAAGTAGCCTAGCTTGCTATAGTTATAATAAGTTCTATCTTTATTACTCTTATTATTGCTATGTCTCTTCTTCTTATTCTATTATAGTTTTATATTTATTAGTCCCTTATTAATATTAGACAGGTCTATAGCCTTAGGTCTATAGTAGCTACTATAGGTATTACTATAAATATAGTGTTCTATATTAGGTTAGTATTAAAGACTATATTATCTATAGTAAAAGTTATTATTATACTATTAGTTATATAGAGCTATAAGTAGGCAAGTAATATAAGTTATAGCTTGCGCATAGGGGTCCTCTCTTAGTTCTTATTAAAGGTTATAAAGCTTAATATTAATACTAATAGACTTATTAATAAGTTTATTAAATATATTAGTTACTGTAGTAGTCTATATAAGCTCTTCCTTAACCTTAGGTTTAAGGCCTTGTCTAAACATAGTTATTAGTATAGTATTATTCTAGCTAGTAAATATAGCTAGCTGCTAAAACTTAGCAGTATAGTTAGTAGTAGATATAGTCTGTTAGATATACTAAATATTATAATAAGTAATAGTTAGTTTATTATATACTCTAAATACTTGTCTAATCTATTCCTTAAACAGGTTAAAATCCTCTATCTATAGGTTAATATTAGTTAATCTACCTTCTCTATAGTAACAGTAGATAAAGGGCTTAATCTAAGTAAAGGTGTAATTCTTTATAAATATAGCTATAAGGGTAACTTATTTTTCTTTAAGAATATATTCTCTTTAGAATATAAAGAATAGATTAAACTTTATAAGCTAGTCTTCTAGCTTCTCTTAAGTACTATTAAAGGTCTTAGGTTTAGCTACTAGGTAGACTAAGCTATAGTTAGGGGCCTAGGCCTCCTCTTCTATATTAAGGTTATTATTAGCTATATAGTATAATGTGTTAGAGTTGCTAGGGGTAGTATAGGATTCTAAAGTAGTACTTATCTTATAGGTGTTTAAAATATTAAGGTTATAAACTAAGTAAAGCTTATAAATACTTCTAAGGTTAGTTCTCTAGAATAAGTACTAGTATAGGAGAAGTTAGTATAGATACCTAGTAAAACACTATAATAACTATAGAGGTTAATAATAAGTAGTATAGATAGTTAATCTGTCTAGCTTAAGAGTTAGGTTAAGTTCTAATAATAAAGTTAATTAACAAGGTTAAACACAATACTATAAGGGCAGTGTTCCTAATTGCTATATACTAAGGAGTGTCCTATATTTCTTATAATATCCTATAAAGTTCTATAGGAGGCCCTATAGTTTCTATAAGTAGTTTATAGTTTCTATAGGATATATATATAGTGTCTTATACTATCTTATACTCTTAGTATAGTTTGTTTCTATAGGATTATAGGACGTTATATAGTCTTCTTAGCCCTATGCTATTAATCTATAACTATAACTTTGTTATACTGTGCCTCTTCCCCTAAGATTATAATATAAGCTTATTAGTAGTTTAGCTATTATTAGAGACTCTAATAACCTAGTCTTAAAGTAGATTCTCTTCTTTATACTAGATAGAGAGGTAGTAGTAAGCCTTAAAGATAATAAAGGCTAGAATAGCCTATCTTTTAGTATTAATACCTACTATTGCTATAGCCTACTTCTAGTTACCTAGCTAGATAGCCTTTAGCTAACTTTATTATTCTAAAGCTATAATAACTACTTCTTAGAAGATCTAGCCTATTATAAAGCCTATCTTATTAAAGTTATATATATCTTTATTCTAAATACTATACTTAGCTTTAATATTAGCTACTAGGCTAAACTAGCCCTAGAAAACCTTAGGATCTTTATAGATAGCTCTCTTATAGTTATACTTATAATTAAACTTAACTATAAGCTTTAGGTACTATTTAATAAATATACTAGGCTAGTTTAAGCTAATAGGGCCTATATTATACTTAGTATATAAAGAATTAGCTATAATAGCTATATCTACTAGCTAAGGGCTAAATCCTTATATATCTAGCTTAAGTATATAACTAATAATTACTTCTTCTTTATTATTATCTAGCTTCTATAAGTTAGCTATAGAATTAGCATATAAAGGTTATTCTATATATTATTTACTTAGTATAGCTTAAAGAACTCTATAGATAGCTATAGTATATTACTATAAAAGGTTTATATCTTATTTAAGAGCTTAAAGTATAAGCTATATCTAAGCTTTCTAAAATATATTAATAATAGATTATTATTAAGATATTAGTATAGAGAGAGTACTTTAGTAGAGGCTTAGTAAATATAATTCTCTTACTTAGTAATTCTCTTACCTATAAGGTATATTAGTTACTATTTAGAAAATAAAATAGATTTAATAAGAGTTATTTTACCTAACTATAGAGTTTTTATATCTTTTTAAACTAGAGTTCTTAGCTACTTTAAAATAAGCCTAATTAGCTCTAGAATAGAGCTTTTATTAACTCTAGTCTAAAATAAGTTAAACATTAGTAAGTATAGAGAAATTAAAGAGCTTATAAGTATATATTTAGGTAATTAGTATATTAGACTACTAATCTTATATAAATAAATTAACTATATATATATTTATATATAAAGTATTAGAATACTCTACTCTACTCTAGAGAGTATAGTATTTATATATTATATAATCTTTAACTTTATATATATACTTACTTAAAGTACTTTAAGTTAGTATAAAATACTTTAACTTTATTTTACTATAATATACCTTTTAGGTACTTACTAAAAGTATAGTACTTATTAATATAATATATAGTACTTTTATTTATAGTACTTATCTCTCTTACTTTCTAATATATACTTTACTTTTACTATTATACTTACTCTAGCTAAGCTAAATAGTAATTACTTATTTAGTAATATTATCTTTACTATACTTTTTATCTTTCTTAAACTTATATAAACTATTTTTACTATATTTCTAGTATCTTATATATATTTTTACTTATAAATAAGTATATATAGAAGTCTATACTAGTACTTTTATTTATATTACTATTTTTACTTATAAAAGAGTATATATAGAAGTCTATACTAGTACTTTTATTTATATTAGAATTTTTATAAACTTATTTTTACTTTAGGTAATATTATAGCTTATTTCTAAGTTTATTACTATATATTATATAATTAAGCTACTTAATTATAGATATAGAGCTTAATCTTAGTATTTAGTAGCTAAGTAGCTTTAATATAGCTTAGTAGCTCTAATATAGCTTAGCTTATATAAGTAAGCTACTTACTTATTAATATAGAGCTCTATATCTTAATATATTAGACTAAAGTAGCTTAAGTACTATTAAGTAGCTTACTTAACTAGATTATATAATCTATATCTAGATTTCTTTTATATATAAATATTCTATAACTTAATAAGAAAGAAGGTACTAATTTAATACTATTAATTACCTAAGTATAGTTCTATAAGCTTAATAATAGTTATAAGCCTAGCTTTTTAAAAATAGTAAATCTTCTTTTATACTTATATTAAGGTTATATTCTAAGTAAAGCTTATAAATACTTCTAGAGTTAGTTCTCTAGAATAGATATATAGTAGATTATAAAGAGTATAGATACTTAGTAAAATACTATAGTAACTATAAGTAATAATAAGTAGTATAGAGTAGACTATCTATCTTAAAAGTTAGGTTATAGTAAAGAGTATAGATAGTTAATCTATCTATTTTAATATATAGGTAGAGATTCTAATAATAAAGTATATTAATTAAGTTAAATATAAACTATAAAAGTTATATTTCTATATACTATATACTAAGAAAATAAAGGTACTAATAGATAAGTAACTAGAGTTAATCTAATAAGATATAAAAGAGTACTTATAAATAAGTATATTATACTATACTTATTAATAAGTATTCTAGTTATATATATTATACTTATTAATAAGTAGTTATATAATAAGAATATATAAGTATTTCTTTTTTACTTATAGTAGCTTTCTAAGAAGTTAGGGGTTCTAGTTAGTAGATACTTATTACTATACTATTCTCCTATCTAGAATTATAATACTATCTTTTCTTTCTTTTAGTTTATTCTTAAACTATATAACTATATTTTAGTATTATATATAATTTATAGTCTCTATATCTAGTAACCTATAAGTTAAGATATCTTTAAATACTTATAACTTTTATTTTACTTTAAAAGTCTATTAAGCTAATATACTCTCTAAAGTTTCTTATAATTATTATTTCTTTAAAGGCTATAAGTACTATATTATACTAGGTAGCTTAAGTTATCTAAAGTATACTAAATATACTAAGGCTAGTAAGCTATATATAAATATATCTATTATAATCTTAGAGGAGAGGTATAGTATAATAAAGTTATAGTTATAGATTATTAGTATAGGGCTAGAAAGGCTATATAATATTCTATAATCCTATAGAAATAAAACTCTACTAAGAGTATAAGATTATATAAGATATACTATATATATTCTATAAAAAACTATAAACTACTTATAGAAACTATAGAGCCCTCTATAGAATATTATAGAATATTATAGAAAATATAAAATACTTCTTAGTATATAGTAAGTAGAAGATACTACTTATTATAATCTAATAAAAGCAGATACTTAAGTAACCTAGCTAATAGAAATAGTTAGCTACTTAATCTAGCTAGACTAATTAGACCTACTAGTATAAAGGTATCTCTAATAATTTAACTAGTAGATAAAGTAGTAGTACTTACTTCTTAGTAAGTAAGTAACTAAAAAAAAGCCTATAACTTAATTTACTTATTCTATAGAATAGGTACTTATTATAATCCTAGAGAATACTAAATAAAGTTTAATAATTATAGGCTAAGTGCAGTATAGTTAAACTATATAGGAGAAAGTATTATAAGTAAGTATAAATAATAAGTATTATTAGTTACTACTTAGGTAATAATATAAAGTTATATATTATAATTAGTCTTAGTTTAATTAGTGTAATTAGTAATTAGTATAATTAATAATTAGCGTAATTAGTAGCTACTATAATACTAAGCACTATATATATCTTCTTAGTATATAGTATATAAGAATACTACCCTTATAGTATTATATTTAACCTAATAAATATACTTTATTATTAGAATCTCTACCTATATATTAAGATAGATAGATTAACTATCTATACTCCTTACTATAACCTAACTCTTAAGATAGATAGTCTACTCTATACTACTTATTATTACCTATAGTTACTATAGTGTTTTACTAAGCATCTATACCCTCTATAATCTACTATATATCTATTTATTCTAGAAAACTAACCTTAGAAGTATTTATAAGCTTTACTTAGTATATAACTTTAATATTTTAAATACTCTAAAATAAGTAATATATTAAAAGATTATATTAATAATAGTACCTCTACTATAACTAATATAGGACTAGTAAGTTATAGACTTAAGGTTACTAAACTAGACCTTTACTATAGAGATTAATTTAAGCTTAAAGACTAGCTACTCTAGTTTAACTTTTTCTTTACCTTCTAAGGTATAACTATTAATAAGAATTAGAAGGTTAAACTAGTAGCTTCCTATATATAAGGCAATATATTTAAATAGATTAAGCCCTTTATATAGAATAAGATAATTAATACTTTATCTATTAAAGATAATATATAGCTTAATAATTTTAGCTACTTTAAAGATAAAATTTAATAAATCTTTAAAGTCTCTAATATACTAGTTATTACTATATATAGTATATAGTATATTTATTAAACTACTTTAGCTGCTAACTATACTACAGAATTCTAGGCTTTAGCCTATAATATAGACTAGGACAATACTATACTAATAACTATATTTTAATAAAGACTAAAGCCTAAAGTTAAAGAGAAACTTATATATACTAGTATAAAGATTAATACCCTTAATAACCTTACTAGCAAGGCTATTAGTATTAATATTTAACTCTATAAACTTTAATAAGAGTTATATAATAAGCTATATACTTAAGTTATAACTTAGTTACCTTAACTACTATATAACTAATAGCGTAGCAACACCTACTATAGAGGCTGTAGAAATAGTTATTACTCTAATATAGGATATAAGATCTATAGAAATACCTAGAGTAGATACTATAGACCTAAGGTAATAGACTTGTCTAATATCTATAAAGGGCCTACTACTATACTATATTAGAATAAAAAGAATAAAGAATATAATAATAGGAATAAGAGCAGGAACTACTATAACTATAGTAAGCTAGGATATTTTACTAAGGAGTATTATTTAAAGAATAAGGTTTTCTAATAGATTAATATTATTACCTGCACCTTGTATAATAAGGATATAGATACTAGTAAATAGAAAATTCTTACTAAAGAAATTAGATAACTTCTTATAGACTCTAAGCTAGAATATATATATAAGACTATACCTAGAATTCTAGAAATCTATAACAGGCCTAAGATACTATACTATAAATCTTATATAATATAGACTTTAAATTTAGAGGATAAGCTAGTAATATAGAAGTATAATAAGAATATTATATAAAGTAATAATAAGTTATATAATACTATTTATAGATAGCTTACCTTAGAACTACTTAAAGAATACCTATAATATAATAGTAAAGAGTACTCTACGCTCTTATAAGCTATATAGGAAATAGAAGCTAAGCTTGCACAAGCCTACCTTTTATATAACTCTAATACCTTAAGCTAATTTAAGTAATAACTAATAAATAGTATACTATAGGATAAAAATTAGGCTAAAGAAATATTCTAGGAATAGGTAGAATAAAACTATATAATAGTAGCTAAGCTTAAACGCTAGAATTATAACCTTCTATAAAAAGATAAACTAGACTTTACTTAACTAGTAATTGCCCTATAAATATAAACTACTATATTATATAAAATTAATAAATAAAATCTATTCTATTATAAAATCTTATAGAAGTAATGCCTATATAATAAGTGTAAAGAGTATTATAATAAAAAAGTTAGATACTAAATATTCTCTATTAATATATAATAATTTAAGGAGGAATAGTATTAGTATATATAAGTATAATACTTAGATTACCTATTTAATAAGTATATATAATTATACTTTCTAGGGTATACACACCTTAAAGATATTCTAGATATATAGATAATTATTAATAAAGCCTATAAAGAATATTAGTAGCAGCTATATATAAATAAGAAATATATATACTATACTAGTAAGAAGAAAGTCTATAGATTTAGACTAGAGCAGTATTTTTTAGGCCTATACTAACTAGCTCCTAGTATAAGACTATTAATGCTATTAGAGTAGACTTACTTACTAAACTACTAATCTTTATTAATAGATAAAGATTTATAGTAATATTAGACTTAGAAGTAGAGGGTAGCTATATCTTAAAAGCTATAGTAAAATAAGCTAGACTCTAGTTATATAGAAAAGAAATTACTTATATTCTTAGAGTAGCTAATAGGTAGTTAATACTAGCTAACTTTATAGTTACTTATAAGACTAACACGCTATTAAAGTTAGAAAACTATAAGAAGGTATTTACTCTTAATATCTTTAGAATAGCTATCTATAATATTATATTAAGAATCCTCTAGTTATAGAAGTATAACCTAAGAATTAATTAGAAGATATCTAAGCTTTTATTTAGATATAAATATAGTATAACTATATTAGAACCTATATAGTTTATAATATAACTAGTAGATAAGAAAAAGATTAGTAATATCTCTTTAAATAAAATATACTAAGATAGAGTAGTTAACTCTATAGACGCTAAACACTCTATAGGTTATAAAGTAAGAGTTAAGAAGAAAAATAGTATACCTCCTAATATTCTAGACAAATACAAGAGTTATAAAAAACTTTTCTATAATAAGAAGACTATAAAGGTATTACTATAGTATAAACTCTAGAATTATAAGATTAAGCTCTAGAAAGAAAAGACATTAACTTTTAGGCTAATATATAGACTATTAGAAAAGAAACTCTAAGTACTTTATAAGTATATTAATAACAACCTTAAGAAAGGATTTATTAGATAATTAAAATTACCTATAGAATACTCTATTCTCTTTATACTAAAGAAAGATAGTAGTAACTAACTATATATTAACTATTAGAAACTTAATAATATTACTATTAAGAATAGATACTTATTACTAAATATATCTAAGTTATAAGATTACTTAGCTAGAGTATAATACTTTACTATACTAGACCTATAAGGAGTATTTAACCTTATATATATATAAAGAAAGGTAAGGAATAGAAGATAGTATTTAGAACCTATTATAGTCTTTATAAGTATATAGTTATACTATTTAGGCTAACTAATGTACTAGCTATATATTAAAAACTAGTTAATAATATACTAAGAGTATACTTAGACAGGATAGTAGTAGCTTACCTTAATAATATCTTAGTATACTTAAAGATATTAAGAGAATATATTATATATATAAAAGAAGTTCTTAACTACTTAGGACAAGTAGACCTCTAACTTAAACTAGAGAAGTATAAATAGTATAAGAAAGAGGTAGAATTCCTAAGCTATATTATAGGAAGATATAGAGTTAAGATAAGTAAGAAGAAAATATAGGTTATTAAAGACTAGCTAACCCTAATAATAGTTAAAGAAATCTAAAAATTCCTTAGGTTTATTAACTTTAACTAATACTTTATTAAGAACTACTTTAAGAAAGCTCTGCTACTTATAAAGCTTATATAAAAAGATATACTATTTTATTAGAAGTAGAAATAGAAAGATATATTCTAATTATATAAGTAAGTATATATTAAGCTACTAATATTAGTTATATTTAGAAGTAATAAACTACTATAAATTAAAACTAATGCCTTAGGACTAGTATTAGGAGTATATATATTATAGAAATATAATAGCAAATAGTACCTAATTACCTATTACTTAAAAAACTTTTCTAGACTAGAAGAATAGTATAATATTTATAATAAGAAACTAATAGTAATTATAGATATACTAAAGCACTAGTAAATCTATATAGAAAGCTACTTAGAACTTACTATCTTTATAGACTATAAGAACCTAGTACACTTTACTATAACTAAGAAGCTTAATAGCTAATAGGTATAATAGTTAGAATTACTAGAGTAATATAAGTTTAAGATAATATATATACTAGAAAAAGATAATGCAAGAGCTAATATACTAAGTTAATAATATAATCTTGCAGGAGAAAAAGTAATTAAAGAATATACTATCCTATAGATATATAAAGATAGGTTATTAAGACTATCTTAGCAGCTTAATAATATAATATAAGTTTAATAGAAATAATATATACCTATAGTAGTACTAGAGGAACTTTAAATAGAAATTATTATATAATATTATAATAACCTGCTTTATAGATACTCTAGTATAATATAAACAATAGAACTTATTAGACAATACTATAAGTTTAGCTATATAAAAGATAAGGTTACTAAGTTTATTAAAAACTATATTAATTACTAATAGAATAAATATAGTATATATATAAAGTATAAAGAAATATAAGCAATAGAGCTACTAACAGCACTATAGATAAATATTATAATAGATTTTATTATATAACTACTAATCTCTAAGGACTCTGTTATAGAATATACCTATAACTTAATCTTTATTATAGTAGATAGGTTTACTAAAGTAGTAGAAATAATACTATTTTAATATAGTTATACTATAGAGTAGCTTAAATAAGTATTTCTAGATAGAATTATTTATTATTATAGTATACTAGAATTAATTATTAGTAATAGAGACAAGCTCTTTATATTAAACTATTAGACTATACTTATAGTAGCTATTAGTACTAAGAAAAAGCTATTAACTATATATTACCTATAGACAGACAGATAAATAGAAAGAACAAATTAGACTATAGAAATATACTTAAGAATATATAGTAACTAAAAGTAGGATAACTAGGTCTTACTATTACCTATAGTATAAATTATATATAATAATAAGTTATTAGAAGTAATAGGTACAACGCTATTCTTTATAAATTATAGAAGATATCTAAATCTCTTTATAAGATCTCTTAATAGTAATATCTAAATAGATTTAGTAATAACCTTAGTATAAAGACTATAGAAAGTATACTAGAAATTACTTAAAAATATTAATAAGGCTTAATAATAAGTAATCTCTTATATTAATTAGAAAAGAAAAACAGCACCTTAGCTAGAAGAGGGAGATAAAGTCTATCTCCTTATAAAAAACTTATAAATATAAAGACTAATAAAAAAACTAGATTATATTAAGGTTAGACTATTTTTTATTTCTAGGTAAATTAGCCCTATAAACTATTAGCTTAAACTACTATAGGATACTAGCATATACTCTATATTCTATATATTGCTATTAGAACTAGTAGACCCTAATATACTAATCTAGAAGAACTTCTACTACTAGGTTAAAGAAGAGACTAAGTAGGAAGTTAAGAAAATAATATAATACTAAAAGAAAGGATATAAGAATAAATATCTAGTTAAGTAGTTAGAATACTCTAACTTAGAAAATATATAAAAACTTTCTATAAACCTTATAAACTACTAGTAGCTATTAAAGAAATTTAAGACTAATTAGGAAGTACTATATTAGCTTTCTAAGCCTTAATTAGCTACTTCTTAAAAGCACTATATATACTAGGTAATAGAGCTAGGCTAAACCTGTCTAGAGGACCTTCTAAGAGAATTATCCCCTCTTCTAGCTTCTATATTAGGAAAAATATTTTTAGTACTAAAAGTATATAATTATAGTATAGTACTATAGGTAATAGTATAACTAGGATAAAGATTATATCTATAGAGCTAAAACTATATATATATTAAAGGGTGCCTATAAATTTAAAATAATCCCTATTAGCACCTTTTATAGTACTTGCCTTCTATATTATAAGTAATCTCTATATAATCCTTGTGTAGAAATTAGAGTGCTAGAATAATTATTTAATATTTAGCTTATAACCTTAATAACTCTAATAACCCTAATAATACTATAATATTTTAAAAACAGCTATAATATCTATACTACCCCTACTATATACTTAAAAAACCTATACTATCTATAATAGGCCTACTATATCTAAAGATTACTTACTTTAGAATTACTATATTATTATATAGGGCTTAATATACTATAGATTTTCTACTTATACTATACCCTATAGTATAGACTAAGCCTACTATTCCCTACTTACTTACTACTACTACCTATACTATAAGTAGAGTATATTTTAGACCTTAATATTAATTAATTATAAGATATTAATTTAAGTTATCTAACCTTCTTTATATTTATAGTATATAGTTTAGATATTAATTATAATAGAATTTAGCAGCAAATCTAATCTAGTGTTATACTACTACCTCTCTATACTAAGACACTAGGTATACTAGTCTAGGTATCCTGCAGAAACTAACTACTCTACTAGCCTATACTAGTTTAAGTCTATCTCTATATTAGTATTAAAGAGTTCTTCTTCCTCTAATAGTTAGTTACTTTAATTATACTTTTTAAAGTAGTTATCCTTACTACCTTCTAAGTTGCCTCTACCTTATTCCCTGCTAAGAATATTAGTACTAATAATCTCCTTTATCTTTAATATACTTGCTTTTGCTACTACACAGCTCTTCTATAGTTATATAGTATTACTATCTTCTAATTCTATAATCTCTTTACCTTGCTTCTATTCCTTATAGTTACCTAATATCTTTACTCCTGTATATACCTTTATCTTCTTTAGTAAACCTATAAAAGTATAATCTTAAAAGCGTTCCTTATTAGCTAAAATTTAGATAGAGCGTAGTTAGAAGTATATACCTATATAATAGCTAGATAACTCTTTTATATTAGAGGTTCTAGCATTATCTATATTATAAACTGTTAGATATAGTATAGATAAGAGTATACTATATATATACTAGTTATTAAAGTATCCCTAGTGCTAAGCACAAGAGTAATATATATATCTATATACTTATATAGCCTATTAATAAAGTTATTAATAGTAATAGTAAAGTTATTATTATTAGCTAGGCTCTTACCCTAGGTATAGGTAAGTTCTATACTATAGCTATGCTCCTTCTATACCTTTAAAAGTCCTAATAAGATATTTTACTATATAAAGTCTATAAGCTTTGCTATAGATATATTATTACTAGTAAAACTACCTACTACTATTTTTAAGAGTAACCTGTCTATAAGTAAGAAGTAGAATAGGAGCCTTATAATTATAGATTATAATTTAGAATCTATAAGTCTAATATTAAACTATAGTAAGTTACTAATCTAGTCTTAGAGTAGTTAGTAGTTATTATATATATATAGCTTTACTATTACTGTTATAGAAGGTGTTAGATAAATAAAGAGATTCTAACAGAAGGAAGCTAAGAATAGCCCTAGCAGCTATAATAGGAATAGTAATTATAAATAGGCCCTACTAGGTAGTAGCTTTGCTAATAGCTTTATTAGGGAAAGTTCTATATTAATATCCTTCTCTATTCTTACTATATTCTTTCTAACTCTAACCTTTAAGTTAAAAACTAGTTTTTAAGCTGCCTCCTTCTTAAGCACTTCTAGAGCTTCTATATTCTTATTACTAAAGTAATATATATACTTACTCTTTTTAGCTAGCTATTACTCTACCTAGTATATCTTAGTATCTACGTCCTGCTAATTATAAGGTAGTTTTGCCTTTCCTCTATAGCACTAACTTATAAGAGCTAGGAACCCTTATATTAACTTAATCTATTTGTTAATATCTATATATATCTACTTTAGGCTATCTTTGTCTAAACTAAAGTATATTATAATAGATATAATTATAGAATAGCCTTTTCCTTTTACTTATATATATAAGTCCTATTATACAGGCATAGCTAGCTTAGCTATTATTAGCTTTAAGAGTATAGTAGTAGTGTCTTATAGTCTTAAAGAATATATTAATAGGTCTTATAGTAGGGTTAAAGGTATATATAGCAAGTATATAGAGAGAAAAGGTAGTATCTAGATAATAAAGATAGAAGGTTTATAAAGGTAAGCTTACTTATAGTAACCTAATAATATAGATTAGGTAAAGGTAAATATAGGAGATAGTAAGCACTGCACGTGCTAGATAATAAGTTACTATACCTTATATATAGTAGAATTAGTAAACCTTACTATACTATATATATAGTATAGTAACTATATCTTATCTTGCTATAAATTGTTAGTAGAGTATCTCTTTATATAGTATTTAGTAATAAAAGTATAGAGTATAGCGTTTACTAGCTAATTAGAGTTATTATTTATAAGGTAGAGGTATCCCTTTACCTAGAATTAGTAAAGTATATAAGTAGCTTTAATATAGATAAACTATAAGTATACTATAGCAAGGAGTAGAAGGGCCCTAAGTTTTTAGTATATATAGCTTTAATAAAGTTAAACTATAAGTATACTATAGTAAGGAGTAGAAGGGCCCTAAGTTTTTAGTATATATAGCTTTAATAAAGTTAAACTATAAGTATACTATAGTAAGGAGTAGAAGGGCCCTAAGTTTTTACTATATATAGCTTTAATAAAGTTAAACTATAAGTATACTATAGTAAGGAGTAGAAGGGCCCTAAGTTCTTAGTATAAGTAGTATAAATAAAACTAAATAGTAGATATACTATAGCAAGGAGTAGAATAGCTATAAGTTCCTAGTATATATAGCTTTAACAAAGTTAAACTATAAATATACTATAGTAAGGAGTAGAAGGAACCTAAAGGTTTAGTATAAGTAGTATAAATAAAATTAAACTATAAGTATACTATAGTAAGAAGTATAGTACTTGGTAATTATTCTACTAGAGCCTAGTCTAAATCCTATATTAAACTATTTATATTTAATAGTAGCACTTGCTATCTAGCTATACTTCCTTATAGTTATCCTCTATAGCCCTAGCTAGATCCTAGATCTTATTAAGCTATATAGCTTAGTATTATACTATAAACCTATTCTTAATCTTGTTTTATATATATATAAGTTCCTCTATATACAAACCTATATAAACTAGGAAGTTAAGCTTAACCTTAGCTATAACCTAGTTAATTTAAAATCTATAATATCTATACTGCACTGCCTCTGCATTAATACTATATAGTTCTAGAGCCTTAAAGATATAACTCTTAATAAGGTTAATAGACTAGCAGACTATCTTTAGTCTAGCTACTATAAACTAGATATTATTCTTAACTTAATTAGTATTAAAGTTATAGAACTTATACTACCTTAATACTTCTATATTCTTGTCTAGACCCTTACCTACCTAAGCTATATGCTTTTACCTAAACTTCTTAACTATTCTCTATACCTATATTAGTACTATAACCTAGAGTATAAAGTATAGAGATGCCTAAGACTTACTATAAAAACAATTACCTTATATAACTATATATTTAAAGCAATATAGTACTTACTTCTATAAGTAATACTTAGTAGATCTAGTTAATCTTTCCTTAGATTAGGAGTAGTAGTAAGCTCTTATAATATCTTTATTACCTTAAATAGTATATACTCTATCTTAGTAGAGCTGTTATAGATACTATTAATAGCTCTATAGATAATTAACCTAAGTATCTTTATAAGGTTCTTAAGTATTTTATTAAGCTTAAGGTTAGTCTTGCTAAGGTTATTACCCTAACTAGTGTCTTTGCTAATAAGTAGAGTTTCCTCTAGATATCTATCTTAGTATTTATATATAGTATTTAAAAAGTTTAGGAAGCTAGCTAGTACCTTAGCCTTCTAGTAGCTTTCTAGATTAATAGATATAGTAGACTAATACTTAGGCTTTAGTTTTCCTAAACTCTTACTACTAAGGTTATTCTATTCTATAACTACCTTATTATATTATTTGTTAACTTATACCTAGATATTTTACTTAATATTCTTAAGTATTTTATAGTAGTTAGGCTTAAATATAATAGGGAAGTACTAGTCCTTTAGTATATAGTCTATTAGGTTTAGTTTATAACCCTATATATCTATAGAGTAATAGTTATAACTAATAAAGTATATTCTAATAATCTCTATAATAACCTTAAGGATATTCTTTATCTTTAGGTTATTCTTAATCTTCTTAGTAATTAGTTAGGTAAGGTCTTTTCTAGACGCCTTCTTAAATAATTTCTAGGTCTTTAGTGTCTTCTTAAGGTTATACTTCTAGAGAAACTAGACAGCTTTATCTAGTAGTTTCTTCTAGGTAGTATCTTTATACCTTAATCTCTTAAGTATAAAGATAAGTATAGTTATAATACTGTTTACTATAGTAGAGCCTATAATTACTATAAAGGAGGGTTATAGAGCTAGGTCTTTAATAAGAGAATTAAAGAGATTAATAATACCTATATAGGTTAAGGTATTCTTACTACTAGCTAAGTAGATTTTATTAATAATAACCTATACTATATATAGAAGGTTATAGACTATTATTATAGTCTTCCTAACACCTTAGTAGTCTTTTTATATAGCTATTTATATAGCCTAATTATACTACCTACTATCTCTACCCCCCTTAAGGCTCTAGTTAATAAGTAATTAATACTCCTTATAGAGATCTCTTAACTTCTTAGAGTATAATAGATTTATTTTATTAATACTGCTATTAAGCTCCTAAATTAGTTTAGTATTTAGTTAGATTATATTATAGAGTTAGCTCTACTAATACTTATTTATATAGATAATAAAGATCCTGCTGCTAGTTAGACTTAGTTTACTTATAGTAGTAAGTAGGTAATTAGGCTATAAGCTAGGGCCTAAGTATTAGATTTTAGGTTCTTCTAGCCTATCTTTAAGGTCTAATACAAAGCTATATATAGAGTATATATTATTATTCTAGTCTAGTTAAGGTAGTATCTTAATAAGGTTGTCTATAGTAATATTATAGTAAAGGCTATTAGCTTCTCCTCTATAAGTCTTATAGTGTGTCTTACTAGACTTATATAGTATAATTATCTTTAGGTACTACTTTAATAGTGCCTGCTTAAGTAGAGGGCTGTCTTATAATACTTTAATTTAGTCTTATAGCTAAGGCTCTATGCTGTTAGAGTAGGCTAATAGGAATATAGCCTTAATTTACAGTAACTAACCTTTAAATAAACTATTAGAATTAAGGTATAAACACTAGGTAGATAGTAGTATAGAGCCCTTATAAGATTTAAACATTAAGATAAAGTTTAGGAAGAACGTGCTAATAATTTATATAGTTTTACCTATACCTATATAATTCTGCTTAATATAGCTACGTCTTAAGCTAAAGTTTATATTATAAATAATATTAGTGCTAACTACTTAATAAGCTATAAGCTTAAACTTAAGGCTAAAGCCTAAGGCAGAATTAATAGAGATAAACTAGTCCTTAGAGGTATACTATTTACACAGTTATTATATAGAGACACTAAATATATATACTATACTATACTACTCCTCTAGAGTTACTTATATAGCCTTAAAGCCTATCTCTAAATTATTAAGTTTAGTTTATATACTATTAGAGTTAGTTTTATACTATACTAATAGTATAGTATACTTACTACTTAAGTAACTTAGACTTCTAGTTATTATTACCTTCTCCCTCCTCTATATTACTAATCTATCTATTTAAATTATTAATAGGGGGAAGAGAGCTATATACTTCTAGTAGGTTAGGCTATAGTATTTATAGTTTTAATTCTAATAAGGTCCTAGATATACCCTTACTAGACTTCTTCTTTATTATCTTCTTCTTTATATTTTTAGTAGGTATAGAGTTGCTACTAGGCTTATGTTACGATCCTGGACCAGCGAACGCGGGGTGTTGGTTTTATCACCAATGACACACGCCGGATCGCCGACACGCTAGACCTCAGGGTCACGTGTGTCTCACGAAATCCTACAACAGGCCCAGGCCAAGACCGTGGGACACCATGGGCAACATCACGTGACGTCCCACGATTCCCACGAAGTACCACGAATTCCTACAAGGCCCCCCATGGGACATTGTGAGAAACCATGAGACATCGTAGGACACTTGCATATCCCTTTAGTATATAGTACGTAGGAACACAACCCTTATGGTTCGTGTTCAACCTGATCAATCCACTTTGTTATTGGAATCTCAACCCAACTCTCGAGACAGATAGATCGTATCTATACTCCTCATTGTTACCCATAGCTGCCACGGTGTTTCACTAAGCAACTATACCCTCTCCCCGACGAGCCACTTGTAAACGTATTCATCCCCGAGAACCAACTAGAACGAGTACACGAGCTTTGCTTAGTACGACTTCAACAGCTTACTGCTACTAGGCTTACTGCTACTAGGCCTGTTATTACTAGGTCTACTACTATAAGGCCTATTATTACTAGATATATCTTTACTAGACTTGTCTTTACCTATCTTGCCTTTATTTATCTTTAGAGTAAGGCTATTAGTGTTTAATAGAGCTTAAAGTTATATAAACACTATAATATACTTATTAGTATATACTCTTAATAACAGTATAGGACCTTTAAGTATATACCTTTCTAGCCTTGTTTAGGCTTTACTAATACTATAATAATATTAAAGTTATTACTTTAGTAAATACTGTTTATAAAGTTATTAATAGTAGCCTTAAGCTTATATTAGTTACTAATCTTATTACTATTAGAACTTAGTAATATATCTACCTTATTAATATTAGCAGTAGTAGCAGTTATAGTATACAGCTATAGGTAATAAATATCTATAGATATTATTATCTTTAATCTATTAGTAAATAAGTTAGGGTAGAGAGCCTTCTTTATAGTAATATATTTAATTAGTGTCCTATTAGCTTTAATAAATAATATATTGCTTAAGTAGATATTTAGGATAGTAGGCTTAATATTACTTATATTAAGATAGTATATCTAACTTGCTATAACACTTGCAGCTAAGTAGGTAGGTAAGGCTATAGTACTATAACTAAAGAAGATATTATTATTTATATATTCTAGCTTAATAGGTAGGTTAATACTATATACTCTACTATTAATCTTAATCTCCTCTTAAGTATTCTAGGCAATACGCAGCATTACCTCCTTTTTAACTATATCTAGCACTATTTTATTACTTTTACTAAATAGCTTATTAGTATTCTATAATAAATTATATATAAGCTACTTTATTAGGGCAGCCTTTATAGTCTTCTAAGCAGGGCTATTACTATTACTCTATACACCTTATAGAAGCTCTTGTTTACTAGTAATAAACTTAATAGCTTTATAAATAATAGCCTTAAGCTAGTCTTTAGTAATATAGTAGCACTATAGTAGGTACTTAGTATATATCTACTAGTAACCTTAACTCTTACTAGTTCCTGTGCATAGCACTAGATAACCTTCTATTATAGTTAGTATATCTAGGAAATTAGGATGCTTAGTAGTTACCTCTATAGTAAGTAAGCAAGGTTACTATATTATATAGTATAGAAATAGTAGCTATTATTAAGTAGGTAGTATTTAGGCTATATAATCTAGTTTATAATATGTTTATAGTCTATAAGTAAAGACACACGTGCCCTACCTTAGCCTACTCTTTTACCTCTATTAAAGATAGGACTTACTATAGCTAATAGTATAGATTTAAATAGTAAGAATAGTCTACTCTTAATAAGTGTTTAGCTACTGTTATATATATAGTAGCAGAACTAAGTATAAAGAAGCTATTGCTATTAGATATATCTAATACTTAGAGATAAAAGAGTTTTATCTACTTTATAGAGATAGAGAGATCCTATTAGTAGGTAGATAAAAACTAACTACTCTTTTTACTCTTACTAGATATATACTAATAAAGGTATTAAAGTATACTATATTCTATAGTAAGATCTAGTTATACTATACTACTATAGATTAAGTCCTTATATAGTAAGTAACCTAGATCTAGAACTCCTATAGTCTAAAAGTAGTTAGTAATAGCTTAGTTATATATAATAAGAGTAGCTATATAAAGCAAAGCCTCTTACTCTTGCTTTTAGTTCTATTTTACCTCTACCTGCCCCTAGCTCTTACTATTAAATATTCTACTTACTAGTATATTTATATATAACTAAGAGTTATTTTACTAGAAGTTTTTAGGTTATAGAATCTAGTGCACAAGTTATAGTAGTTAACTTAAATAATAACTAAAAATATTTTAATTAAGTTTAAGGATATTATTATATACTAGATAAGAGATTTGTAGTAACTAGAGAAAGCCCTTAGAATATTAATAGCTTAGAATATATATTATTAACAGCTGTTTTTATCCTAGCACTAATAAGGTAGAGTTTAGAAATTTAGGCCTACTATAGTATAGAGTCTAGTTAGATGCTATATAGATAAAAATGCAGGTCTACCCTAAGACTACCTATAGCGCTGCTATCTATAGTATAGGAGCTATAGAGGATAAATTATAACTAAGGTTAATATAGAATTAAGGTTACTAATTATAGTCTTATATTAGTTAATTACTTGTACTAATAAGGAAGATAATTCTCTACTATATATCTAGCCTAAATATTACTACAACTCTTAGTATAAGAATAATTAATTAGTAAACTAATAGCTCCTTTAGCTATAATATAATCTAGCAGGCTTGCTTATATAAGATATTATTATATAGGTTCCATTTTCTATCTGCTAAGTAATTACCTCTATATACTATATATATTAGTAAGTAATAAATATAGTGCTACTAAGTAGATAATATAATATAATATTATAGTCTATAATCTAAGTAGGAGTAATAAGAATACTATTACTACTAGCACCTTATAAACTAACTTTTCTATAAGAATTATATAAAGGACTAAAAGAATAACTTTAAGCAGACTTTAATTATTAATAAATAAAATTAATTAATACTTTGTTCCTTAAATAAACTAGCAATAGAGACATATTAAGCTCTATAAACTATAATATTAAACATGCATTTCTAGAAAGGACTTAAACTGTTAATCTACTTTAATCCTTAACAATACTAAGAGGAAGTAACAATAAAAGTTAAAATAGAGTTCTACTAATTATATATATAGTGCTAGTTTAAGCTTATCTAATTATTTTAAACTACTACCTATAGACTAACTAGACTTTTAATAGTATCTATAAAACTAGATATCTACTTTATATTCTATAACTACTTTAATATAATCCTATATCTACTCTAGAGGGTTCTCTTAAACTAACTATAAGTAAGATAGCTAGATAATATACTATAGGTTAGAGTATTATATTACCTATAGTATATTATAGCTATCCTAGTTAAGGTTTATAGCATTAAATAGCACAACTTAAAATACTAGATATTATACTCTGCCTTAGAGTATATTATTACCCTTCTATATTAGCCCTGCTAAACTAGCTAATATTACCCTAATACCTAAAACTATAAAGATATCTAATCTAATATATAGATACTACCTTAAGTATATACTCTCTTATACTAGTATAGCAAAATATATATAGTTATATTAAAAGAACCTAATAAACTAGTGTTAGCATAGTGCCTATAAGCTATATATAATCTTACACTCTATAAAGTATTGCAGGAATACCTAGACTCTACTACTAATTATAGTATATATAAGAGACCTACTTAGAGCACCTTAACCTTAAGTAGACTCTATATATATATATAGTAATAGGGTATTAAGTAATATATAGGATATAGAATTATACTTAGAGACCTATAGATTTCTGCATATACTAGGCCTAGTTTAGGATATTAAGGAATTTAATATACTAGTCCTATCCTAGTGCGTTAAAGAAGTTAAAATAAAAGAAGGGCTACTTAAGTATACACTTCTACTTAGTAATAGCAGTACTACTAGCATATTAACTACTATAAGTTATAGTAGTATTATCTTAGCAACCTTACTATAGTCCTTATTCTAAGTAACTTATAAGTTTAATAATAGAGTGCTAGCAGGTTTAGGCTAGAGGGCTAGATAAAGGTATATTATATTATACTTATATAGTTTACAGTCTATACTCCCTATACTTACTAATATAATATTAAGAATAGGTTTTATTTAAACTAACTTAATAAGCTTAGCTTTAAGTCCTAGTTAGACTATACTTTTATATTTTAGCTATATAAGGTATAATATATATAAGGAGATATAGATTCTTTATTATTAGACCTATAAATACACCTACTTTATAGTATACTATTATTTATAAGTGCCTGCTAGTAGAACTAGAGACTAGAATATATTCTATTTAGAATACTAGGTAAAGGCTTCTAAGCCTACTATATAGACGTTCCTATAGGTATAGATAGTAAAGGCCTACCTATTATAATTAAGATAGTCTGCTATAATACTACTAATATTATAAGGTTTCTACTAGCCTACTAACTATTTAAGGAGGTTATATACTATAGGCTAATAAAATTATTCTATAATAAGATAAGTAACGTAAACCACCACCGAGAGCGACAACCCACCGAGAGCGACAAAATCTGCCAAGACCACTCCTCCTCCTTTCATCCTAACATGTCTCAACAACACAACGCGCAATATCAACAAGACGAAGGTAGGGTCCAGCTTGCCCTTCTAGCCTATCGTTCAGATGAATTTCCAAGCCTGCGACGCGCTGCTGCAGCATTCAACGTTAATCATCATACCCTATCTAAACGTGCCAAGGGAATACCATTTCGACTCGAAACACGCGTGAACTGCCTCAAGCTTACTGCAATAGAGGAAGAGACGATTATCCAATACATACTTGACCTTGACGCGCGAGGCTTTGCGCCCCGGCTGTGTGAGGTGGCAGATATGGCTGATAAACTGTTGGGTGTGCGTGATGGAAAGCCAGTTGGCAAGCACTGGGCTGCGCGCTTTGTGACGCGCTCAGATAGGCTCAAGATGGCGTTCAATCGAGCAAAGGATAGGCAGAGGATAATGCAGGAAGATCCTGAGGTCATTGGCGCGTGGTTCAAGTTGGTAGAGGATACCAAAGCCAAGTACGGCGTCCATGACGACGACGTGCACAACTTTGACGAGACTGGCTTCCAGATGGGCGTCATTGGGTCCATGAAGGTCGTCACAGGCTCTGATAGACGTACTCGACCAGAGCTCGTTCAGCCAGGAGATCGCGAGTGGGTTACAGTCATCCAGAGTATCTGCGCTGCTGGCCACGCAACCCCGCCATTTATCATCTACAAAGGGCGTGTCCACATCTCTGCATGGTACGAGGAGGCAGATATACCGCGTAATTGGAAGCTCTCTGTCTCAGAGAACGGATGGACAAACAACGCGCTTGGCCTGGAGTGGTTGAAGCACTTTGACACGCATACAACAGCGCGTCAGGTGGGGGTATACCGGCTGCTCATTTTGGACGGTCACGAGAGCCACCTTAACCAGGAGTTCAAGGACTATTGCTTGGAGAACAAGATCCTTACGCTCTGTATGCCTCCCCATTCATCACACATCCTCCAGCCACTTGATGTGGTCTGCTTCTCGCCATTGAAGCGGAAGTACTCCCAACGCGTCCGAGACTTGGCACGCCGACGCGTCTTCCACATCAACAAGGAAGGCTTCCTACCTGCCTTCAAGGACGCGTTTTTTGACGTATTCACACAGGCTAATTGTCGAAAGGCCTTTGAGGCATCAGGACTAGTCCCTGTCAACGCGCAGGTAGTGTTGGATCGCCTGGAGACACGGTTGCGTACCCCGCCTCAACCCCCACTACCAACAACCCCGTGGCAGTCGAAGACTCCAAGCAATACGCATGAATTTGGGTCTCAGTCAAAGCTTGTGAGCGAGTCTTTTACTCGGTCACCAGTTGCTGCCCAAGCTGGCTTCTCACAGCTTGTAAAGGGAGCTGAACTAATGCTGCATCAAAATGCGCTTCTTGCTGCCCGCAATACTGAGCTTGAAGAGCAATTGGCAGTGATGACCAAGCGGAAAGGGCGCAAAAGGAAGCAGATTCAGCATGGGGGTACATTGGAGTATGGAGTAGGGTCAGCGCAGGTAGCTGCTGAGGCGTCTGTGGTGGCTTTGTCGTCCAAAAGGACTCGAGGTGGTGGTGATCAAGAAATAGCACAACCAGCTCTACGGCGCTGTGGGAACTGTGGAGGGACTGGGCACAACGCTCGTACGTGCAAAAAGGATTCAGAAGACACTTCTGAATCAGATGCGAGCACAAGGTTCATAGGATCCTTGTTTGATAGCGATGAATCTGATAATTCATAACTAGTGTTAGTCGTGCCAAGAGATTTTGTCGCTCTCGGTGGGTTGTCGCTCTCGGTGGTGGTTTACGTTAGTATTTAGGTATATAACAAACTATATACTAGTAACTAGTAGTAGGCAATACAGGCAAAGCTGCCCCCTAGTATAATAGTAGTACTAATACTAATAGTAGTAGATAAGACCCTAATAACTATATTATATAGTAATATAGTATATTAGCCTATATATCTAATAATAGAGAATATTAAAAGGGATATTTAACAGGCTTATAATTAGTGCAGTATTATATTACTTAGGTTTATGCCTATTATAGAGTGTAGTTAGGTTAGTAGTAGGAATAGAATAAAGTATAGGTTATATTATAGCGCTATATCCTATATTCTTTACTATAAGTTAAACTATTCTTTCTTATACTCTTGTCTATAGTATATTATATATATCTACTAACCTAAGTACAGCACTAAAGATAATTAGTTAAAATAGTAAGAATATACTATACACTAATAGCTAGATATATATATATTATCTAATAATATATAGTATTATTATAGATTATTAAGAGTAGATACTTATAATAGATATTAAGAATAACTAATATTATACTATCTGCAAGGTTCCTCTAAGAAAGCAAGGAGAGTTATTAAAAGGCCTATAGGCTTTTAGGACATATCTAGATATATAAGTACAGATATAAAGATAATATATTACCTATATTAAACTATTAAGTAATAACTAGGTATATAATATACTATATTTTACCTAGAACTATGCTTATTTTAATATCTATAAGGGTATACTTGCAGATATCCTATACTAGCTACTTAAAGGTCTTATTATATACATAGTAATATAGATTTAGCAGCTTATTAGCTAGGTTATACCTAAGAAACAGGTATAGGCTAGAGTAAAGGTTGTAGAGAGTGTATATAATAGGAGGACTCTACTTAATTAATACTTTAGAGATATACTAGTATATACTAATCTTTATAGGTTTACCTAGATAGACTTTAGTAAAGTTACCTAATAGACTAGAGACAAGTAGAAAGCTATTATAAGACAGCTTGTTATAGTTATTATGCCTATACTATATAAGAAACACCTATATATAGTATACTTTATAAAAGTAGTCTATAACTTTATTATAATTATATAGTATAGATCTTATAATAATAATATACTAGTATACCTAGATAATGTATTAAAGTAGATAGATATACTTATGCACCTGTTTTAATCTTTCTACCTATATAAGAAGAATAATCTATATATTAGGCACTTTAACCTCTCTAAGCTCTATAGATTAATATACTAGAAGTACTTTATTAAAACTTATAGAAGTCTAGATAGGTATAACACTAGGCCTAATAGTAAGGCACTATACAACTTCCTACTAAAGGTTATATATAAACTTACTAATAAGAGAGACTTCCTCTTGCAGCTAGAACGCCTAAATAGTAGAATAGTTATAATATTATCTCTTAAAGCTTATATAATTACTAAAGAGAGTTCCTAGATAAGCAAAATAATAAAGCAGATAGATAATATCTATATAACTACTATCTTAGGTTCTATTTAATTATATAGTATTAGCTAGGGTCTAGGCTAGACGTTTAATATATAGACAAGGCATATAAATATAAACTCTATACTTATAGGAATATAGGTGCTAATTAGAGAGGTAGCTTGCCTGTCTAGCATCTCTAACCTAACTTAAGTATTAACAATATTTATATAAGATTAAGTAGACATTTATACTCTACTTAATAGTATATCTATAACTAACACTAAACTAAGGTGTTTAATAGAGAATACTATAGTATAGGTCTACCTATTAATAAGTTACTAGTAGTATAAAGGTAAATATCTAACTAACACTAAATTTATAACTTATTAGGTTATCTAATATAGGCTATAGGGTTCTTTAAGAGAGTAGAAGAGAGATTTTATAATTACTACTAATTTTAGTAATTAAGCAAAGCTAACTCTACACCCTTATAATAACTATTAATAACTATACAGTAAGACTATAGGTTAAGTTAAACTTATATTTACTATCTAGCCTAGATATCTACTTAATCTGCTTACCCTACTACTTATAATATATACTAGTATTCTACTTAACTAGATTTCTATTATAAACCTAGAATAACTATATCTAATATATAGGATAATTAAGCTAGAGTATAAGGATACTATAAGTTTTATAGATGCTTGTTAGCTAAGCAATAGAAGAGCGTTTAATCTGTTAATAATATAGAAAGGGATCTATATAGTGCTAAGGTCTGCTAGGTCTTCTATATTATATATTAACAACTATATTAATTTTAAGCTCTATAATAAACTCTACTTACTAACCTTTAAAGAAGACAGTAACTATATTATATAATAGTTTAAGCAGTACTAGAAATAATAGAAGAAATATATAGATATCTATAGTTAAGGTAACCTTGCCTAGGCGTTAGTATATAAGCAGACTAGTACTATAAGGATAAGTATATCCTAAGGCCTAGAGATTAGTTAGGTAGAGATAGATAACTAAGTAGAATATTATTATATATAAGTGCTAAGGCAGCTAGTTATATAAAGTAATAATAATAAGAAGTAGAAGGCTTATAAGGTAAGTTTAACTGTTAAAGTTAAACTATTATTAATAGTTTATAAGCAGCAGGCCTAGCTACTACTTAATATAACAATCCTATAGCAGGTACAGTCCTTTAGTTTAATATTTAGAAATATCTAATATACTATATAACTATACTAATATATACTATTGCCTATAGTATACTATATTTATACTACCTATTTAGCATATAGATAAAAAGTTGCTACTATCTAGAACTTCCTAATACTACTTTCTACCTTATAATTAGAGCTGCTAGCAATATTAGACAATTACTTACTATTCTCTATATTCTTACTTACTCTATAGCCCTCTCTCTCTTACCTCTTCTTTACCTTAAGCTAGCTCTGCTAGCGCCTAAGTAATATAAAACTATAATCTACCTCTTTACTTACTCTATTCTCTGCTATACTCTTAACTATAAGAAAATATACCCCTTTTCTTATTATTTTCTTTCTACTTGCGCTTATATCTGCCTTAAGGGCTTAAATTATACTACTTAGCTCTTTACTATTATAGGCTTTGCCTTTAACATAACTAATTAATAAATAGGTATATAATAAACTACTCTTACTACTATTATATTAAACCCTAAGAGTAAGCTATAACCTCTAAATATAAGCTCTTATAAGGTAAACTAATATAATATATATAGAATAGCTAGAGAAGTAGTATACTAAGTACTACTCCCTACTATAGGTTAACCTGCAATATTAAAACCTATAATATTAAATATAGTAAACTACTATAACTAGCTACTAGTTAAGTTAAAGCTAGATATAGTATATTAATTAGTATACTATAGTTAGGTCTGCGTATTAAGCTATAATATAAAATTATTATACCTTTAAACTTATACGCTAAGGCAGCTCCTATAAGTTAACTATAAAATAGTAAACCTTACTAAGAGTATAATAGGTAAGGTATATAAGCACTCTCTACTATATATTAATATAGATTTTCTAAACTTTTATAGATAGTAACTTAGTATTACTAATACTAGAATATATATGCCTCTAGAGGGTTGCCTAGATTAGAAAAATATAGTAACCTAGTGCAGGTCTATACTTATAATAGCCCTATAAGGTATCTTATATATAAGAGAACCTATATTTAATAGAAGTATAAGAATATATTTTAATAAGGATATGCTTAGCTTACTTATTAATAAGGCTGTTAGGTAGTAGAATAACTTATAAGCGTTAAGATATTATATAGACAACACTCCTATAGACATTGTCTACTACTAGCTATATATATTTCTAGCTAATACTATTCTATAGCTTTATATCTATTATATAATTAAAGTAATAATAATTCTTAGTAGGCCTATAGAGACAAGCAGTAAGTACCTAGAAGGGAGCTTATAAGATCTACGCTATATAGTAGAATATTTAGCAGTATATATAATACTATATATATAATATAATATTACTAATTACTAGAAATAGGAAGCTTAGTTTAGAAAGACAAAAGAGGTGCTAGATATTAAGTATAGTATAGTAAAGAAGTAGAAGGCTGCTTAACTAACTATAGGTTCTATAAGCCTTTAGCTATAGTAGATTAAGTTAAAAGTAAGAGAGAGAATATATATAGGCCTTTTAGATTTAATATATTAGATGCCTAATAGTCTAATATAAACCTAGTAAATATAATGTGTTAATAAGAAATAGATTAAAATTTATAAAACTTTGCCTTAATATTAGACTTAATTATGCACAGGTACTCTTCTATTATACTAACTATTCTATATAATATATAAAAAAGGATAATAAATATTACACTATACTATATACTATAGTATATCTAGATATTATACTAGGCTTCTTAGGAACTACAAGAAAAATATTCTACTCTATGCTATTTTATAGTTCCTGTTCTATAGCTATATATATTACTAATCTACTTTTATAGGGCTATAATATTAGAGTAAGTAACCTCTAGCAGCTTCTCTCTTATTAGCTAATACTTATACTTATTACTATAATACTTATATATAGTATTAGTTAGAGTCTTTTAAGTAGTCTAGTTATTATAGTATTACTATAACTTATAAATAAATATAGTTCTAATTAATTATAGCTTAATTTTATATGCCTCCCCTAGTTAGAGAAGTTCTGCAAAATACACTGCCTATATAGCTACTAATATATCTATATAGCCTTCTTTAGTTAGAGTGTTACTTGCTATTCTGTCTTAATATATAGTATTTTTTAGTATTATATTAACTATATTATACTATATAGCTAGTAGAGAAGAGAGATAGTAGTTTAGAATATCTAGCTGCTATGTTATACAGTTTTTTAACTAGGTAGACAGGCTCCCTAGCTCTAGTAATAAGTGTTATCTAAACTTTACCTCTACTATAGAGTAATATTTAGCCTTTATATCTTTTATAGTTAGTATTAGTAAATATTAGTACACTTTATATAAACTCTAGCCTAAAGAACCTACTAAGTCTACTATAAGTGCTAGTGTCTTAGAGACCTAAATAAGCTAATAGCAGGCAAGGTAGTTAGAGGCTAGTAGAGTCTGTTAGTTACTACTAATCTATATAGCTAAAAAGAGACAATAATAGAAGATATAGCAAGTATATATATATAGTTTATAATACTATATTAATATCTAAGGGTAAGTACTATTATCTATAGTATAGACTAGAATAAACACTATAAACTTAAAGTATATACTAGCACTTAGTATTACTTATAGCAGAGGTATAATAGCTAGCTAGATAGAGATAATATAAATACTAGTAATTAATATTCTAGCTAATAAGTAATAGTACTTTATATACCTTTCTATCTTCCCTGCAAACTAGGCTAGTATAGGTTAATATACTATTAGCTAGAGTATAAACTAGCACTAGAGCCTACTAAGCTAACACTATTAACTACCCTATATTTAACTAAATTATATAAAGGTAGGTTACCTTACCTAGGTACTTATTAGCTATAGCTATATAACTACTTAACTTAGGGATACTATATTAAGCAAGACTAACTAATATTATTAAAGAGGAGCTTAGCCTAAGTAATAGATAGTATAAAGTAATCTATATAGCTTTTATAGTAAAGATATAAGAGAAGAGGTTAATTAGGGTATAAATACAGAGTATATAATTAAAAGTTATAATATAATATATTAGTATAGAAATAAAGTATAACTAATATAAGGTCTTAGGCAGGGTATTAGATATAACTTTTAATATAAATATACTATATATTATATAATATATTAATAGTAATATATACTAAGTAAGGTAATAATAGGGGGAAATTAATATAAGGTAAAAGTAGGTAGATAGTAGCTATAATATACTATTATAATAATAATATTTACTATTATAGAATATAGTAGAACAGATATAGGATATATAGACTACTAAGTACCCTATATTAGGTAAAAAGTATATTAATAAACTATATACTATAGTAACAAGGAGAAAGGACCTATTATATAAGAATTATATACTAGATATAATAGTATATAATAACTATAACACTGCACAATTAGCAGAGGTATAACTAGTGTACTCCTTAACTAATTCTTAACTACTAATTACTACTTATTACTAATATCTAAATCTAAATAGATACTATATATTTATATTAATACCTTACTATAAATACTAGCTTTTATAAGGTTATAGTAAACTAGTTAGGCTACGCTGCTAGATCTATACTATTAGCATAGTATATAAGAGTATAATAATAAACATATTATATAGTTATAATATAACATTATACTATAGTTAGAGTTTATATAGTATTAATAGTAATAAGGATAAATAAAACTAGGAGTTATTTGTTACTACTTTTAAATAATATATATATAATACTTAACTCTTGCAGACACGCTTATATAGTTCTTAGTCTTAGTAGTTTAGTATAATATAATAATACTATACTAGATTAGAGGTATAATACTAGGGTAGGTATTATAGGAGTAGTTTACTAGACAGGGCAGATAATAGCTGCAAGATATTAGCTTTCTTAGCTAGGCATAGCTACTATTATAGTTTTACTCTAATATTATTATCTAATTATAGAACTTAGACACTAATAAGGTTAGGCTGTTACTATATTAGTTTAAACTCTGCTAATCTCTACTATAGATAACTAGAGCTGTCTATGCTATAGCTAGGCTAGGCTATAGATAATTAAAATTATATACTCTAAGGGCTCTATAAGAAGGTACAAGGTGCCTACTCTTACTTTTTATAAGTTTATATACTACTATATAGTATAGCTAGGCTTCCTACTTAACTTTAAACTAAAGAGAAATAAAATACTAAATATAAATATATATCTTTCTAATTCCTAAGAGGTAAGATAAGTGCTCCTCTGCTTAGATAATATTAATAAGTAAAGAAGATAATAGTAAAAAACAAGTAGCTACTTTCTTTAAGTGCTACTATTAAAGCTTTAAAGCAGGTAAACTTAATATATTAGGATAATAGTAGTCTAAAGGTATAGTAAACCTAAGGCTATTTTAGTATTACTAATATTCTTAATAGTTAACTCTAAGAAGTTCTTTAATATTAATTAATAGACAATATAGCTCTTAGTAGAAGCTCTCTACTCTATTATATTTAGAGCCTACTATATATAGAGAAGTTATATAGGGAAGACTTAGTAGCCTTATTTATTCTAGAAACACTACTAGAGGTATCTAAATTAGAGATAATAGTAATAATTAAAATAAAGAGGGGCAGGTAGAAGTATATTTAAGCACTAGTACTACTAGTAAACAGGTATACTGTTAGATAAGCATAGTCTACAGAATTCTATATAAATTAAATAGAGTTAAGACTAATAATATACTAGTTATAAAGGTTATATAGATAATAATACTAAGTAGAATAGTATATAGTAAGATAATTAATAACTATTAGATAGATCTATAGACACTACCCTATAAGGCATTATTTATATATCTTACTATAACCTTATAAATACAAGCTTATAATAATATTAATAAAGAGTTCTACTAATATATTATAGAGGTTCTATATAACGCCCTTATTAGCTTTATAAGTCTAAAACCTAATAGTATACTATAAATAAGAGTATAAACTAGTTAGCTTTAGAGTAAACCTATTATATTTTAGATATAAATAATATATTAGGTAAGAGAAGTAGTATAGGTAGTATATAGTCTTAATATAATATAGACTATGTATTTAAGTTAACTATCTAAGTTATTAACAGACAATTTCTGCTATATATCTAAAGACCTAACCTAGGCAAGACCTTAATAACTATACTTTCTCTACCTTCTAGCTAACACCCCCTAGAGCCTTTATAGCAGCAATTCCTAAATTCTTTAATTTTATAAGTACTATTAGATATAATATAGGGCAAGACTTAGGAAGTGCTTACTATTATACTAGGTAGTATATAGTACTTTAAGAAGTTAAGTAAAACTATAATATGCTTTATTAGGGCGCAGCTATAGTAGGCTCTAAAAGAATAGAAGGATAGAGTATATATAATATAGAGTACTTTATCTTAGGCGCTTTAGAGTATATAATAAAGTTATTATAATATAGAGCTAATACTACTAAGGTCTCTATACTACTTTATTATATTAGTAGGAGGTATAGTTAGAGTGCTGCTAGGAGGTTGTATAGGAGAAGATTCTAGCAAAGATATAGCTGTGCCTGCAACACCTAAAGAAGATAGATACTTATATACTAATAGTATAGAATAGATATACTAATAATCTTAATAACCTAGTTAGTAAAGACAATATATTAATTTCTAACAGGTATAGTTCTATAATTATAGAAATAGATAATAAGGTTACTTTAGATACTAATACTTAGTTATTACCCCTACTATTATTATAGCGCACTATACCTAATAAGATAAATAGTATAAGTTATACCCCTTCTATCTTAGAGGTAGAGGTAGATAATAATATAGTAGTTAAGAGCTAAAAAGAGAGGAGCCTTCTAATACTACTAAATTCTTATATAGTTAACCTAGAGTATATAGATAGATCTATATATAGTATCTATATTATAAAGTAAATAAACCTATTAGACCTCTAAGAACTATATAAGATTAATAATAAGTAGATTATAATATATAATTAAGAGAAGATTATAGATTCTAAGCCTACTATAAACGCTTTCTATAAAAGGCTGTAGGCAGAAAAGAGGCCTAGGAAGGTAGAGCTCTACTAGTATATTAATAATCTAGATAATAGACTATTAGATATATTCTTTAATAGAAAAATAAATAGAGTAATATAAGGGTAATCTACTATAGGTAAGTATATACTAAATACAGTCTAGCTACTTACTTAGATATCTACTAGTAAGTTAATATTACTATAATACTACTATTAAAGTAGATATATTATTATATATAGTACCTATATAGTGTAAGCAGAGTACTATAAAGTATAGTATAAGTTAAAGTAATATATAGTAGCTAGAAGAAAGATTTAGTGCTATAAGTAGGTACTATATGTGTAATATACTATAAGGCGTAGTATAGGATAGAGTATTTATAAATATATATAATATACTATAAGGCACAGTATAAAATAAGCTAAGGTATAATAATAATAATAATAGTTAAGAATTACTTAAATTAGTAGAATAGGCACATCTTAAATTTGTAGGGTGTAATAAATTATTATTATTATAGTAATATAATAATAAAAGAGCATGCCTTTAGAATTATAACAAGCTATACTATACCCTATAATATATATTTAAGTTATAATATAAAAAGTAGGTCTTATAGCAAACTACTTATAAACTAGAGTTTAAGGGTAAGAGATAGTAACATGCATACTTTATAGAGAACAACCTTATAATATTATTATAAGGTTATTAAATATAGAGACTTAGTATTAGTAATATTAAGAATATTAAGCTACTTTTTTAGAATATTAGCATTGTTAGGGCTGTTAGGCAGCTATTAAGTGCCTATGCTATAACTATCTGCAACCCCTTAATTTTAAGAACTTTTCCTAATATACTTAATAATACTTTATTTCTCTACTATAATTACTTTCTCTATATAATAATCTAGTAAATCTATTTATTAATATAACTACTCTTTATATATATATATAACCTATAACTCTTCTAATACCTTCTTAGAAGCCTTAAGTACTTTATTTTATACTTTATAACTTTTTTTATCTATACCTGCAGCTTCTCTTTCTTAGTCTCTAGACATTTAAACTCTAACTATATTATATAAATATTATAATACTACTTATACTTTAAATATTTACTATATTTTCTAGAATAAATATAAACTTTATATACTTACTTATACTTTTTATAGGTTAAATACTTCTTTACTATAATCTCTCTAAAAAACTTAATAAATTTATATAGGTAGTAATAATAGGCTAAACTTAACTTAGTAGGATATTTAGGTATTGTTAAGAGAATATACTGTTAAATAAGGAGGGGCCTATATTATATAAACTAAGCTTAAAAGACTAAGCTAAGATAAGAAGAGAATAGTATTATAATTCTAGAGAATACTAAATAAAGGTTAATAATTATAGGCTAAGTATAGCATAGTTAAACTATATAGGAGAAAGTATTATAAGTAAGTATAAATAATAAGTATTATTAGTTACTACTTAGGTAATAATATAAAGTTATATATATAATTAGTCTTAGTATATTTAGTATAATTAGTAATTAGTATAATTAATAATTAGTATAATTATTAGATATATAGCTTATAGGAGTTAAATACTTATACTACTACGCTTAAGTAGGGCGTAGTTACTAGAGTTACCTCTATACAGGGTAACTAGAGTATATAGAGCCTAGCTTAGCTGTTTGTTACTAGGTAGTAAACAGTCTATTGTTAATTAACCTTGTTTAGGACTATTATAGTCCTGCCTACTTATATTAATACTTCTCTCTCTAGTGCCCCTAGCTATTAAGCCTAATAATAATTAGTAGCTATTATAATACTAAGCACTATATATATCTCTTTAGTATATAGTATATAGGAATATAACCCTTATAGTTTATATTTAACCTAATTAATATACTTTATTATTAGAATCTTTACCTACACGTTAAGATAGATAGATTAACTATCTATACTCCTTACTATAACTTAACCTTTAAGATAGATAGTTTACTCTATACTACTTATTATTACCTATAGTTACTATAGTATTTTACTAAGTATCTATACCCTCTATAATCTACTATATATCTATTTATTCTAGAGAACTAACCTTAGAAGTATTTATAAGCTTTACTTAGGATATAACCTTAATAATTACTAGCTATTATATTAGCTCTAGAATATTAGAGAATCTATATAGAAAGTTGCTTAGAACTTACTATCTATATAGATTATAAGAACCTAGTATACTTTACTACTACTAAAACACTTAACTAATAATAAGTATACTAGTCTAAGCTATTAGAATAGTATAAGTTTAAGATACTATATACTCTAGAAAAAGATAATAGTAAAGCTAATATACTTAGTAGATAATATAATCTAGCTAAAGAAAAGACTATTAATTAGTTTACTATACTTAGAGTTAATAAAAATAGGTTATTAGGACTATCTTAGCAGCTTAATAATATAATATAAGTTTAGTAGGAATAGTATATACCTATAAAGGTACTAAAGGAATTAGAGAATAAAACTATAAGCTATTATTATAATAACCTACTTTACAGACACCCTAGTATAATATAAATAATAAAACTTATTAAATAATACTATAAGTTTAGCTATATAAAGAATAAAGTTACTAAATTTATTAAGAACTATATTAATTACTAATAGAATAAATATAGTATATATATAAAGTATAGAGAAATATAAGTAATAGAGCTACTAATAGTACTATAGATAAATATTATAATAAATTTTATTATATAACTACTAATCTCTAAGAACTCTATTATAGAATACTTCTATAACTTAATCTTTATTATAGTAAATAAGTTTACTAAAGTAGTAGAAATAATACTATTTTAATATAGTTATACTATAGAGTAGCCTATATAAGTATTTCTAGATAGAATTATCTATTACTATAGTATACTAAAGTTAATTATTAGTAATAGAGATAAGCTATTTATATTAAATTATTAGACTATACTTATAGCAGCTATTAGTACTAAAAAAAAGCTATTAACTATATACTATCTATAAATAGATAGATAAATAGAAAGAATAAATTAGACTATAGAAATATACTTAAGAATATATAGTAACTAAGAGTAAGATAACTAGGTCTTACTATTACCTATAGTATAGATTATATATAATAATAAACTACTAAAAGTTATAAGTATAATACTATTCTTTATAAATTATAGAAGATATCTAAATCTCTTTATAAGGTTTCTTAATAGTAATATCTAAATAGACTTAGTAATAACCTTAGTATAAAGACTAAAGAAAGTATACTAGAAATTACTTAAAAATATTAATAAAGCTTAGTAATAAGTAATCTCTTATAATAATTAAAAAAGAAAAATAGTACCTTAGCTAAAAGAGGGGGATAAAGTCTATCTCTTTATAAAAAACTTATAAATATAAAGACTAATAAAAAAACTAGATTATATTAAGGTTAGACTATTTTTTATTTCTAGGTAAATTAGCCCTATAAACTATTAACTTAAACTACTATAGAATACTAAGATATACTCTATATTTTATAAAATACTATTAGAACTAGCAGACCTTAATATACTAATCTAGAAAGACTTTTACTACTAGGTTAAGAAAGAAACTAAGTAGAAAGTTAAAAAAATAATATAATACTAAAAGAAAGACTATAAGGATAAATACCTAGTTAAATAGTTAGGCTACTCTAATATAGAAAATATATAAGAGCTAGTTATAAACTTTATAAATTACTAATAACTACTAAACTTATTCTAAAGTTTATAGAGGTATCTAGTAAGTTAAGTATAGCCTATATTATAAGAAAATACTCTACTAGTATATTTACTATAGAGCAGTTTATTGTCTTAGTATAAATATCTTTACCTAACTCCTCTAACTTGTTTACTAGGCACTTAGCCTTTTTTATAGCCTTATTCTTTACTTAGGCTAGAATTTTCTTATTATATAGTAATTATATAATTACTTTAAATAATAACTTTTTATTTTCTTCTACCTTTTTCTTATATTTAGCCTATATCTTATCTAGAAACTTCTAAGAAAGGTTAATATATAGATATCTAATATAGATATACTTAGTATATTTTAAATAGTTTATAAAAGGTATAATAAAATAATTATAGCCTAAAGTATAAGGTTCTAGCTATAGGCAATAGTATTTGCTTTATACTAGATAGGATAGTATAAGGATAGCTATAGGTAGATTATAAGAATAATACTTATCTCCCCTATAAATTATAGGCTATACTTATTTTATATAGCTCCCTTACTTAGGCACTAGTCTCTAATAAGAATAGTACTATAACACTATAATACTATACTAAGCCTTATAATATCTATTATATAAAGTAAAGTAATAATTATAAGAAATAGGTATAATAGTATTATAGTAATAGATTTTAATACTAAGGTATAGACGCTTTTAGGTAGTAGAGGATATAATAATATAATAAAAACTAAGTAGTAGCAGAGCTATACTTATAAAGAATAGCTAATAAAACTTAAAGTAAGTTCTAGAGGAAGAGAGAATAGTATTATAATCTACTTATAACTAGCTAACTAGAATACTAATAGCTATAGATATTAATAGCTCTAATATAATAATTATATAGGGCTTCCTATATAGTATAGTTATAGTATAGTTTTATTATAGGTTATATAATAAGCTTACTCTATAGTAAGTAAGCTAGGTAGACTATATATAAGGGCTTATATAGCTTATATTAAGCTTAGTAATCTTAGCTTATATAGCTTATAGTAAGCTAGGTAAGCTACTATAATTATTATAGTATATAGTAATTAAGAATACTACCCTTATAGTATTTTATTTAACCTTATTAATTAACTTTATTATTAGAACTTATTAACCTAACCTTTAAGCTAGATAGATTAACTATCTATACTACTTATTATTAACTCTATAGTTATTATAGTATTTTACTAGGTATCTATACTACCCCCTTCTATACTAGTACTTATTCTAGAGAACTAACCTTAGAAATATTTATAAGCTTTACTTAGTTTATAACCTAAATAATAACCTTTATATACTAATTCTATAGCTAACTTATAGAAGCTAGATAATAATAAGAAGAAGGTAATTATTAAATATATTCTTAAGCTAAATATATAAGGATTTTCCTCTTAGCTCTTAAATATAGCAACTATAGCTTATTCTTTATATACTAAGTATAATCTAGGCCCTATTAGTATAAACTAGCCTAGTATATTTATTAAGTAATATCTAGAGCTTAAAGTTAAGTTTAATTATAAGTATAACTATAAGAGAGCTATCTATAAGAATCCTAAGGTTTTCTAGGGCTAGTTTAGCCTAGTAGCTAATATTAAAGCTAAGTATAGTATTTAGAATAAAGATATATATAACTTTAATAAAATAGGCTTTATAATAGGCTAGATCTTCTAAGAAGTAGTTATTATAGCTTTAGAATAATAAAGTTAGCTAAAGGCTATCTAGCTAGGTAACTAGAAGTAGGCTATAGCTATAGTAGGTATTAATACTAAAAGATAGGCTATTCTAGCCTTTATTATCTTTAAGGCTTACTACTACCTCTCTATCTAGTATAAAGAAGAGAATTTACTTTAAGACTAGGTTATTAGAGTCTCTAATAATAGCTAAACTACTAATAAGCTTAGTCTAGACTAGATAAAGTACTTTAATAGGTATATAAAGTAGTATACTATTAGTAGCTACTATTTACTTATTATTAATAGTTATAAGAGCTATAACTCTTTTAAATTCTAGTAATACTATAAAGATAATAAGATAATTACTCTTTATTTACTTTTTTACTTATTATACTTTATATAGCCTCTTAATATAGGTTATTTTACTACTTTAAAGAAGGTATATAAGTACTAAGCTAAAATACTTATATATAATTAGATTAACTATATTATAAAGACTAAGTTTCTACTATACTTTATATATATATATAATACTATACTTACTTCTAGTAATATCTAGAAAGAGTTCTAAGGTACTAGACTAGTTCTATTTAACCTAGAATAGGTTATAAGTAGCCTTAATATAAAGCTATATACTCTATTACTATAACTTTCTATTAATAAAGAGCTCTAGTAGTTATAAACTCTAAGTAATACTCTAAAACTTAAGTTATAATTAATATTTATAAAGATAAGAATTTAGAGGTATATAAATAGCTTACTAACTTTTAGAGTTAAAGTATTTAAGAATATCTTAAAGAGGGTAGCTATTATTATATATAAGCTAGTATTAGTATAATAGAAAATTACTAAGCTTTAAGCAGCTAATAAGGCTACTATATAATATAAATTATATAAAAGAAAGTAACTTAAAGTAGAAAAGACCCTAATAGTTAAAGATAGGTAATAATTAACTACTCTAAAGAAGTTTAGAGTATATAGTAATAGAAAAAAGGTAAAAAAGTAAGTATATACTAATAAGGCTAAGCTAACCTAAAGGCACTATAAATTATATAATAAGACTAGATATAATATATAAATATATATAAATAAGGTAGAAGAAGTATCTAAGTTATATTATAGCCTATTTTAGCTTATATAGTACTAGTTTATAGTATTTTAGGCTATAATAAGGTAGGTTTTAGTAAGAGCTTAGTAAAAGTAAGTAGCTTACTTAGTAAGTAGCTTACCTATAGAGTATATTATACTAAAAAGATTATAATCTTAACTATAAAAATACTAACTATCTATCTTAAGGTATCTATATATATAATAATTCTTAGGTTAGTAAAGTTAGTAGACTAATTTACTAACTATAGTTAGTAGAGTTAGTATAGACTAACCTACTAACCTAGTTATATATCTAGGTTATAATTAGCCTCTAACTCTAAGTTATAGTCCTTATTATAGCTATACTATACTTCTATATTCTCTATTTTATACTTTAATACCTTATTTTTTCTTATAAGTTTTAGTATCCCTATTCTCTTAAGAGTATTTATAATACTAGGCTATTTTTATATATCTAATCTATATCTACTTTAGACTTAGTTATTAATATATATTTCTTCTAGATTACTCTTTTTTTTAGTTAATTACTCTTCTCTTAGTATACTAATTATAATATTCTAATTTCTTACTATAATAAGTATACTATTTACTTATAAAATATATTATATCTATTCTTTAGAAAATTCTATTAAGTAAATCTATAGATATTAAGCCTTAGATTATTATTTTTAGCTAACTTTATTAGATAGTTAACCTAGTTATAAAATATATTACTAGAGAATATAGAATATATTACTAAAACCTAGATAACCTAGTCTATATAACTCTACCTCTACTATAGGCCTATATAATTCTAATCTTACTTTAACCTAGTATTAGTATAAAATATATAGGTTTAGGTTAAGTTAGAGCTAGGTTGTTATATAATAGAACCTAACCCTAACTTAACCTAAACCTATTTGCTAGTATAGGTCTAGGTACTCTAAATCTATATACAAGTATAGACCTTCTTTATAAAAAGCCCTTACCAACACACCTTGGCATCGGGAAGGTATCCTTGACACAGAGGCTAACATAACCATCAACCCATTCCATGTTGCCATAGTTCTTGGTATTAAATCTGTCAGCCTGGTAGTACGTAAGAGTTCCGTCTCCACCAATCGAACCCTCCCAGACATTGCCAGTGTCACGGTCCGTCCAGGCATTGGTGACCCAAGCGCCCCACTTGCCATCTGGTACGGTTTGTGAGAATCTTTGTGACTGTGATGATGTCCACCCGTGAGTATAGCTAACTGACAGAGTAGTTTCGAGGAAATCCTTGACAATTGTGAGTTTAGCACTCTGACTGATAGAGATAGAGTTTTGGATCGAGTAGCCGGTCTCAATGGATAAAGTAGGTGCTCCCGGTCCACCTTGAAAGACATTAGCATGTGCGATTAGCACGTGAATTTGGACGTACCCTTCAGAATCTGGCTGGTCTGAACATCCCAGCCCAAGAAGTGCTGGCTAGGGCCAGGAATGATGAGGCTAGTAGTACCACGCTTCCCGAGGTTGGGCTTTGCCGCCTCTGTCTTATTGAGAGGGTAAGTGAACAGAGTGGAATTGAGGTAGCCAGGCTCAGGAGGCACGGTGCCAGACTCGCGGAGCCTCGTAAGCTCCTCTACTACATCGCGCTTTACAACTTGGTAGCGACCGCCTTTGCCATAGAGAATAACATCGTCGGCACCAAGCTCGATGACGGGGGCTGGGGCTGCGGCAACGAATACGGCACTGGAGGCAAGAGCAAGAATAAACGTGAAGTACATGTTGAAAGAATGTTTTGGTCCTAGGACAAAAGAGCGTGGGTGTTTTGAAAGTACTTTGGTGCTTTGGAAGGAGAGACTGTGTGTACCCAGGTAGCACTGCAAGTTGTTGCTGTACTTATATTCCTAGGGGTGGTCAATCCGTCCTGTGGCTGGACTTGTCTGGTACGAGCGTATAATGCGGTTAGCGGTTGGCAATACCTCGAGTGTGGGTAGTGGAATACCGTCGGTCCGAGTCTTGATGAAGGGGCCTGGGAATGAGCTTCTCCAGAAGACGCTCGGAGCCAGGATATGTGCCCGCTTGATCACCGTTACCCTCTGTCATTCGTCCACTAGATCTACGCTGATGGCGAAACTTCCTATTTCCCCGGCATTTGGTCATCGCTAGCGTCGCTCGTTCGAAACAATGCGCATAACGTTTTACGACCCACACGAAACGATGCGCATAACGCTCCATAGTGAGAAGCCTTTCCCAGAAGGGCATGACAGCTACACATGGGCGATCTGCGGGACCCGTTCGAACCGAAGTGCACAACGTTTCGAGAAACTTACGGTGAGAGGCCCTTCCCACAAGGGTATGACAGCTGCACGTAGATGATCTACCGACCGTTCGAGCCGGCGCGCCACCAGTAACACCTAACGTTTCACGAAATTAACGGTGAAATACGCTTCCCAAGAGGGGATGACAGCTGCATGTTGATGACCTGCAGGATTGAAACGTTCGTGCTGGAATAAGCGAAGTTCCACCCGTTCAACACCCGTTCTACCGGGTCGAACATCCTCCGCTTGATGAGGCTGATGTTTCAACCCCAGATTGACCGAATTCTCGGTGACGCCGGTGTCATCTCGCCACAGGAATCCTCAGGGTTGGCCGTGGCTAATGGAGAGGCCATGTTGATGCTGGCCACGAGGAGCTGGGAGATAAGTATCTTGCGCGACCCGGGAGGAATACGTCTCGCACCACACCTCAGACAATCAGTCTTCACATTCGTTTTTCTATACATACACTCATTCGCCTTTGGCAACCACACTCTTTTCACCAATCAAGATGCGTTCCACCTCCGCTATCCTCCTCTTTACGACCTTGCTCGCGCCCTTGGTGGCTGCAGACCTGCACAACAGTGGTGTCTGCTTCGACCAGAAGGGTGCCGCTATATACAACGAGGGTGCAACCAAGGCGGCGTGCGGCAACTACAGGTCACGAAACACTGGAGACAAGCAATGGGATCAGTGCCCGGACTGCGAGATGGTAAATCGTCTACGACCATGACATCATCAACGACTAACTGCAACAGAGGGTCATCGGCAACCTGAACGTATGCCACTCTGAAGGGAAGCACATCGGAGGCGACGAGTGGAACTACTACTGCGAGAAGATCAACAAGGCTTCGGGGTCGTTGGCGGGCTAGATACTTCATTTCGGAGAATGCTGAGAAATGAAGGGCTTTTGTATTCCTCTCGCCAACGATAGTCTATTCCATTCAATGTGAATATCGTACAGAACCAATGATCGAGAAACATTCTACAATTCTTGTTACGTGTGAGCCATGCATAAGGCTTAGCCCTAATGTGATAATTGTTAATAAACGCAAGGCTGAAGGAAGCGGCGCAAGGGGCTTAGCGAGCGGGAAGCCAAAGCTGATGTGTGGGGGTTGTGTCTGTGCGCGCGATGGTTCGCCCCACGGGTATCTCCACAGTACACCAAAAATTGACGCTGAAGAGTAACACACATTGCCCTATCGCAAGAAAGTTTGGCAAAGTACCTGATCAACTATTGCAGTTCGTTTCCTGGTCCAACCTTTTTGCATGGAGTGATTTTGCGGCCACAGCTGTTATATAAGTTTTGGAAAACAGCATGCCCAGCATTGTTACGACAAGAGGTAGCTGGACTATCACAATTCTTCTCTTATCTAGATGCCGCGTTCTGGAAGGTATTGCAATTACCTATTTAGGGCATTTGTATGGCTTTTGCAGCTTCGCAGGCTTGCTTATTGCGCTCTATTGGAGCCTTGCATTCAGTTGCTACCTCCGCAGTTACCTGGCCTGCTCAGCCTTTAGCCGGCTACGCTCGCCCTCTTGCTCTACCCTCCTCTCACACATCTACACCTCCTCTTTCTGTTTGAGTAACCTTCATGTGTACTGTAGCTCGAGCCCTATGGGTTTTTTCAGCTGCCTGCTACTGTTGATAGGCTTCGACGTAGCGACAGTGTTCAACTGATTCTTGTGCGTGTACAAAAAATACTTTTTAGGTATCATTCTTCTTCTTCTTCTTCTTCTTCTTCTCCTCCTCCTCCTCCTCCTCCTCAACAGCGAGTGCTTTGTTAACACCTCCTAGCTTGTACTGCAGCAGCTGGCTTTGCGGGTAAAACTTGTGCATGAGCTGTTCCTCCGCCCTATCCTGCAACAGACACTTGGCTTTGAGACTGTTTGACTCTGTTGCTGCAGTCGCGATTTTAAGGGCGTTGTGACCTGTGGAGAATTGCTATATTGAACTTAGCAAGTACAGCATCGGCATTGGGTGTGTGTATACCTATAACGTAGAAGGCTTTCTTTACTAATACCTTAGTGAAAGCTTTTACCTAAGCCTTTAGCAATTGTATATTTTTAAGCAAGAGGCTTAAAGTAGACAATTCCTAATAGCTAGAGAGCACAAGTAGTATAGGGGGGAAATATTACAAGTAGAAAACCATATTTAGTTGAATACTAGATACTAGTACTACTACCTACTCTTTACTTTATGCTAATATCCATCCGACGTTATAGACGCGTACGGAAGAATCATCCGCTGCTACCGCAATCTGCTCTCCCTGCTCTTTGCTTCTGCCCGGCCTCCACGCGATCTGATTGATAGTCTTAGGAGGAGAGTCTTCTGCCCTAATCATGCTCACATCAACATTGCCTTGCGCTTCACCATTTAAATTCGCAACACCAATCTCACCGTTTTCCGTCCCAAATGCAAACCAGGCTGCCCCATCTGCAGTCTTTCTGGCACTTGCAACCGCAGTAACCGAGGCAGTTGCCGTCATCGTGCCCTTCAGCTGTACCTCTCCATTTCCCACCTGCCAGATTTTAACTGACTTGTCTCGCCCTGCAGTCAAAAATGTCGGCTGCTCGAGTGGTGTCCATGCACAGTTCAAGATCATGCGAGAATGGCCCTTGGGGTTCGAATACTTCAATGCATACAACGAAGGCTCTTCGCTGCACTCCCAGAGGACCCACTGCCTATCGCGTCCAACACTGAGCAGGTACTTGTCGTCAGGTGAGAATTGTAACGAGGTAACTGTGAGTGAGTGTGCCTTCAGCGCCGGCTTGACTTCTAGCCACTCTTTCGTGTCGTAGAGGCGAATGACTGCATGGTCGATTGAGCTTGCTCGGCATGCTGTTGCAACCAAGCTGCCATCTCGACTGACAGCTACCGCGGAGATCTCGTATCCGTGACCATAAAGCTTCTCGGTCTCTGGCCATAGGAGATGTCGAGCAAGATGGTCTTCGAATGGTGGATGTGAGAATTCAAGAGCAGACTTGCGGACAATGGAAGCTGGATCGACAGCTTCGCGTTCATCTTCTTCGCCATATTCCACAGGCTCGTCGTCGCCTACGGCTTGAATGGCTTTATTCGAGAGGCCAAGCACGGGGATATTCGCCGCATCTGGAAGATTGGTTGTATCCTTGGACTCAATGTTGCAAAGCTTGCTTAGCATATGAGCGACACCTTTGGGTTCGTCGAAGACGCGCAGAAGCTTCTCATCAGCGCCGGATACGAACTCCGTATTGCTTATCGCCTCCACGCAATTGAGGTCGTAGCCGTGGATTTGCGGTCTGGAGAATTCGTGCCATGAATGTGCGAACCCCTCATGTGCCCATTCCGAGAACAACCGTGTTGTTTGATCCTGTGATGTCGATAGTAAGTAAGAGCCGTCTCTTGACCACGTCACTCCTCGGACTTCTCGGACATGTCCTGTGATTGCGACTTGTTGTGCCCACATGTCTTCAATTGAGGTATAGGCCCACTTCCTCCAGCTTCCCGTCCTTCCTAGAGACACGACGGAATTACCATCCGGCGACCAAAGGCCAATCCAGAAGCCTCCAGCGCTTCCTGTTGCACTAGTCGAGCCTTTTTGTGCGCTGATCTCGCCCAATCTTGTGATGCACACCCAGACGCCTGACGTGGGATCAGACTCCCAAATAGCTAGCGAATTGTCCTCTGATGTCGAAAGTAGCTGGAGCTTGCTGTTTCTGTGCCGCCACGACGCCGTGTATATCCAATCCTCGTGGCCGAGTAGCAGCGCCTCGAAGGTAATGGAGTGTTTCGATGTTTCTGATTCAATCCAATGGGCCTTGTTTGATAGCGACTTGACAAACCCTCCCAGTGATGGATCATTGAGCGCACTACTGGCGACCGGAAGCTCGGCACCTCGGTGGAATCTCCAGAGACGGATATACTTGTCTTGACTTGCAGATGCTAGTAACAGGTCTCCGCTTGACTCTGATGTTTCGCGAGTGAAATCAAGGGCACGAACCCAACCTTCATGTCCCGAAAGTGTTGCCGAAAGTTGAAAATGGCTGTCCCGAGAAACGAAGATCTGAATAGTGGGGCGTGTGCCTGCAACTGCCAAAACCATTGAATCGGTATCGAGTTGAGCAAGAGCAAGAATTAGGGGAAAGTATTTCGGCGACAGTGAGATTGTCTGAAGCAGCTCGACGTCAATAGATGTGAAGTGGTCATCATGAACAAGCCTCCATATCTTGACTGAACCGTCGGATGAACCAGAAGCGAAGACGTCTGAATCAGGCAAAGTGGCTATTTTCGTGATGGGATTGGTGTGTCCAGAGATGGTCTTTACACAGGTATACTTGGACGTCTTATCATTCTGAGCGCGCCAGATACGAATCGTGTTATCCGCTGCGCCACTGAGAAGCACAGAAACGTCTGCTGATGTCGTAGGAAAAAATTTGACGGCATTGACAGCCTTGGTATGCCCATTTAAAACTCCATACACTCCTCTAAGTTTCTCATCCTGTCGTCGGTCAGTGCATGTACCTGCAACGCGAGAGTAGACTTACTTGAGGATCCCACAGCGCAACACAATTGTCTGCGCCAAAAGCCAATATTCCCGAGCCGTTCACGTCCCAGTCTGCTGCAGCAGGATTTCTGTTTCCGCCAACTGACACAAATTCAGGCGAGATGTTCATCTTCAGGTCTTTGGGAAGTGGAGTTGTATGCCCTGCGGCTAGTCTTCAGTCATAAGGATTTCTTTGGCACTAGCACTCGCTTAGCTGGCTGATTCGAGCTTAGACCGAATTTGGAGGGTCTTTCACAGCAGCCGTAGCCGGCTTCACGCCAGTGACCGACATCTAGGAGGTTCAGCGCGACTTCTATAATGAGTGACGAGGTCTTGTCAATAAACGTTGAGTTCAGGTACGTTACCTGTAGCCGTGCAGGACGACTACATCTGACAGCTGTAGTGGGGGCCTTGAGCTGCTCTTCGCAAACCAGAAGAAGTACGCTCTATCGATACCTAGCAAAGATGACTCTGGTGCACCATCAAATGTAGCTTTCCTCGTACGGTACCTTTGCGACAAAGTCATGAAGGATCCGAGGAAAGACATGTTTGTCCTCGATGATACCGTGTAAGTCTTGGAGGACGATCTGCATGAGGTTTCTGACAGATGTAATAGACGTCCGGGAATCTTGGTCTTGATCAACGAGGCAGACTGGGAGCTGGAGGGTGAAGATCAGTACGAGATACAGAGGGGTGATCACATTATGTTTGTATCGACTCTCCACGGAGGATAGCTATCATGCGAACGACCGGATAGAAAAAAAACGAAAGGAAAGGTAGCCAATGCACGCATCTCTTTGGGAAATACTTCTGTCGTATATTATTTACTATTGACGTCAAGGCACTTTTGGAGCGTTTGGCTTGCACGTGCCGGCGCGATAGCGCGTTTCCCGGCAGCCTCACGAGGTCCACTTGCCAACTCTCCCCTCAGCACATTACACACGTCAACATAGCATCACGCAGCTTCCGCATCAGTTGCGAGCAATGTCATGGCGTCTTCAGATGACGATGAGGAATTCAAACTTGCTTTGGCATTGTCCATGCAGCCGGACGCTCCTGTCGCGCGGAAAAACAAAGCGGTTGTTGATCTCATCTCGGACGATGAAGGTGAGAACGATGATGAGGACCTCAACAAGGCGATTGCACTGTCATTGCAAGCCAACACGCAGTCTGTGAAGCCTGCAGAGCGTACAACGGCACTTACAATCGACGAGCCGTCGCGTTCTACCACCTCCGCAGCAATGGCAGAGCTGACTGAACAGGCGGCGAACTACGTGTCCGACACGAAACGGAGCTCTCCGGCATGCAGTTCATTTATCTCAGATCGTAAGGCCATGGAAGCAGAGCGCCTTGCACGACTAGAGAAGCGGAAGCGCAAGCGGAGTCCTTCCCCGAAAAAATCGTCCAAGCAGATACCAAAAGCACCGGCAGGTCAAACATCGGCATCTGTAGTGGCGGTGCAAAAGGCTTCAAGCACTCAATCGCAGTTAGATCTATTAGCAGAGTATCCTACAGGAGCTATCAAGCGTACATTTGCGGCAAAGTTTCCTCGGGCCGATGATGTTACTATTGACGAGCTGCTCCAAGCGTCCATTGTCAAAATTGCAGTCATCAGCTCTTTTCAATGGGATGATGAATGGTGGAGGACCAAAATCAATTATGCCAAGGTCAAGCAACATTGGATCATGAACGCAAGAGACGCAGAAACTCAAGCTAGGTGGAGAAAAGATTTGGCAGAGTGTGGCATACCCGACTTACGAATCCACTTTCCACCCATGAACACTGCCGTTGGGAACTCGCATAGCAAATACATGTTGCTCGTGAGCGAGAAGAAGTTGAGGATTGTGGTATCTACGGCGAACATGGAAGGAGTGTACTGGGGTGAAGTGGCAAACGAGTGGCAACCTGGTGTCTTGGAGAATTCGGTCTTCGTCATCGATCTTCCAAGACGAGTCGATGGAGTTGGGGGAAGCAAGGAAGAGCTCACGCCGTTTGGGAGGGAGTTGGTGCACTTCCTGGAGGCCCAACAACTTGACCCGCTCATCGTCAAGGGTGTGCTAAAGTTTGATTTCTCACAAACCGGGCGCCTTGGCTTTGTGCACTCCATGTAAGTCTAACCTGCAGTATACTAGCAGAAGTTGGCTCATTGATAGTAGTGGATGCCCCTCGGACGTGGAATCACACCCAACGGGCCTCGCTGGCCTCGCGAAGGCCATTCGCAACCTCCAACTCGATCAGGTCGGGTGTCTTGAGCTTGATTATGCGGCCTCGTCCTTGGGAGCCATCGATGATACATTGCTCCAGCGTATTTACCTTGCTGCGCAAGGTCTTCCGTACACGACCGCTTCGGAGACGGCGGCACATGTTCGACAGCGATTTCGCATTTACTATCCCACTGAGCAAACCATCAAGACCAGCATTGGAGGCCCCAACTGTGCGGGGATTGTTTCTTTGCGAAAGACACATTACAACTCAGGCACGTTTCCTGCCGAGTGCCTCCGCGACTATGTATCAACTCGTAAGGGCATGATCTCGCACAACAAGCTACTCTTCGCTCGTGGGCGACATGTGAATAACAAACCGTTTGCTTGGGTATACGTGGGCTCGGCAAATATTTCCGAGTCAGCTTGGGGGGCGCAGAAGGTGCTGAAGAGCGGGAAGATGGGCAAATTGGCCATGAGGAATTGGGAATGCGGTGTTGTCATTCCAGTACCTCATGAGAGACTCGAAGCGCTCAAGCTGGGGAGCGGTGAGGTACCACCTATGAGTATTTTCGAAGGCACGGTGGAAATACCTTTTCAGTTTCCGGGAGAGCCATACAAGGGGCGAATGCCATGGCTCCAGGATTTTTAGATTTCTGACCTTTGGGCGTGGACGACTTCCTACCACGACACATGTGAAGCGACATTGAGCACGTGCAGGAGCGGCGAGGAAGGTTGAACAAGGGCTCAGGGGTGGCATGGCTCTGTCTGGGACAAATACAGGATCAGACTGGCGATGATTTGAGGCTCATGGTGAGTCATGACGAGCCAGGAGGTGGTGCTTGGACACGAAATGAGTCGCTCGTGCGAGAAGTGACGGTTGAGGACGACAGCAGGGGACGACAGCAGGGGACGACGGCAGGGGACGACGGCAGGGATGGCATGGCGTCAGCGTATTCGTCGTGTACGAAACTATACGGTGCCCGCACAGGATTTCCCGCTCCCGGACGATGACAGGCCTCGATTCCGCAATGCTGGGGAAGGCATTGGAGGGCGATCGGGGGCTGGCGGACCAACACGGCGGACGCGGCAGGGGCTCGGAGGGTGGTGACGGCGGTGTTCTGGGCGATCGGGGTTCGCGGGCGCCGACCAGAAAAGCGTGTTAGCTGTGACGGGCCGCTCAGAAAATGGACGAGCTGCCGGAGCCAGGCAGATACAGACGTTCAATTAGCACGCTGACCATGACCCACGGCTGCACGCCCACCCTCGAGACTGCTGTGGTTGTGTAGCCGCCGCCCATGCCCACCAGCACGCCGAAAGCTGCCCGCCGCCCGCCCGCGGACGTGAGTGCCTCTGCCACGACGGCCGCAGAGCAGTTCTACAGGACAGAGCGGCCCATCACCGCGCCCATCCACACGTGGTTCACGTCGCCGGCGCGCTCGCACCCCAACGCTGCGCAGGCGAAGGAGCTGCCGCTGCACCTGATCCAGCTCATCCTCAGCTACGTATGTGCTGCCTGCGCTGCCTGCGCTGCCTCACCGCGGCGACCGATGACCTCATCCCTTGAAGCCCCCGGCCCTCACCACGCTGCCTCAGCTCACCCTGCTAACGGCCACAGCTCGACCATGCCGGCGACCTCGCGCGCATCACGCGCACGTCGCGCCTCTTCTACTACATGACGCTGCCGCGCCTGTACGAGCACGTCACGCTGCGCTCGCACGCCGAGATCCGCTACATCGACGGCCGGCCCGAGGGCTTTGGCGGCGGCAGCCCCTTCTCGTCGGGCCTGAACACGCTCGTGGCGCGCAACTTCACCGACTACGTGCAGCTGTTCCGCGTCGCCGGCGAGTGGCGCGAGCACGACGTCGACGACTACAAGCACGGCCGCGTGCCCGACAACAGCATGGTGCTGCAGATTGCCATGCGCGCCGCCCTCGACAAGATGAAGAACCTGCAGGCCTTCGCGTACGTCGACCGCGCTCCTGTCAAGTGACAAGTGACAAGTGAACCGTGCTGATCTGCCCCAGCTGGGAGCTGAACACGAAGCCGCTGAGCACCGTCTACCAGGGCCTCATGAACAAGCCCGCCCTGACCTCGCTCACCCTGCGCTGCCAGACGAACCGCATCCCGCGCCCCACCACCACCATCCCGCCGCTGCCCGCCCTGAAGACGCTCGTCGTCTACGACATTGACCCGCTGTGCTACCCGGACGACATCTCGCTGGTCCTGGCCAGCGCTCTGCAGCTCGAGAACCTGAAGCTGCACTGGAGCCCGCGCATGCGTGAGAACGGCGAAGAGTCGATCAACCTCATGTCCATGTTCGCCCGTTCTGTTGCCGCCAAAGCGCAGCTCCCCGTCAGGCGCCTCCAGGTCTGGAATCTCTACACCCGCTTCCTCGGCGACGGCAACGAACAAGTCTTCAACCCTCTGACCGTCTCGGAAATCACCGTCATCAACTCGATGGGTTCCTCCGACCCCATGACCGTCTTCCTCGACGACACCTGGCGCATACAGCACAAACGCCCCGTGCAGCCGAACCTGAAGATGATACGCATGGACACCATGGACAAGGAAGGAGTACGCATGCTTCGAGAGTTCAAAGGGCTCGAGCGCATGTACATTGTCAGCACAAAGCGGATGCGAGGAACCCCGAAATCCGAGAGCACCGCAGCAACACCGACCACCCCTTCCGTTGGCACTCCCGGCATGACAAACGGCACTACCAGCGCAGTCGGCACGCCCAACATTAGCGAGCACGAATGCCGTGGCGTTGGAGGCGACTACCTTGCCGTCGTCCAATCGAACCACCGCGGCGTGCGACACCTCCTCCTCTCCGACTTGTGGCAGCTCACAGACAATGCGCTGTACAAGCTCTGCCAAACACTACCCAACCTAGAACAGCTAGGCTTCAGTTCTGGCGTCCCGCCACTCGAATCGCTGCGCCAGATCATGTGCCTGGTACCCAACCTGTGGGCGATACGACTGTTGATAAGACCGGGAACCGAGCTGGCCGACAAAGTCGATGCGACTGAAGACATGCATGCCTTTGCCATTGCAACCGAGATGTGGAGACCAGAGTACAAGAATGTAAAATACGTGGGCATGGGAGATAGACTGGTGTACAAGCTCGGGAAGGTCATCTTTCCGCAAAAGGGAGGCCCCGAGACTCCCAAGGGGCAGGAGAACAGTTTAAATGCGAAGAGAGCAGGCCCTTTTAGGCAGGTTGAGAAGATCAGCAGGGAAAGCGTCAAGTGGATTGAGATATGGGGTATGGATACCACCGAGTTTGACGTTACCTTCCCTTGATGAGGCTGAGGAGGAGGAAGGGTGAAGGTGCCCTGGGACTAATAGTAGCTGCTCCGAGTGAAGGAAGGAAGAAGATACAAGAGGACCGCCGCCACCGTCCGTTGCCGTCCGATACGCTGCAGAGCCAATACGCTCCTATACCTTCCCAGGAAGAGAGCAGAGAAGGACGGCTCGGCTCGAAGCAGAGCGATGTATGGGGGGTCAAATTCGGGCAGAGAGCGGGTTCAACAACAGGGAGGAGTCAATAGAATAAGACAGCCTTTATCTGGTCTTTTGTTGGATAAGTTGGAGTAATGAGAAGGGACTGAGAGAGACATGTACGATGACGATGACGATACCAATCTAAACTCCGAGTAATTATCAATCAACATAATATGCCACGCATAGTGCATGCAAGCCGAATCATCACCAGCACCCTTAACTGGAGCCGATCTTACCAGACGTGATTAGATAGTTCACGAGGGACACGGTGACTTTTCCGCAAAGTTTCAACGTGTTCTTGACATGTCTTGCTAATGCTTGATCGCTGGTATTGGGTATCTATGCTGAGTATCTATTCCTGCTCACTGTCACCATCTTCGTTCTTTGATCTTCCCGTACTGTTCTACTGTCCTGGCTCGTAATAACTCGCCGCAACACCCCCAGGCTTCTCGTTACTCGGCCCCGCCTGCGTCTGCGAATGCCTTGGTGGGAGCGGAGGCAAGGGCTGTTCACTCATCTGCTGCATACCCTGCCCTCCCAGTTGATGTCCGCCAGGTCCGCGCTGTTGGGCATACATCGGATGCTGCTGACCTTGCACAAAAGACCCTTGTCCCTGACCCGCGATACTGTTTGATTGACTTGGCAACGGGTGGTATGTCGGCTGCCATTGAGCGGTCCTCATATGCGCCTGCCCCGGTGGCGGTACAATCGCACCATTCTGCACCATCTTCGCGACAATGCCTGCAGCAATTTTCTCGGCGTCCGTGGACACCTTGGAATGGCGGTATTTATGGCAGTCTACGCACGCCCAGACGAAGAGGGCAAAGTGCAGAACCAGCCCAATGAACTGGCACACCACACCCGTAAGCTCGACGCGTGCACGGTTGGGTTTGGCCTGCCAGAGCTGGTTCACATACGCGTCCATCTCCGCGCAGTTGTGAAAAGGGAAGTCGCTGTAGTAGTAGGAGCTGTAGCTGCTGGATGAGCCGTTGCAGGTACGCTCGTATGTCACACCCGAGTAATCACTGTCTTGTTCCCACACCCAAGTGTTGTTCTGCTGCAGCACGTAATCGCCGTATCGCGAGCTCCCTCCCCAACTGTAGCCGATCGAGCCGTGGTCGCCCCACTGCAGCACATTGAATAGCGCGACCATGGCGAAGAGCGCAGTAACAAGGAACCCAAGCCAGAGAAGCAAGTCCATAGCAACACGCACGCCGGGGTGAACAGGGCGCTTGCGGAAGACGAACAGAGCGATGCAGAGCATGCACCAGATGATGGAAATGGAGAAAGTAATCAGGCCCCAGGGCAGAGACCAGGTGCTATCGTAGCCGTAGTCGTAGCCGGAAGGCAATTTGTTGGCAGTACTAAGGGCCCATGCTACGCAGCCGATGCCGACAATGCCAGAGAAAATGAGAGCGACATTAAAAGGCATCTTGAATTTCCACAGACGGTCGGCGGCGTTGAGTTGCTCATTGTAGGTCAGTGGCTCCGGGTCGGAAGAAGTGCCTTGGACAGGGTTGACTTGGCTGGGTGCGGTTGGTGGTGGTGTCATCAGAGGCGCATTTGGTGTTGGAGCCGTTGTGGCAGTAGCAGGTTGAGTTGGCAAGTTGGTAGTATGGGCGGATGGTGAGTTTGGGATGGCTGTTGTGTGTCCTGCTGGTGAGGTGGTCGTAATTTGTGGCGCTTGAGGCGCGGGTTGAGTTTGTGATGTAGACATTATTATGTATGTATTGGGATGTTAATGAAAGCGAATGGCTGCGCGAAAGTCGCGCGAGGTGTAGATAACGAGCGTCTGAGAAGAAGAATGGAGAGACTAAGAGCGAGAAATTTGCACGGTAACTGGCTCTCCTTTGATTTATTTTGCCGCGAGCCAGGCGCGATGGTTGCCTGACGCTAGACGTGAATTTGGCGACAGATAGCTTTAATTAGATCGACGCGCAGGGTACGTGCGCTCGTACTAGACCGGTCGTCGCCTCCACATCGAGTTTATCCAGACCTCATCATCAGTCAAGCATCTGTAAGCCTCAGGTGTCATTAAAGTGCATGCTTCTGCACGACTCTGCATCTCTTGTGTAGATGATTGAACCCGTCTCCATTGATGACTGATCGGATAGCTCATGAACCGCTCTGGTGCTGGACGACGCAGATTTCACATACGGCCTAGATATTCGGATACTAGGCAGAATCATGGCTGGTTCGCTACATGCACAGTCAGTGCTCTGTCGTACATGCGCAGTTGCCTGGACGAGGATCAGGTGGGCGAGTCTTGTCACGGATCTCACCGCATCTGGTATTCGTCCAGTGCCATGCCCTTTGCGATTTTCTTTATCAGCGCTTTCTTCAAGAATTGCTCCCGAGCCAGGCTTCGCGTTTGCTGTAACTTCATTAGTGTTCGGTAGTAATATTTGGAAAATACATGACTTACCTTGACGAACACATCAGCGGTGACCCTCCCCCTGTCAAGTGCTCTGCCTAGGACGAACAGAGCATCAGCGATTCCTCGCTCTTCGGCAGCGAGCGTGTACAGCTGTTGTCCCACGACTGTAGGCGCTACGAGCACATCGTCGACGTCTGGTGCTTGGCTTCTCCGTGCATCATCCATTGCGCGATCTGCTTCGACCATTGCACCTTTCAAAATCTGTTCATTGGAAGCCAGCGCAGCGTCCAACTGCTGCAATTCGCCCAGTTCGGATTGCAACCGTGAATACGCGGTTTGTAGTGCTTGCTGCTGTGCTTGGAGCGGCGCCACAGCAGCCTGGTTCGAGGCTACTACCTGGCGTGTCTGCGCGACAAGAGCGTGACTGAGGGCCGTAAGAAGGGCATCCTTCTGCGGATTGGGTGGCACCGGAGGTACTGGCAGTGACGCTTGGTTGCCTTGTTGCGATGGAATGGTTACCTCAAGCGAATCATCGAGAAGGTTGACCGGGGGTGCTGCCTTGGGTGGTTGCGGAGCTGGTTGTGGTGGCGGCTGTTGATACTGTTGATATTGCTGGGGGTTTTGTGGCGGATAAGGCTGAGGAGGTTGTCGATACTGCGGCTGTTGCGGAGGTGTTTGGCCGTAGTTTTGAGTTGCAGCATGTGGACTGGAGTACTGCTGCGCTGGAGCACTGTTCGCAGGGGGTCGCTGGGGAGGTGCATGGCCTGCATAGCCCGATACTTGTCGCTGCCCCTGAGGTGTGATGGGACTGACAGGGCTCCCGAGTCCATGGGATGCGGGCTGAAAGCCTTGTGCATGTACGTGCGGCCGTGAGCCGTGCGAGACTGGGGTGGCTGGGCTTATATCGTAGCTTCCTTGTCGCTGTGGAGTGCTCTGCGGCTGTGGTGGTGCTTGCTGTGGCCACTGCGGCGGTGCAATGTGGGTGTTCCTATGCGGCTGCTGATACTGCTGCGCTGGAGGCAGTTGTTGCGGCGGATGCGGTGGAAGAGGGGGAGGTTGCGAGTATCTGTCGCTCTGCGGCTGCGGGGCTGGCCTGTTCTGCTCGTACGGTTTCGGCGGCTTTGGTGGAGGTGCAGGCGGACCTTCAGAGGGGCGCGGCGAAGCTGATGGGCCTGGCGTACCGTGTATCGATCGCCGGTATTCCGCGGGTGGTGGAGGAACGGGCGGGGGGTCCTGTTGCGCCGGCGCACTGTACTGCGGTTGAGGCTGCCTGGACCGGACAGGAGGCTCTTTGGCAAAGACGCCTCGAAGCACGGCAAGGAAGTCGAACAAGGTGGATTTCTGTAGCGACGTCAGCGACGGACCTTGCAGCCCAACTGGGGCTGCCATTGCCGTGCGCAGCGCATGCGGTACTCACGTCCCAGTACTTTGCCCACTGTGCCAGATATGGGTGATAGACCCGGCCGTCGCCGCTTACATGCTGGCCCGGTCGCACGAGCATGTCCTTGTCCGGCTGGATATATACCATGGGCGGTTCGCGCGGGTAGGCGTAGGGCACCCATACGGCTACCGGGAAGCCGTACGTTGCGCCGCGGAAGGTAACAGGCAGCGTCCCGCTGAGGCGCAGGAGCAGGTTCGAAGCTCCATTTTCATAGGCTGCAGTGGTCAGTTGCTGTGCGCTTGTGGAATCATCGCAGCCCTGGGGCGTGTTGCGCGCTGGGGTACGCACTGTAGACGTCGGTGCGCACCGAGAGGGACGGGTAGTGGGAGAGGGCCTCTGTGGCGTCGTGGTAGGTGCGATTGACGTCTGTGTAATTCTTCGGGGAGTGGTCAACATCAGCCGCCGTAGAGGGGAGTGAATACCTACGCTGGTCAGAACGCTGTATAACCAGTTGAGCGTCGTCTCAGGCACGCCGGCCATGGCTGCACGTTCGAGGTCTTGCGGGGGAGGCTGGAGCTCCGCCGATGGATCCTAGCAACACGCCAAGGTCTCCGCTTCATCCAGACTGCTTGACAGTGAACTTGTGCGTAGCCGAGCTGCAGGATTGACACATGTCGCAATAAGGCAAACCGAGGGGTACAAAGTGTCATGGGTTTCGAGAGTGAGCGATCCAAGCTGTCATCACCGTGCGGGTTGCAACGATGAGATCATCGAGTAATACGTCCAACATGAATGCAACATCAGCTTGCAGAGTTTCAACTTGCAGAGTAGTGTGTACAAGTCTCCATTCAATTACGCCTCAGCGAGCGTGTGCTTCCACCTATCGTGAAAACCAAATACGCCCAAATATTTTACAAGCATGCTCCGGGTATCCTCAACTTTTGGCTCAGTGCTGACTCCACTCGATTGTGTTGAGATCAACACCCTCCTGTACCAACTCCCACAGCGGGCTGAGCTCGCGCAGGAATGTGACACGCTCCTTGACAGCCTTCAGCACGTAATCAATTTCGGCATCTGTGGTGAATCGCCCAATTCCGAACCGGATACTGCTGTGGGCACTCTCGTCGCTGCTACCAAGCGCACGGAGGACGTAACTGGGTTCCAGAGAGGCCGACGTGCAGGCACTGCCGGAAGACAGAGCAATATCCTTGAGCGCCATGAGCAGCGACTCGCCCTCGACGTAGGCAAAAGAAACATTGACGCAGCCGGGGTAGTGTCGTTCGCGATCGCCGTTTAGTGTGGTGTGCTCCATGGAGAGGAGGCCTTCGAGAAGGCGGTTCGACAGAGCGGTAATGCGCTTTGTGTCGTACTGTGATAGGTTAGTAAAAGGCCAAGCCATACCAAGACGGCTGTACGTACCTCCATCTCCTCCTTACAGATGCGAGCGGCTTCACCGAAACCAATGGCAAGAGGCGGTGCCAAAGTACCACTTCGCAGACCACGCTCCTGGCCGCCTCCGCTGATGATGGGGTCGAGTCTGACCCTGGGCCTTCTGCGCACGTAGCAAGCACCGACTCCCTTGGGACCGTAGATCTTGTGGCCGGATATGGACATGAGGTCGACGTTCATCTTGTTGACATCGATGGGGATCTTGCCAACGGCCTGGGCGGCGTCTGTGTGGAAGAAGATCTTCTTGGACCTGCACAGCCTGCCAATCTCCTCCATGGGCTGCACAACACCAATCTCGTTGTTGACGGTCATGATGCTGACGAGGGCAGTCTCCGGGCGCATGGCGGCCTCGAGCTGGGCCATGTCGATCAGGCCGTTGCTCTGGACGGGGAGGTAGGTGACGGAGAAGCCCTCGTCCTGCAGATGGCGGCAGCTGTCCAGCACGCACTTGTGCTCGGTCTGGGCGGTGATGATGTGGTTCTTCTTGCCGGAGCGCTTGAAGAAGCGGGCGACGCCCTTGATGCTCATGTTGTTGCTCTCGGTGGCGCCGCTGGTGAAGATGATCTCCTTGGGGTCGGCGCCAATCAGGGCGGCAATGTGTGCGCGGGCATCCTCGACGGCCTTGTCCGTCTCCCAGCCGTAGGCGTGGGTGCGCGAGTGCGGGTTGCCGTACAGGCCCGTCATGAAGGGCAGCTGGGCGTCGACGACGCGCGGGTCCATGGGCGTGGTGGCCTGCATGTCCAGGTAGATGGGCCGCGAGCCCTGGTCCATGACCGTGGCCTGCTTCAGGATGCCTGCGGTTGTCAGTGCGGCTCAGTGACGGACGGCGGGCGGCGGCGCTCACCAGCAGTCGGGCTCAGCATGGCGTCGGCGGACAGGCCGGTGGTCGGCATGGTCGCGTCGGCGGCCCTCTCGCCCGTCTGGCTCAGGAAGGCCTTCTTCTCGGCCTGGATGGTCGTGTCGACGTTGACGGTGGCGTTGTGGGAGCGCGTCTCGGAGACGTAGCTGCGGCAGCTGGCCGCGGTGCGCAGGGGCGTGCGGGCAAACGCGGGGGCCGGGTACCTGCGCGCGGCAATGCGGAGGGCCTGCCTCGCGACCGTGGGGGCGACGGTCGACATGGTGGTGATGGCTGTGCGTGGTGGTCGCGGTGGTCGGCGTGGTCGTGGTGGTGCCGGCGGAGCGTCGCTCGACTGGCTTTGCCGTGGGCCATGACGGCGACCCGCCCGCTAGAGCCAACGCCCGCGCGGATGACTAATGCGGACCCTGGCCATGACGGCGCCCGGATCGAGCGGACCAGGACGACGACGCAGCGTGCGCGCAGACGAGGCGCTGCGAACGGCCAGCCGCCGTGGTGAAGCACTGCAGTCGTGCCCCGGGCCAGCGACGCCCGCAACGGCTGCAGCGGCTGCCGCACTGCGCACACATCGGAGCACGTGACGCGCTCGGCGGGTGGCATCGCGCGGGCCACCTGGTGTGGCTGTGCGCTGCGCCGAACGTCATACACGGTAGTCAAGGAGCGACAAGACCCACCAACCCACCCGGCCGCCTGCGCCATAACTCGCCCACTCCCTCTCCCCGCCGCCCTTCCTCGCGACGACACGCTGCCGTGCGAAGACGCCCTTGCCGTGCACCCACCCCCAGCAATCCCACCCGCGTTCCCCCACAATGAGCTGGAAGGGCCTGACCAAAGGCGTTACCAGGGTATGGCCGAACTTCTTCACCCGCCCGCCCCGGCCGCAACAGCTCGCTGACAGCACCCAACAGGCGCCACAAACGTTCAAGCAGAAATTCAATATCGTACGTCTGCCCCATGGCCGCCGTGCAGGCCGCGCCTGAGCAATGCGCCTGCTTCCGCCCGCACAGCCATGCGCTAACCGCCGCGTGTGCAGGGCGACATCACAAAGGATGCCATCTACATCGATGCCGAGCGCCGCTTCACCGAGCTCGAGAAGGAGACCAAGAAGCTGCACGAGGAGTCCAAGAAGTATGCGCGTCCTCTGCACCATGTTCGTTGTGGCTCCGACTGACAGCCGGCAGGTACTTTGAAGCCATCAATGGTGTGCACCCCTGAAACCTTGTGCTTGCACTCACCTCTAACATACCCCCCGCAGGCATGCTCACACATCAGATCGAGTTCTCCAAAGCCATCGCCGAAATCTACAAGCCCATCTCCGGACGAATGTCGGACCCCACCTCGTTCCACGACGAAGGAAACACAGCCGGCATCGAGGCCTGCGAACAGTACGAGGAGGTCGTGCGAGAACTGCAGGAAACGCTCAAGCCCGAGCTGGAGATGATAGAGTCACGAGTCATTTCGCCCGCAAACCAGCTGCTCGACATCATCAAGGCGGTACGGAAGCTGGGCGCCAAGCGTGACCACAAGCAGCTCGACTACGACCGTCACCGAACAACGCTCAAGAAGCTGCAAGACAAGAAGGACAAGACGTTGAAGGACGAGAAGGCCATGTACCGCGCCGAAAACGACGTCGAGCAAGCCACGCAGGATTACAACTACTTCAACGATCTCCTCAAGGATGAGCTGCCCAAGCTGTTTGCGTTGGAAAGGGAGTTTATCCAGCCCCTCTTCCAGTCCTTCTACTACATGCAGTTGAACGTCTTCTACACATTGCACGAGCGCATGCAACGGCTTGACATTGGGTATTTTGACCTGGAACTGGATATTGAGGCAGCCTACGAGAAAAAGCGCGGAGATACTCAGGCAGAGGCTGAGAAACTGTCAGTGGTCAAGTTTAAGACTACCGGTGGACGTACAGGCCCAGGAGCGCGACCCGGGCAGTCCAAGTACGCAACAAAAGCCCTCGAAGCAAAGGCAGGCCGCGCTTCCATTTCTGAAGAAGCACCACCACCGCCGTACAGCCCGGGCCCAGCTGGTGTCGCTGCAGACGTCAAGTCACCAACGTTATCACAAGGCTCGTGGGGCTCGGCTGCAAAGGCAAAGGGTGCTGCACCACCTCCACCAAAGCCCAAGCCTTCCCGTCTCAGTGGGATGCCTGCAGCCGAGACATGCACTGCCTTGTTCGACTTCGAGGCCCAGTCAGAAGGTGATCTCAGCTTCTTGACTGGCGACACCATCGAGATCATTACACGGACGCAAAACGAGAACGAGTGGTGGACCGGCAAGGTTCGCGGCAAGCAGGGCCAGTTCCCAGGTACGTACATGGCCACTTCAAGCAGACCTAAAAACGCTGACCAGTCCCAGGAAACTACGTGAAGCTAAACTAGACGTTCCATCGGCGGGACTCGATAATGTCTAGATGAGGATACCTGTTGTGACTGTTGGTCGTTGTTGACTAGACGGGCCCTTTGAGGTCCGCATGTTCATTCTGCTAGACACTGCATTGCTTACACTTCAGACTAAATATTAATACCTCCTCCCACTGTTCTCGTCTGGTTGCCATCATGTCGTACGCCACCATCCCCAGCTTCAGCCACACCTCGGTCCATCTCCATCCTAGCGTAGATCGAACGGAACATCCCCGCATGACGTTGTTCGGCGGTACGGAGCTCACCCGAGCTGTTGTCTCCACCAGTTCGGCTGCACATCCCAATATCTTCCTTTCTTCTACAATTTCCTATTGTGCATTGACTTGTAGGCATTTTAGGCAGGTGAACATACACAACAGCACCGTAACACAACCATCGCCACCATCACAACCCCAACATGGGCTACGACTCTACCATATCGTTCACCCTCGACACAATATGTCCCTGGTTCGTCCCATTGCCCACCTTTCATATTTTTTACCAAGTATACCCAGGACATACCTCGGCTTCCTACGCCTACGAAAAGCACTTGCTTCCTACCATTCCGCCAACCCATCCTCCCCTGTAACGTTCACCCTGCGCATCGCACCCTATCAATTGTACCCAGAATTCTCCCAAGACGGCATCGACCGGCACGAATGGTATCGCGACGAGAAATATGACGGCAGCGAGGAACGTTTCCAGAAATACAGTAACTACATGGGCGCATTGGGGAAGGATGAGGGCGTCGAGTTTGATTTCTCAGGCGGCCCGTTCGCGAATACCTTCCATGCGCATCGGATACTTCAATATGTACAAGAGCACAAGGGTCCAGAGGCGGCGGTAAAGGCCCTGGACTCATTATACCAGCAGTACTTTTGCCAGCGGGCACATCCGAGCAGCTCAGAAACGCTATTGAAGGCGTGTCAGGTCGCCGGTCTGAGTGAGCAAGACAGCAAAAAGCTGGTGGAGGATGAGAGCGAGGAGGCCATGGAGGCTAAGATGGCGATACGGGAGCAAGCGGGGAATGGTGTTGACAGCGTGCCGTATGTTGTGTTCGAGGGGCGGAAGAGAGATTTTACGCTGATTGGGGCAAAGGATGTAGGGGAGTATGTCAAGACATTGGAGCAGGTTGTCAAGGAGGCGTCATAGTAGGAGATTGAACTGGATATTCATAGATTGTGAGTTGGCAGATTGAGACCCTAGGTATGCATCCGCTCCGCTAAGCTACTCCACGCCTATTAGATGTGTTTATGCTATCTTCGTAGTTGTTCGTCATCGCCAACGAAGTAACTACCAAGGGCGTGACTAAGACGACCAACCAGATGGTCAGAGATATAGGTGTGGACGCCGCCGAGTATGCTCGATAGAAGAATGAAAGAAGTATGTACCGTGAACGCCAGCACCAGCCATTGCCACTATCCCGTGAAGTTGTCGTACGTGCGACCTGAGGGGCGACGCTGTGGCTCTGCCCCTACAGTCATGAGTCTGAGCAGTCGAAACTACACACCTTGAGCAGTGCAAGATTTACTTGCGAGACCAATCGTAGGCAATCTCAGCACGCTTGGTAGCCTCGCCGACGGAAGGGTCACCGCAGACAGGGCCCCAGACCTGTGCCTCGAATTGGCCGGCTGCAATATTATTGCCGGCATAGTCATAGTCTGACCCCGTTAGTGTCCCACCATAACACGAAATCAGTGGTACTCACAGCAGTAGAAGCGAGCAGGCCAGTCAACCTGACCCGGGTTGCAGTTGCCCACGGCGCAGCCGACGCGAGAAGTGTTGCGCCACACCATTTGACTGAAGTGGCCCCAGGCATCGTCATAGTGAGGGTGATCGTATGGGTACTTGGTCTCCTCCTCGTGCCAACCGTGGGAAGCTGTGCGGGCGAACTCGATCCAGTCTTCGTACTTGGCGGGAGCCGGTTTCTGAGAAGAGAGATTGCTGCCGGACCGCATCTATGTGAATGGGTAAGCTGGAATCCACGACTAAGCTGTCTTTGACCTACGTGCTCGGGCATGTAGGTGCACTCGGAGATGTCGCGGCGAGCAGCCTCAGCAAGGCCTTGGTCCCATATGAGATCTTGAGCGCAGTGAAGGCGACGCCAAAACCAGTGGGCGCGCATCACAGCACTAATGAAGTTGGGGTCGTCTGGGTGAGGAGCATCGTCGTTGTAGAGGGCGCGATGCTTGACGTTGTGGACGTGTCCAGCAGACACAGTGGCGGCCAGAAGAGCGGTGAGGGTAGTGAAAGGCTTCATGTTTGTTTATATCGTTCTCCAGAAGGAACGACCTGGAATATGGCTATGGCTATCTCAGAGATTTCAGGTTTTAGGTGAGTTGGTGCAGATGGCCGAGGATGTCGTGCACTTAGGTGGCAAGTCAAAGGAGCGGCAGTAGTAAAGAGCGTGAATGACCAAAGGTTGGAGAGTCGAGGTAGGATGGCGGTGTCTTTATATGGCGGGTGCCCCACGCACCGGGTGACAGAACGTGTTGTTGAGATGCGCCTACTGCTTTCACTTAACTGCCCTAATTGGTCCTCTGGCTTACAGTACCAGACCGCTCCGTCCAGTAGGGGAAGCGCAAGAACACCCAAACACGGACTACAGGACTGCAGTGAAGCCAGACATAAATTCTCTCGATTTCGAGAGTATTGAAGGATCGAATAAGCGAACTGGAATACCCGGTTGTGTCGCAGCAATTTCGTACTTGGTCTGACTAGCTTGTATATACTTGCCAATGAAGAGGCACCAGTTGAGTGTCACGTAGCGCTTCCCCAGGGGCGCCTCCATATGGGCGTCACGCATGCCATCCAGTATAGTGAGAGGCAAAGACAGCACTAGGAAACGTGTGGAGCCATGCACAAGACACCGTGTGGATGATGTGGTGAACTGCAAAGGAATTACGGAAAGGATCAATAGGCAGGCATTCACCTGACTTTGGTGATGAGCAATTCCATGTCCCAGAAATACAGCGATGGTGGCGAAACAAAGAACAACAATGTGACAAACGACCAACGTAGATTATGTTTTAAAGGTCTAATAGTAAAGAAAAATGTAGCAAGGAATGCGAGGAGCCGCAGAGAGCTGGTGCGGGTCATTCGTAGCTGGTGGTTGAGGAAACGATCCATCCGCATGCATCAGACACCTGTTTGGTCCTTGTCTTCCCCGGAACTCCAAGTAGGTGTCCCGCCTTTGCTACTGACTTCCACTGCTCACCCTTGCGCTGGGCAGCGCCTAATTTAATTTGTCGGTATGTTGTGAATGCTTTACGACTCCATGTGGCAGGTAATTGTGCAGCCTCTCCTGATGGCTGCTGGGGATGACAAGGTTGCCCCAGACCCGACTGTACCACATTTGCACCTTGTGCGACTGTTCGTACTGCCGCATTGGCTTGACGCACCAGGTCATGAGCATCGATGCTACCAGGAGCCAGGCTTCAGCGGGCTAGGTCGCACCAAGTGATAGGATATGATGGCAGTTGTTCAGTGCAGGCTAAAGTATCGCCGGATCAGCTCGAGTTACAGTTAGCAAACCCCGTGCTTGCGGTGACGATTCTCAACCTTCCTTCAAACGTTTTGCTGGTCGACCAATCAGCGAATCATCTGGCAGCCCGCTCCTCTTGGTGCCTGGAAGACTAGATGTACGAATGTCGTTGTCTTCTTGGCTGACTCTTCGAGCAGGGTACTTGATTTTGGAGTCTTCGAAGCAGCTATCAGATGGCTTGCCGTGTACTGTAAAGTACGGGTGCTCGAGCGCCTTCTCGGCAGTCAGGCGTTTGAGAGGGTCGTATTCGAGCAACTGCTTGAGCAGAGACAGACCCTCCTGTCCCGGTGTGTCCGGCCCAGTGCCGACAGGGTAGTGGTTGTTGTTCAGAGTTTGGTGGTACCACCTTTCTAGGCCGTCGCCTTGTGGGCGAGGATAACGTGCTGCATTCCCGGCGATGAGCGAAGTAAGTTGAGGATACTCGGGCATAGAGGTTAGTAGTGGCCAGCGATCCTTGCTTGGCAGGCCCATGATCTCGACAATTTTTTGCATCTGGTTGCGCTGAAAGGGTACAGTCTTCTTGTTGTCCATCTTCGCCTCCTCCCCCTTGAAGATAGGTCGCAGCGACAGCAGCTCAGCGAAGATACAACCCACTGCCCAAAGATCGACGGCTGGGGTGTAGTGGCGGCTGCCCAGTAGTAGTTCTGGCGCTCGGTACCAGATTGTGACTACTACTTTGTCGCCAGAGAATAATGATTGGAGTGGTTTGTGGAAGAGACGAGCTAGACCCAAATCGCCAATCTTGACTTTACCCTCTCTTGTCACCATGATATTAGCAGGCTTCAAATCCCGATGCATGACCCAGTTGCGGTGGAGATAGACTAGACCTTGCAAGAGTTGATACAAGATGGACTTGATAGTTCGCGCGGGTATGGCTTGGCGCTGAGGCTGGTTGTGGTGGTGAATGATCTGGAGTAGGTCGTGCTCAGCATACTCGAAGACGATGAAGATACATTTGTCTTCCAGAATGATCTCAGATGTGTGGACAACGTTGGGATGTGCTAGCTCGGTGCAAAGGGCCATTTCCCGGATGGCCGACTGTGAGATGCCGGAATACTGGAGTTCGCCTTCCTTGTCCGGTTTGAACCTGAGTTGTCAACAACGCCAAATTACAGGTGTGTGAGTTCTTACTTCTTGATGGCGAATTCTCCGACACGGCCATTCTTGCCTTCTGCCTTGTAGACGCGCCCATAGGTACCGCTACTGATGAAGCCTACAATCTTGTACCGCTCATTGATGCGCTTCTTCGAGCTGTATCCTGCGAACATTTGTGTGGAGTCTCCAGTGTCTGTTCAGATGCTGTTTCAGCATGCTATTCGAAGACTTGATAAAAAACAATACAGAATGGTGACGGCAGATGCTAATATCAACAATGGAAGATGAGTGAGATGATGTGATGTTGACGGAAGCGAGGCTGACGGAACGACAATCAAGCGAAACTCGCCGTTATCACCGGGAAAAGCAAGCGCTAAACGAGATGGGACCAAGGAGAGGGAGAGTCAGGAGGTGAGAAGTCAAATGGAGGACAGGACAAGGGGTGAAAGTGAGAGCAAGACGCGGTAGCAAAAGGGTCACCGACCGTTGAAGGCTCTCGCAACGCTACTGCGGAGGGCGGTTCGGGCGGTTGAGGCAGCAGAAGGTGGGCCGCCCGAAGACGGGGGATTCGAGGGTTGGCTCATCTCGCCGGCGCATCTGCGTCTCGTTTAATCGTCTCCACGTCGGCAGCTGGCGCATACGTGCATCCGCGCATGCGGCGTCTGGCGGACACGCTCCCGTGGGCGCAACTGGGAGGGTCCTTCGGGGCTGCGCAAGCCGATGTACAGACGCGTGGAGCTGAATAGTCTCCTCGGTCGGTCTTGGGGCTGCAATGCTGTTTGCTTGCAAATGCCGCGATGATGTCCGAGGACAATGTAAAATCTGGTCAGACGCATGGAGCAGCTGAGGAAGTGAAGCTGCGCAGCCATCCAGTTTCATGGGGTACAGCTGGACAGTCTCCCCGCAGAGCCGCAACATGTGAAGGCTAGTCGCCCAAGCTCCCCCATGACCTCCCACAGCGACGAACCCCACACGCTACCACGACCTGTCCCATACAACGTCCTAGCGCTTTTGGTGGTCCAACGTGCTCCTTGCTTTGTATGAAGGTGTAGCATAGCTCGTCTCCGCGTGTTTAGAAGCGCACTCCACGGACAGGTGTATCATTCAGCGAGGGTGTGAATAGGTGTATCGCTCAGCCAGAGTGTGAATAGGTGTATCGCTCAGCCAGAGTGTGAACAGGTATATCATCCAGACACAGTGGTAGACAGGTATATGCATCCAGCCAGGGCGCATTGGCATGATGGTGTACACGGTCCTGTATGAAGCTGACATGTCCATGCAGCTGTGCATACGCGCATCCAGCTCTGCCAACGCCCGAGCCACCCACTGCAGCAGTTTTCAGACACCATGAATCCTCGATCATGGTTCGGTGACCTCACAGGGTACTTTGTGTACATCCTCTTCGTGGCCACGCTCGGCCCGCTGCTCTTTGGCTTCCACCTGGTATGCAGACAGCTGCTGACAACTCCGCACCACATAGCTAACAACGCCAGTCTGAACTCAACGCACCCGAAGATGTCATCCGCTGCAAGAAGAGGTCAATCACCTCGACCGAACTCGCCGCGAGCGCTACACCGCACCTGCCACAATGCATCGAGATGACCCCAACCCAATGGGGTGTTGTGGGCTCCATGTACACGCTTGGAGGACTGATAGGCGCCCTGTCAGCAGCACCGCTGGCAGGCAAGTACGGGCGTCTTAGGGCCATGCACATCACGACGCTTTTCTTCACCATTGGCCCGGTCTTTGAGGCGCTCTCGCCCAGCATCGCCGTCATGGCCTTTGGCAGACTTGTGTCTGGAGTCGGCGCAGGAGCAGCCGTCGTCATCGTGCCCCTGTACATCTCTGAGATCGCGCCGCCCGCCAACAAGGGCTTCTTTGGCGCCTTCACGCAGATCATGTGCAACGTCGGTATCTTGCTCACGCAACTGTTAGGCTACTTTCTCAGTCACGACTCGTACTGGAGGATCATTCTGGCCGTTGGTGGCGTCATTGGTCTCACACAGGCTCTGGGATTGCTGCTGTCAGTGGAGAGCCCCAAGTACCTTGCTGAGAAAGGCGACCTCGCTCATGCCAAGAGGACATTGCGCAAAATCAGGGGTGCAGAGGCCGACGTTGATGGCGAGATGAGCGACTGGGGAGCAGACGGCTCCCACGCGAGCGGTGAGTACTGCCGTTGGTGTTTGGTTGGATCCACGCTGACGTGGTAGTAGAAGAGGAGCAGACCCTGCTGAGCAACGAGGGAGGCTCCTCGCAGTTAGCTGCGAAGTCGTCCGACAAAGAAGGTTCGTTGAGTATCATGCAGGTCTTCCGTCACCCAGACTACAAGAAGGCAGCCATTGCCGTCATCATGGTCATGCTGGCTCAGCAGTTCAGCGGCATCAACAGCATCGTCATGTACGGCGTGTCACTGCTAGCAGGGCTACTGGAGTCCAACTCTGCTTTGCTTAACCTCGCCGTGTCTGCGATCAACATTGTCATCACGGCGGGAGGCGCACCCCTCCCAGACAAATTTGGTCGCAAGCCGTGCCTTCTCGGCTCCATTGCTGGTATGGGCATTAGTTCCCTACTTCTCGCCATTGGCATCATGAGGTCGGTGCCTGTGCTTTCGGCCCTCGCCGTGCTCTTTTTCGTGTCGAGCTTTGCACTTGGGCTCGGACCTGTTCCATTCATCCTGGCAAGCGAACTCGTTGGCCCAGAAGCTGTGGATGCAACACAGAGTATCGCTCTGGGAGCGAACTGGATTGCGACTTTCATCGTGGCTCAGTTCTTCCCGTTGCTGAGCGCACTGCTGGGTGGAAAGGTCTATCTGATCTTCGCGGCCCTGTCTGCGTTCTTTTTTGGTTTCCTGTCGTGGTATGTACCCGAGACCAAAGGTAAGAAGAACGCAGACGAAGTCTGGGGCAGGGAGCGCAGGGTCGATTGAGGGGAATGGGACGACGTGGGTACTGCAGCTTGACAGCAGAATGCGAAGCACATGGCATATTACAACGCGACAGCATAACAAATACGATCCGTTCTCTATCCGTCTGGTATTGCTTACGAGAATGATGACCGATGCGCGTAATGCCCTGGCGGCTACATGTCGGCGCCCTTCCGCAGGCTTCCAAAGAGCGGCTTCGGCTTCGGGAATTATGACATGAGCCGCAACCCCCACTGAAACTCCCTCGGCCCCATCACGACATAGACCTCACCATTGCATGCGCACACGCTCCTGACGCTTTTTGCTCCTTCACCCCCGTCGCGCCTCGTTCGATCCACTGTACATATATTTCTCTAGCATGCCCGAACTACCCTCGCATACGTCACCCGGGCTCCCACCGCTCCACACACCGCAACCACAAAGTCCAAGTCGGCATGGCTTCGACTTCCTCACCCCAGAAAGCGCCAGCGGGGAGGTCACAGCACCCAACGCGGGGCCAAGAGCACCGCAGCACCGCGGATCCGACCCACCGCCCTCGATCATCTCGCCCGCATTCACACCTCCTGCGACGCCCGGCTTCACTACACCGTCGCAGCCCCGCCGGCCACCGCGCTCGATACCGGTCGACACGTCCTTGGCCACCGATGCGCCGAGACCAGAGCTGCTGGAAAAGCTGCCCGTAGTCGAGTGCGAAGTACGAGCGCGCATCCCCACCACCACCGGCCACGAGATGTGGCTGCACGTGTACCGCAACAACGTCGACACCAAGGAACACCTGGCCATTGTGTTTGGCAACCAGATCCGCTCGCGATCGCTGGACGCCGAAAGACCGGGCGAGACTGAGCTCGACCGCATGACGCGAGGCGCATACGTAGGGCGGCTGTTCCCCGGCCGGACGAGCTCGCGGATCGAAGCCATAAAGCGCTCGGAAGGCGTACCTTCGAAGCGAGCGCCCGACGCCAACACCATAAACAACCTGGACAGCGGTCTGGTCTCGCCTTCCACAGCATCCTCAGACAGCGGCGACGTCCCACCCCCTACCTCCGACCTCCCCCTCGTCCGCATACACTCTGAATGCTACACCGGCGAAACCGTCTGGTCTGCGCGTTGCGACTGCGGCGAGCAGCTCGACGAGGGCGCCCGCCTCATGGCCGACCCCACACTTTCCCCCTCGGGCGGCGCCATCATCTACCTGCGGCAGGAGGGGCGTGGCATTGGCCTGGGAGAGAAGCTGAAAGCGTACAATCTGCAGGATCTGGGCAACGATACCTACGAAGCCAATGTTATGCTCAGACATCCGGCCGACGCCCGAAGTTATGGACTGGCGACAGCCATGCTTATGGACCTCGGCCTGGGAGGAGAGAGGGGAATCAGGTTGCTGACGAATAACCCTGATAAGGTCAGGGCTGTCGAGGGGCCGGGCCGGGAGGTCGTGGTTAGGGAGAGAGTCGCCATGGTGCCTTTGGCGTGGAAGACTGGTGGAAAGCAGGGCATCAAGAGTGACGAGGTGGAGAAGTACTTGAGTACCAAGGTAAGTCATTATGCATTCGCTACATGGGAACAGAGCTAACACAGACACAGATTGAGAAGTTCAAACATATGCTGGACCAAAAATAGGCCGTGTCCACACGACCGACTGTACAAACAAACCATATTTGCATAAAGACGGGAAATCTGCGCTGGCGTTGGTGGACACGTTTGAACCATCTTGAGCGGCTTTGGAAGCGTTGTAGCAGTTGCTAAGATACCACAATGAGATGCTTCTTGTTACACTCGCTATACGAATCCAGTGCCATTGGTGTCAGGAGCTGTAACTCAAACACTGAGCACAATCCATTAGCAGGACTTGTTCAACACCAGCTACTCTGCTGCATGTAGACGAACATAAACCCTGTCATTGACCATGCGACGGTCCACAACATCCACTTGGTTCCAAGAATTTGACAGAGCAACCTCAGCCTGTATTCATCTGCGGACGACTATCTATATTGGGTAACAGCCACGCTGACTGCAAAAAGCATGTGACGAATCCTTCGGACTTTCTTTACCCCTCGCGACTATTGCAGCCTCACGACAATTCGCATTGCCACTTGGTTTCACCACTATATTCATGGAGATCCGCGATGCAATCAACCCCGTCCAAGGACAAGAACAGGATCCACTCGGACTTCACAATGTCAGCGGCTTCTACGCTCCTGGCGCTTGGGCTGGCTGGATACTCGCCATAGCCTCTTCGTGGTACACCGTCGTACTGCACCGGCATGCCGAACCGTTTCACGAAGTCTTCTTCCACGTCTTCTACACCAACTGGGCAGCCATAGATGCGATGCGCCAAATCTATCCACTGGTCGGCAAGAAAGATCAAGGTCTCGAGCTGGCCCCACTAGCGGCTGCAACAACGGTGGCATTCTGGGGTTTGGTCAACGGAATTTCACAGGACCTTGTCTATGGGAGGTTAAGAAGTGACATTATGAAACGCAAGGGTGAGAGTATATCGTCACAGTTACTATTCCACGGGAATATCCTGCCGACATTCGCAATTTGCTCTGTCATAGCGTACCTTCTGGAAGCGGCCGAATCCCCTGGAACCATTCAAGCTGAAATCATTCAGCTTCTCGGTCTAAGCAAGCACCAGGTTCGAACTGTTTGCTACATCAGCTTCTTCTACCCATACGCTGCAGTCTTTGTAGCTATTGGAGGCTGCATGGTGGGACACTGGCGATTCAGAGCTGTGGTTGACCGTTTAAGGGGACGCTCACTGCACATCCAATTTGGAATATGCTTCGTCTCTATGAGCCTGCCAACGTTCATTCTCCTGGCAACTTCTCAGGTAAACATGCTACGCTCGTGCTTCTTCAAGCCGTGCACACCCCAAAGCATTTACGAATGGGATCAAGCTTTTGCTTTGCTCTGTGGGGTTGTATTGTTTTCATTCCAGGTAGGATCGGATGCTAAAGCCCTTCTACAAAGAGCCAGGAACGTGTTGGCTAGAGTCAGGCAAAGGGGACCATGAACATAACTGGATGGCATCTCTACGAGATATCATGGAACAATTTCTTGCAAAAACTGCAGCATCAGCTGCTACGGCAAATTGATTCGCAAGATCGACTGCTCAGAACTCATTGCGGATCCCTTCATTCGAGGGTGTGTAGGGCAGAAAGAACAGGAAAAGAGAATACCCGTTGAAACTCGAAAGAACTTGAAGACTCAAAATGTAAATGGCGTGAGAGCGTTACATACAAAGCCAAGCTTGCAACAATGATGCCGGCCGCACTTCAACATTTCTCTAGCAGGAGACACTTCAGCGACTACCAAACAACACCTACATCTCTCAACTAGCACAACGACATAACTATTTGTGGTCTCGCCCAGACCGATAACACAGCAAGTGCCGAATAGCAATATCAAAGTGTGGGATTGTTGATTGCGCGTTCGACCGTTCGAATAGGAATGAATGCCAAGGATGGAAACCTATCTGTCGTCGAATGGCCAATGATGAGCATAACTTAAAGGCAGAGAAAGCGATGTTAGACTATGGTCGCCATCATCACTATTCAATACCTCGAGTCTATTGGGAATGATAATGGAAACGGCCATGAAAGCATGCGCTGCCCATAGCACCTCACATACCCTCCGCGCCTACGATCTCTTTCAGGTATTGTGGGCGAGATGAAGCCTTTCCATATATTTTGACATGTTACATTGATAGAACGTATGTTGCTAGCCACGAGAAATTTCATGCAGACGTGTGAAAGTACCACATCCCATATAAAATGGACGGAAAGCTAAACACAAAATCAGTCAACATGCGCGCAATTATGTTGAAGAACACGTTGTAGAAGATATTGCGGCCTGAAATAGTAAATACCGTCTACACTTTCCTCTTATTGATGTTGAAATTCGAAATGGGGTATCATCGTTGAGAAGCCTCTGAACGCCTGTTGAAATTCAGCAATCTGCATTGTTGAAGCAGACTTGCTCCACCGCCTCTTTCTTGCCTCTATGCTGTTCCCTTACTCCTTTTCGACCTTCTTCTCTGCGCCATATCCACCCTTGCCCTCAAGGTTCTGGTAGGTCTTGCCTTCGGAGCGAGGAGCGTTTCTCCCATTCCTAGGGCCTCTTTCGTCGAGGTCCTCCTGCAGCCAGTTGAGTACAAGCTCACCCAGCTGACTGTTGCCTGACAGAACCCTGGAATCAGGGTCATTCTTCACACCCATGTCCTCCACGCTGCCCCACTTCTTGACCTTGCCGAGGGACATGTGTACGAGGTGGGTAGGCCAGGTTGCGAGGTTGTCGAGGATGTGTGTAGCGTACACGATAGTGCAAGGGCGCTCGTTGGTTTCCTTCTTCAAGAAGGCCAAGAAGTTCGATCGCGAAAGCAGATCAAGATCAACGGTGATCTCGTCCAACAGAAGAATTGTCCATGGGCGAAGCAGACCCATGGCTAGTTGTACTCTCCTCCTCTCGCCATCAGAAACGGCGTGCATGCGCCACGTGAGATCAATGTCGAGCACCTGCACAAGCTCGTCGCGACGTTCAGCGTAGTACTGACCGCCAACAGAGTTAAGGAGGGTAACAACGTCGATATCGGTGCGTACGATGGGGTTCAGGACCCACTCGAGACCAAGGTAGGTGACTCCCTCGAGGCCGTGCTTGAAAGGATCGACGCCTGCAATAGATACGGTATCGGATGGGGCCATGCGCTTGCCAGAGAGTAGGCGGAGAAGGGTTGTTTTGCCAGCACCATTAGCTGCGCATGTTAGCTACTGCAATGACACGAATTATCTGCAAGTTATACCTCCGATCAAAAGCGTTCTGCTGCCGGGTGGCAGGTTTAGGAAGACCTCCCTCAACCCACTCGAGCCATCTGGGAACGCATAGGTCAGGTTTTTGACATCGATTGACGGCGCGATCTTCTGTTCGTTGGCTTGAGTCGACATTGTGAAAATTAAGAGTGTGAGGAGATATATGGAAGTGGCTGTTCAGCCATAGTGGTGAAACGCTACATTTTGTACTGTAAACTAACTCACAAGGTGGGGACTTCGGTGAGTCGCGGTCATGACAACATCAGATGCCGAACGGCAGCTAGCGCCAAATTGGGCAGGTCCTAAGTGACTTTTCCACCTCACCTGTTCGGCACTTCATCAGTATGCAGTATTTAAGTCATCTTGAGGCTGGCAGTCGGACCTTTTTACCCTCCTGACTCGCCATAATTTTGGAACTTCTCAACTGCGCCATGCACATAGAGGTACCTTGCCTTACGATCAGATACTGCACCATTGACTTCAATTAATCATCTTGAATACCTGACGTCCAGGGACACCGACAACGCCTCCTGCGTAGGCATTTTGTTCTCTATGCCTCAACTGCGTGCTTAAAGCATACCATTGAACCGACATCGCAACACAAATTCCATTTACAGTAAGCAAGACTAGTTTTGTGGCAAATTGTAGTCCATCACCAGCTTTTGGCCTTTTCTGCTTTTCTTGCCTCTCTTGCCATGCTTTCGGCCGTGGTGCTTACTTGCTGAAGGCTCTTGCTCCTCTACCTGCATAGCTGTGATTATATCCGGCTGATGAGCTGTATCAATGATCGGGTGCGATTGAGAAACTGTGCCGGAGCTCTGGTTCTGCTGAGTACCTAGTCTGATCATTTCGTCCATCTGCAGAGCACTCATGCCGGCAATCTCGTTCATGACACGACGCATTTCGCTTGGTATATGCTGAGGAGCAATGATCGGGACAAAATCATCAAGAGTGTACTGCTCCTGCTTTCCCTTTTTACGATTTCTAGGCTTATTTGACCTCTTCTTCATGGTTGTAAGCGCTAGGTCATCTTGTTTCTGACCATGTTGCTCGACGATCTGTTCCGTTTCGTTGGATGACTCGCTCATATGTTCCTCTGATTCGATATCCTGCGGTGACTCGCTGGGAAGATCGGCCAAGATATCGAATATGTTGTGTTGATGTCCTTTTCTCTCTTCCATAACCTTTGATGATTCTCCAGCCCTTGTTACGTGTAAATCTTTGGAATGTTGTAAAGCCTCAGAACCCCGTAAAGCCTTGGAATCTTGAAAATCTTTGGAGTCCTTCCGCTCTTTCTCCTTGATCGGTGCCTCTACCTTGGCCCGAGGAAATGGTTCTAAGACAGGCTCAGCGCGTCCTTTACCCTTATCCTGCGGCATCACAGTCGCTCGGTTTGACACATCAAGACCATGGACATGTCTAAACTCTCCACATCAGTGTCGGCTTCACAGAAAAGTCATGCACCGGAGGCCCCGAAACACACAACTTAGCCCAGCCTCGTCTGTAGCCTTCGCCATGACTCCAGCCCTTCCACATGTACTGCATCTTCAGTTGCGAACCAAAACTATCCTCCGAGGGAACATTCTCCTTGTACATGACCATGCCGATGATGGGTTGCAATGACTGCTTGTCATTGCGCCAGCGCTCCATGGCCAGATCCAAGGGTAGGAGGTCAGAGTGTTCATTGAGGGTGCAATGTTTGTAGAGGGTGTAGTGACGGTAGACGCTGATAGCGGAGTCGTTGGGCCATGCTGGGTCAGGATTGCGCGCGATCTCTGGGTCGAATTTATAGATGATAGTATCTCCACGAGGATCGGTGTAGCGGTGGAACTCTACGGGAGCCATAATAGCAATGTCGTGGTAGCGATAGCCTGGTAAGCGAGTGGTCGACTAGAGAGTGATTGAGACGATGTGCTGTGTATTAGATGTAGCTGATGGACCGGAGGGAGGCACAAGTGGTTGGAGGCGTGGTAGCCGTAGCTGCAGAGAATTGTGGTGGAAGAAAGCGCGTATTAATCTGCTTATTGCAGGTGAGTGAGAGCAGCGCGGCCAAGTCATTTTGGCCACCTGCCACATTGTCTGCCTTCCCTTGGAAACCATCGAAGCCAGCTACCACATTGAATCGACCGCTAGGATCACGTCTCTGTCTCACATTGAGTAATTGATGACATGGTTCACACTGTGTTGCTGCTGCCTGCTGCTGGCGAATGGAGAAGTAGCAGTTGTTATGACTCCTAGACGCTTTGGAGCGGCTCCATCCTCACAGCAACAAACACAGTTACTCCGTAAAAGCCGTTCCATCATTAACCATTCACTAATACCTCAGTCGTTAATTACCCAACAAACCACCTAGTATGGACACGTTTGAGCAAATCCAGCACGAGCTAGTCGAACAACACCGTCGCTCGCATAATGCTATTGTCACCCACTCCACCAGTCTCGCCCAGGGCTAGGTGCTATCGAATGGGCGGACCTATCAGAACCTGCAGCCACCCCAGGATGCACACCACGCTCAGATGTGGCGGGTGTCCCAAGCCGAGCGAGGGCTGAAGGTTGTCGCACCCGCCCAAATCGCGCCGGCAGCGGCACAATGCCAGCGTGAGGAGACCCTCAAGAGTACCAGCACAACGCATAATTACCGTGAGAGCCAACGCCATCTCGAAGCGCATGATGCCGATGTCAACAACACGCGAATACATCGCGACTACCTCCGTTTCATCTGTACCATGGCGTTTTCCAGCTTCGTAATGGAGAAGAACCTCAGACATGAGAACTTGAGATGCCTCACGAACGTGTCAAATACCGTAATGCCTGCATGGCTAGGCATTACGTGCCAGGAGTTTCCGCGTGCACTATCGATGGATGCCGCGGCGTGGACACATTCGGCCACTCCAGCGTGCCCCTGGACGACATGGACAGCCTCTTGGAACAAGCAAACATTGGACCTTGTAGCTCCTCCCAAGGAGCCCAACCAATATCGTAGGAGGGACCGCCTCGAAAGTCATCAGCCAAAGTCGTCCAGCCAAAATGTCGGCGGCGTAAGTGGCTACACTCGTGCCTTTGTGAGAGCGTTTCGCAACTTTCTGCTGGCGAAAAATGCCCGCAGTCCTCGCGGCGTACCAAAGCCTACAGTACGGCAGAGCGCTTTCATCGAGCATTTGCCAGAGAATCCAAGATATCAAGCTATGCTCAAGAGTGACTTGGCCTTTCCACGACGTCGGAATCGTGTGGTGTTCACGAAGAAGAGCGAAGACGCCAACGGAAAGACGGAGATAGTCATTGACAAGAAGGACGATGCGGATGGCAGCGAAGATAATGAAGATGAGAGTGCTGGCAGGGGTTCAAGGAAAAGGGACGTGGTTCGGTGCATCTTGAGTTGCACACCTCTGGCAGCAATGAAGAAGAGGGACTGCGGTCGAAGCCAGGAGGGAACTGTGTACGAGGGAGAAGAAGGCGATAGGGAAGTCTGATAGCCATCGCTGACGATTGCAAAGGAATGCAGTGTTGATTAAGCAAAGTGGATTATGTCTCATGCACGTGCGCTGTACAACTCTAGTACGATAAGAGAGCCCAGGCTGCCCAGGCTTGCTTCACCAGCTAGCTGTGCCGCATCAAAGGGAGCGCAGCAGTGATACACACCAGAGGAGTAGCCAAAGATGCGTGGGTGACGTGAACAGCCTGGTCGTGCACGGCCCGGCAGCATGCCGGAGGACCGATTATGGCTTGGAATTTCGGTGCTGACAGGCCCAATGCATGCTTGCGGCCGTTTGAGTGAACACGTCCATAGAACCCCGCGAACTGCGGAGAGCATAAGCACGCCCGCCGCTCGACATTGCTCACCAGCCCGCGCGAAGAGCCTGCAACGCTCGCCACACACACACAAACACACGACGCTGCGCATCCGGGCGACCCGTGCGCTTGCTGCGATTCCTCCGCCCGCGCCGCTAACTCCGTCATCCCCAAGCACCGTCGCTGCGAATCTCCCACGCCTCGATGCGCGCCCGATCCTAGCTTTGCCTCGACCCCCTCGACTATGTCCAGCAGGCCGCCCCTCGCACTCTCCAGGCACATCGCGTGCATCCGCGCAACCCACATACGATAGCTCCGCACCACCCCCCGGCAGTCAATGGACGCTGGCTGAGCGCTCACAATGGCCCTGCCCACGCTCCAGTTCTTGGCGGGGCTCCTGCTCCTGCTGTACCTGCTGAGCTTTGTGCTCTTTGCCTTCATTCGCGTCGTCACCGGCGTCTCCATACAGCGGCTGGGCTACTCGGGCCTGCGCCGCATCGCTTTTACCCCCAAGGATGGCCTGCGCATCGAGATTCGGGGCCTGGGGTTCTCCCTCCACCGCCCCACATTTGCCCAGCCGACGTGGGCCAGCATCGTGTTGACCGAACTCAAGGTCACGGTCGACCTTAAGGCGCTGGGCGAGAAGCCAAGGAAGAAGACAGGGTGGACCCACTGGGCGAATGGCGCTGCGCACAAGGACAAGAACGGCGCAAACACGCCCGAGGTCGTTGTCGAAGATGAGGACACTGATGGCAGCGAGGAACACCGGCGCAGTCTGACGTGGAAGCGGCTGACGGACGCGAAAGAGAAGATCAAGCGTCTGCACAGCAAGATCAACTACATCTGCATGGTCGACCTGCTGGCATACTCCACCACCCTCGTCGTCCTCGATGTGGGCTCCATGCAGGTGGGCAATCTGTCGCTCGCTGTTGATACTAGGCGCAAAACAGTCGACCGCAGCCGCTTGTTCAACCACCACAAACTTAGTTCGAGCCAGGAGCATCGGCCTGCCGAGTGGCATCTGACACTGCGGAGCCTTCTCTTCACACCAGAAGGAGGAGAGTCGACCGAGGTGCTCGATCACTGCACGCTCAACATCCACGGGTTTCTCAAGAAAGAGCTCGAGGGCTTGCGAGACGCGTCCATTGCCCTCAAACTGGGTCGTCTCAGCATCCCCTACGACGACGTCAAGCTATGTGTGGAGCGCGCCAAGAAGTGCAAGCCAGCGACTGCGCAAAAAGAGAAGAAATCCAGGGCAACGCACCCGGAAGTCTCCCTCACCGATGTCATGGAAGAGCTCGATCATCCGGGGAGTCGAGAAGAGAGCATTGTTCAGACAGTCTCAGACTCCAGGGAATTCGCTAGCTCTATTTTGCGTGGTATCCACGAGTTCCAGTTTGCTATCAGCTTTGTCGGCCTGACCAAGCAGATCAGGGCGAGCCGCAAGAACGAGCCAGAGGTCTACCTCAACGTGGCCATGAAGGAAGTTGGAATGGATCTTCTTCGGCTAGACCCTCGCAGTCCCGCCCATCTCATGTACTTTTCACCGAACGACATCGCACATCAAGCCCTCCTTGCTGCCATTTCCATCTCTATTGGCATCGATGATGGCTCCGGCCACCCAGAACGCCTTCTCTATGTTCCCATGGCTACAACAACGCTGAACACGACACTCCCTTCCAAGACCATTCAATTCTCCAGCGACAAGGATAGCGCTGAGCGCAACACCAATATTCTATTTGCCAACCTCGTTATTACTTCTCCCTCGCTGGATCTGGATCCTAAGCATCTACCATTACTACTGTCTATGTTTAACAGCTACGAATCGCGCAAAACACCCCAGAAAACACGGAACAGCAAGCGATATCTTATTCGACGATTGCTTCCCAAAGCAAACATCAAAATCTCCATCCATGAACCTGTCATAAGAGTGACATTGCCTCCCATGGATCCTGAACGGCAAAGGACCGATGAGTTTGACCTGTTGATCTCTGCCGCCTCGTCTTTGTCCCTGGATGTAGAGTCGTCACACGCCGCCGATGGCGAGCTTCATTATGCGCTGCTCTCGACTTTCCGTATGAATGCACAGCAACTGTATTATCAGACTGCGTCGATCGAGAAGCATAGTCTGCTTCTAACAGATTATCTCGAGTTCAAGATTCAGGTGAGCGCTTCTCCAGATGTCACAGTCGAATTGCGCGGCATGGCGCAGACCTTCTCTTTCTACCTTGTCCGACCGGAGATCAGTGAGGGCCTGCGCCAGATTGTCACGCACCTGCAGAAAGACAAGCGCAGGAAGAGTGGCTCCCCTAAGAAGAAGGGCCTGAACTTTCTTCGCAAACTACCACCATGGCTTGCATATATCCATCTGCAAGGCTCAGACTTCAACATTGAAGTTGCGGGTGTCGATGAGGGCGTTTCCAGGCACAGCCGTGGAGCCGCAATACACCTTGAATCGTGGACGGCCGAGTACAAACACAGCCGGGACGACGAAAGCGATCATAAGCCTGTCCGTCGTCGTGCACCTAGCAGAACGATCAACCGGGATGAGCACCTTCTCCGTCCCTCTACATCTCCATCGCCAAAATCCCCTAGGAAGCCTACTGGTAATGCAACTGACGGGAGACGCCTTGCGCTTCACCTTACAGGGCTTGAAGGTTTTGTCATAGAGGCTGCTGATCAGTGGGAGCAAGACCCATCGCTTTCATTACCGCGCATGGAAGTAGCGATTAATACCGTGTCTGATAAGCAAGGACCGATCCTGCACGTTCACTCGTTCTCTCAACGCTTGTATCTACGATACTCACTGTATCGCCACTTCGCGATGGGCATGGCTATGCAAGTTCTGCAGCGCTCGTTCGTTGTCCCTCAGGAGCTTGTTCCTTTTGACGAACCAATGTCGCCCATGTCGCCGATACTATCTCCAACACATCTTGCTGTGCCGTCAATGGATGGCGACATGTTCGGTCCCATGGGTGGCATAACCCCCGAGATCGTCACAGTCGACTTCAAGGCCCAATTCATACAGATCAAAGCAGACATGCCCTCTGACCCACCGCTCATGTTGCAGATCTATAGCGTAGAGGCTGGTCAGCATAGATGGCAGCCTCCTTTCCTACGATCACGCCTTGTCAGGTTGTATGCTGAAAACCCGAATGTCAATCGCGTGTGGAGCCGCATAGTCAGCGTCAAGTCACTACGCCTAGACTACAGGCAGACAAAGCGTAGGTATGGTCACACGGTCACTGATGACAAGTCTATCGACATCGCTACCGACGCCATCCGGATCGCTGTACCGCATCAGCTGGTTGTACATAAGATCTTCGACAACATCACCAACATTACGAAGGTCGCCAAACAGATGCGCCACCGATTCAAGACAGGCACAAACGAGTATGTTCTGGACAAGGAGCCGGAAGGTCCCAAGCGTGTACCCAAGATCTCATTGCGAAGTCGTGCTGTTCTCTTCGAGCTCGAAGACAGCTCGTTTGAGTGGAAACTTGGCACGATTTACCGAATCGGACTCATGGAGCAGAAACAGCGACTTGCACGTGAGCAAGCGTTCGACCTGAAGGTCAAGAAGCTGCAGCAGGAAGACGAGCTTCGCAGTGGTGGTGGCTCACGCCATCGTGCTAGATCTGCTCATAACGGACTGCATGGGCACCGCGGACGAAATAAATCCAAGAGCAGGGAGAAGACGCATGGCAGATTTCATCGCCGGACCAAAAGTGCAGACTCGAGCGATCAAGACTCACTCGACGGTGATCGACCCATGCGTTACAACAAAGATGGCTTCAGTGGGTTGAGTAGCTCGTGCAAGACAACTATCGAAGATGCCCTAGAGAAGCTGAAGGTACTCAATGCTCAGACCTGGAGGAAGCGAATCGATCATGCTCTGGCAACTCAAAACCGATCTATGAACGACATCCGCTCCATGTTCTGGGGTCTTGATGAACTGCCAAACGATGTCGAACAGAAGGAGACCATCCTCACCATTCCTCAACGACCCGCACTCATGGCATTTGCGGTGAGCGACCTCGACATCACCATCGACAAGCCCTCCTTCCCAATGTCCGAGTACCCCAAGTTCTTGCAGCGCGTGGGCAAGGGTATGCCAACGGACATGCAGTACTCGTTACTCATCCCTATGCATGTTCAGATAAATGCTGGCGAAGCCAAGCTCCACCTTCGGGATTACCCCTTGCCACTTGTACATATCCCTGCGATAGGGAATGTGGGATCATCACGACTACCCAGTTTGTCATTGAAAACAGACTTCGTTATTGCAGAAGAGTTCAGGGATGTGGAGTCGTCACGCGTCAGCAGAGTCGTGGTTGTGCCTCAGGAGGAGACACTATCAGGAGAGTTATCTGGTGGCTTTGCAGTCGACGTTCGCCGAACGGTAGCCCCCGTCAAGACCTACTCGGACATGAATGTCGACATCAACTCAGCTTACCCCACAAGAATTACGTGGGGCACCTCCTATCAGCCAGCTATCCAAGATATGATGCAGATCATCGAGAACTTTACAAAGCCGGCAGTCGACCCATCAGAGCGTGTGGGCTTCTGGGATAAGATCAGGTTGACCTTTCACTCGCGCATCAATATTTCATGGAAGGGCGATGGTGATGTTCACCTTATCCTCAAGGGTATGTTACACTACTTTAGATAAAGCACAAAGCTAATACCGTCCAGGTTCTCGTGATCCGTACATGGTTACAGGTCACGGCGCTGGTTTTGTCATGTGCTGGCAAAACGACGTTAGGCTCACGCTCGCAGAAGACGAAGATCCACGCAACTTCATGGTCGTCAAGAGCGGAAGCTACGTTCTCGCTATTCCTGACTTAGGTCACTATGCACGCCATGAATCCGATGCAGAAAGCAGCCGCCCTGAAAGCGGGTCGAGTCTGTCAAGTCACAGACAGCTCGCTGTTTTCAAGAAGACTGTCATGAAGCTCAATGGCAACGTACGATGGGGCGTTGGTTTGGTATTCGAGCGCAATCTGGATACTGGTGGTCGCTCTTTCGACTTCATTCCTCATTACAATGTTGCGCTCAAGAATCCAAAGTATGCGAAGCCGTCCAATGGAAAAGTAAGCGTGATTGTAAATCCTACTTAACCTGATGGAGCTGACCACAAACAGGAATACGACGCTTACCGTGGCTTCCGGAGCCATCATATTCACATGTCGATCGCGATTGCCGCTCCGTACGATCGTGAATGGTCTGTTGCTAATCAAGATGCTTCAAAGACGTACAACAGTGTCCACCTCACGCCTCGCTTCTTCACACATTTCTACAACTGGTGGTCAATGTTTTCTGGCGCCATGTCTTTACCCGTACGACAAGGCAAATTGTGGCCAGGCGTGGAGAAGTCAAGCAAAAAATTCGGTCGGCATCTCGCAACGATCAAGTATAATCTGCTACTCTCGCCGTTGTACATGAGCCACATATACAAACATAAGGATGCTGAGGACTACGGCTCAGGAGTTGTGTCAGCAACCGGACTAAAGGCGCGTGTTGACAGCTTTATGCTTGACCTACATCAGCGTCGCGAGGAGTTCCGTACAGTGGTTCAGGCGCCAAAGGGCAAAGAGGACAGCAAGCAGAACCAGACCACTGGTATGCGTATCAATCAAGTGCAGCTGGATCTCATCAAGACCGACGTGCGAGCTGTGTCCGCAAGCATAGCTGGGACTGACTCAGATGATGTGGAGAACGCAACGGCTGAAGAGGCTGCGGGCTTCAACCAGGAATACCTCAGTGCGGATCTCTCCAAGTTCACGATCCCTGACAATGATTGGGGTTGGGTTGATATGGACGATTTCATTGAACTAGGCTGGATTCTGCCCTCAGATCGTCACCCGGAGACACAAATTTTACCGCTCGCCTTCGCACCTCACTTTACATACTTCCGACAGACAGATCATGCCGATAACATTTCCGGCGATGTTCACAGAACCAGTGCCTTCGGCAATGAACCAACACACCACTGTGTTATGTCAGCACGTAACGATCCGCGGCGCATTCAGTGCGGCCTTATCGAACAACGAATAGAACGACTCAAGAAACAAATCGAGCACAATCACCGCGCTATTGGTGAACAAGAGGTTAAGGTTGTCCGCGAGCTTGACGAGAGCCAAAAAGAAGCGGAGCGCCGCCTGAACACATTCAAGAGCCACGCGCTGTTCCTGCAAAGGAAGCTTGAGTTCCTGACATCCATGCACGAGAGTCTCTTGGACCGACTAGCAACCAACGAAGCGAATGCGGTGCCCGAAGGTGAACCTGATACTGATGATGAGTTCTATGAGGCACAAGAAGAGGATGCAGCAAACGACTCAGACACCAAGGGCATGGATTCGGCTCCAAATATCGACTATATCAGCGACTTCAATAACCGTTTCATCATTCATAACATACACTTGAAGTGGGGTAACTCATTACGAAACATCATTCTACGCTATATCCACCAGGTTAGCCAGCGGCGAGGTTTTGTGTATTACATGTCTCGGAGAGCTGTCAAGTTCATTCTCGATGTGGTTGAAGAGCAGAATAAGTCACGCGGACCGTCAACGTCTTACGAAAGTCCCGATATGGACCCGACCACACCAAGAGCACAGAGCGACCAAGGCCTTAGCATTGATGAGACGATTCAACAGCTTCTTGCAGACGGCAAGAGGTTCGTCGATGTTGATGAAGATGAGAAGGGCGATAAGAACCAAGAAGCGCAGGACAAGCAAGACTCGGCCGAGAAGGACGTGAACGCCGATTACGTACCTCAAAACGCATACATTGTCCGCCTCATCGCTCCTCAGATCCAGCTGCAGAGCGAGCGCAACACTAAGGCTGCTGTACTCGTGACAGCAAAGGGCATGCAACTCAAGGTATTGCAAATCATGGACAAGGACAGAGTGATGGATGAGGTCTCTGGTCTCGTGCAACGCCGCTTTACTGCTGCCATGGACAGTCTTCAGATCTTCGTCACCAACGCTAAGATCTTCAGTGGCATGGAGGACATCCACATGTACTCTGGAAGCACGTATGGAACACCAGCTGGATCAGCTTGGCCACCTTGGGTGCCATTCGAAGTCATGTTCGAATTTCACACAAACCCTTACGGCTTCCAGAGGGTGGTGCAAAGGACATCAGCAAGTATGCGATACGACAAGTACAATACCCTACGCCTGAAATACAACGACGATGTTTCTGGCGACTCTACATCAACGAAGAGCGCGAAGAACAGGGAAAGCCGGATCGATCATTTGTGGGTCGACTTTCCACATGTCCGCGCGTTGTGCGATTCTCGACAATACTATGCCATGTATGTCATTGTCCTAGATCTACTCCTGTATCGTGAACCCCTGGAGAAAACGCGCAACGAGCGTCTCGAGAAGATCATGCTGGCTTCCGACTTCAGCGATCTCACTGGAGCGCCTAGCTTGGTCATCGGTCTTCAGGAGCGCATTCGACAGCTCGAAGAGATCAAGACTGTCTTCCAAGTCAACGAGAAATACCTCGACAAGCAAGGTTGGGAAGATCGTGTTGAAGTGGAAAAGGACCTGGCGGTCTATGAGGACGAGCTCTTCTTTGTCATGAAGGCTATCACCACTGCACAACGCAAGCAAGACGACCGCGCCCAGGCCAAGCAGTCAACAGGTCTGCTTCGATGGTACATCTCAGCATCAGAGATTGTATGGCACCTGCTACGCGAAGGCCAAGAATCTCTCGCAGAGTTTCAACTGAAGAACGCACTGTACGACCGTACCGACAACAATGACGGGTCCAACTTTAACTCACTGGAGATTGAAGAAGCACGTGGTCTGAATCTGCTTCCAAATGCGCTGTACCCAGAGATGATCTTGCCCTACTTGGAAAACAACAAACAGTTGCCTGAAAACGCTAAGTGCTTGAAGGTACAATTTGTCATGCTTGAGGCAATTGCAGGTATTCCCGTCATGGAGCATTTTGAAGTCATGCTGTACCCACTTAAAGTGCAGCTGGAGTGGGAGATCGGCAAAAAGTTGTTCGAATACATCTTCCCTGCCATCAAAGACAAGAATGCGGAAAATGGGAACTCTTCGCCCTTCATGATCAAGCACACACTTCCTTCCCAGGACGATGATGACGACGAGATCAATGGCAGCATGACTTCGAGCGTTAGCACCAGCACGAGCAACCTCATGTCGCAAGAAGAAGCTGCGGCTGCAATTAAGTCGCGACTGACGCCAACATTGAACTTGCCAGATCCGCAGCACAGGGTTGCGACCAAGGTCAAGAGCAGTCCCCAGAAGCGGCCTGGTTTAAACAGCTTCCGATCGCTTTTCCGTGATGACAACGCGTCTCGTAGCGGTACTGAACTACGCCGAACACTTCATCCTCACTCCGCAGCGACCCCGTCTGGATCTTCGCTCAACATTCACGGCAGACCAGTATCGGTGCGATCCAACACATCATCCATGACGGCAAACGAGTCGGATCGTACTGCAAAGAAGTTCACGCTCTATCGTAGTGGCACCAGCATGACAATGACCGACAAGCGCGCAGACAAGAAGGACAAAAAAGAGCGCCACGATGATCTCACACAGATGATGAACCGAGCAAGCAACTACATGACACTCGCCTACGTCCGCATCCCTTCAATGACGCTCTGCCTTTCGTACAAGGGCAAGGGATCAAGAAATTTCGAAGACGTTCATGATCTAGTGTTCAAGATGCCAACGTTGGAGTACCGCAACAAGACCTGGTCGAACCTCGACCTCGCACTTCAGCTCAAGAAAGACGTCATCCGTGCACTCATTTCCCATGCTGGCGCTATTGTAGGCAACAAGTTCTCACACCACCGTCCCAACAAGACCCAACAGTCAAGACTGCGGCAAATCGCCAACTCTAGCGCCATGCTCAACGCTTCACCAGACCTTTCCTCGGACGGTGCCTCCATGCGCGACCATTCGCCCGGCGGCTCGTCCACTGATGGCGTCCGGCGCTCCTTCACCTCTGGTCGGCAAGGCAGCTATGTATCTACCGTCTCCGAAGAATCCAACCTCCGTCCAGGCACATCTGCCGATGGACGAAGCACACACGGCTCCATACTTGGCGGCCTACACCGACACCACTATGATGATCATGGCCTAGGCATTGAAGATGGGCGCGCATTTGCGGACGAATTGAGTAGGGTGGATAACACAGAACCGGGCCACGCGAATCTTATTCATAGTCTGAGTAAGCATATCACAAGTGTTACGCCGTTTGCAAACCACAGGGCTAGAGACAGGGCCAATTCGACGGGAAACAACAGTAGTTTTCCCTTCAGTAGGAATGGAAGTGTGGCTGAAGAGGGAGACAGGCCGGTTACCAGTCATGGAGATGACGGGGAGCAGAAGAACAAGAAGCAGAAGGCGTTAGCGGTGGGGATGAAACTGCTTGGAAGGGGACCGAGCAAGGACTGAGGTACATTGGGTGACTGGGGGGATCTCATTTGTTGCATTTCAGGAGCGAAGCATCAACTGGCGTTCGCAGACCTTGCAGCGTTTTCTTTGTGAATACTTGTTCGTTTGTTTGGTGGTGAAAAGGTGTACCATAATGTAGGCGGCACCTTGTTGGGGCGTTCAGAGCGGATTTGGGAAGCATAGACAAGTCAAAATCCATGTAGGATTATTGGAATACATGGTTTCTTAATTGATCCTCGCGACGCCTTCTCCGTCTCATTCATTTAAATGCGTATTACTGCCATTTTGTAGTCGCCCTGGCTCAATGTTATCCCGGAGTACTCGCAGCCTGACATGAAGATCAAAGACGTCTCCAAGTGCGTTGACTGGAACAGATTGACTTTAAAACGAGCCCACAGGCTCGCTCAAATCAACCTTGTCGGCATGGCTGAGTGCTCCTGTAGCCCAGGACAGTGGCAATCCAGATGCCCAGCTTACCCTTCTCCTTAGTCGTCGATCCTGTGATTCCTAGCTACATAATCCCGAAAGTGGGTAGCTGTGAGAAAAAACCGAAGCCATCGCTGCGAGCCTAGGAGCACGAATTCAGCACAGCATTTCCAAGCACAGCTCTGCTTCACCTCGCCTTCACTCGCGGGAGGGCGAGAATAATACGGCGTATGACGTTCATAAAGAAAGGAGGTGAAGATACGGAAACCGTGGCGAGAAGCAGTGTACTTTCCACTGAATATGTGGACTGGACCGACTTAGAGTACACTTGCACGGAAGCTTAGATGAGACTCTACTTCGATGTAGGATGAGATTGAGATTATGCATGGCCCGACAGCATTGTAGCAGTGCAAATCGGTGAGGGAAGCGTGATAAGAGCTGGACCATGGAAGTTTTATGAAGTGCATCTGAGAGGAAGGGTAAAGTAATGGAACGTGTAGGGTGGGATGAATTGAACGCAGAAGTTGGTCGTTCGCTCTTTTCACCTGCGTTGGATTCTCAATTGCGCCGAACCTATTGTCATATACAGATGCGCCACTGATGCATTCGATGTAATTGACTCTCTGTACCCTCAAGTGTGATATTCTTTTGTCCTGTAGTTCTGCTTAAGCCCTTCTGCAGGTTCCAAACACTTACCGCTCAGGTCTCAGCCGCTCCTCATGACGACGGCACCCCGCTCCAATTATTTCTCCTTCTTCTATGCGGCGCACCCATTTTCTTGCTATGAACTGATGCAGGGCATCGCGCGCAGCCTCCCTTGTCAAAGACGCGCGCGTTATCTTTACCAATATATCGCCTTCACCTGAGGTCTGGGCGGCGAACAAGTGGTTGAAGGTGACCTTTTCCGTGCAAGTGCGAACTTCCAGAAACCGGATATCGATATTCATGTGGTGCGGGTACAATGCTGGCGCGATCGCTGGCAAGGAAGGTCAGTTCTGATGAACACGTTTAGTGAAGACGGTATCCGCGTACATACCTTTGGTCCTTCTTTCTTTCTGACAGTGCCTTAATGTTTGCTGTATGGCGGCGAGAATTTCATGTAGCATCAATAAAATGACGGTTGCTAGAGCGAGATAGCCTATCGACACTTAGCAGTATTGTATATGATATTGGACACAAGCCTTTCACCTAAGTACCAATTGAGAACTAGACAAACCGCAAAAACAACAACAGAGGATGTGAATGCGCCCAATGAGAAGCTGTGCCAGAGATTTGGTTGAGACACTGTGGTAAGCTGGAAGTGGGTGGAAGGGTGCAGTGTTGCGAGTTATCGACGGCGGTGCTGTCAATTTTATAACCGGGGCTTGTTTTCACTCCACTTCACTTCGACTCCACTTCGAATACAATCATCGACAACCTTCAATTCACATGTCAAGACTGCCTCGTGTTCACCTGCTTGCCCAATGCTATAGGCTGAATGTGGAGTCACTCTCGAACTTACTTTCACCGACGACGATACTTGAGTAGTATAGACGCTGGACAGCCTATGGTCTCCTCAATGGCTCCTCCGTTGCTAAAACTTTATACCTCATATTTCGAGCTGCAAGAAAAACAGCAGCAAACGCATCATACCTCCCGCTACTGTCGGCATATAGCATTGAATCCGCTCTGGCTGATAACAGCGGAGCAGTCTGCAAAGGAGTCATAGCTGATTTGGTTTACGGACGTTTACCTTTCAGATGGATGTGTAGCCGATACCTGGTATAAGAACATACATGTGCGGTGACTTATAAAGCTGGGTAGCCAGCCTGTTCGTGATCCTTCCGCCAAGAGTTAATGCGTGGTTGCTCGTGACGAGTAACAACCAATCCTTGGAGCCTTCGGGGTACACGACAGCATAGGCCTTCGGCCTGATGACCAAACCACGGGACTTGCACTCACCTCTTGCGACGATTATATTGGGCAACATGCACAGTGGAGATGAAATATCTACCCTTATTGGGGAATCCGTAGGGAATGAGACAATTTCTCTGCGTTGGATTGGAAACATGCTACATGTCGCATTCGCAGAACCCGCATTTAGCGACTACGCTCTGATTTCTGGAGGGATCGGGACATCCATCAGTCTCTTAAATCAATGAGTATAGCATCCAACTGGTTATGGCGCATGCTTCGCTGCTACGGTGACTTGCTAGAAGTACACCATCGAGCGGCCATGGAGGGCTTACGGTAACTGGTCGACATGCTCATTTCAGTATTGATATCTGATCGAAACAAGAACAGGCAAGAAAAAAATAAGAAAAGGCGCGGCAAGAGATGCAGCGTACATCGGATCGTACCGAGCGGCATCGGAGGTGGGAGGAGTTTTGTGAAACACTGTAAGATCATTAACCTGTAAGGTTCAGGAAGGTGGTTAGATAAGCCACAAGAGGACATCGGCCCGCGCATTGCGGAGCTGAGAGTAATCTTATTGGCAGGTTCACCGGCCTCCCCCGAGCGTGGGGCAGCGGGGTTGCTTTGGGAACAATCACCTACTTCTCAACTTGTAATTCTTCCCAACGTTACTCTTCTTCCATCTCGTCTCTATTGCTTCCAGGTGATTTTCTCCTTCTATTCAGTTCCTTCTGATAGGTCTGGATCACAGCCTTTCCCACATCTTCACCACCTAGGCTGCTATTGCGATCGAAGCTAAAGCGGGGCCGAATTGCCATTCCCAAACCTCGTCTCTTCATTGTTGCAACATGTCCTCCGATACAATCCCTTCTACGCAGATTGCAGCTTGGGTCGATGAACCAGGCCCGGACTGCGTCCTCCAAATCCGCAATGATGTGCAGGTCAAACAACCCGGCCCAAACGAACTCCTTGTTAAGATTGAATGCTCTGGTATCTGCCACTCCGATTGCCACGCCCTGCAAGTCAAGGGCAAATACGAACAAGTCCCAGGCCATGAGGGCGTGGGAAAGGTTGTGAAACTGGGAGCTGGTGTGTCTCAGGATCTACTGGGTAAGAGAGTAGGCGTGAAGTGGCTCTGGAGCGCTTGCAAAGGGTGTGCAAGTTGCAGAGCGGGCAAAATCAACCATTGCGCGAAGCAGATCAACTCAAGTCGTCAGGTATGGGGTACACTGCAGCAGTACACCGTTGCACATGCGGATTTCGTCACCCCGATCCCCGATGGTTTAAAGAGCGAAGTCGCTGCCCCGCTTCTATGCGCTGGCCTGAGCCTGGCAGGTGCAGTGTCGAAGCTCGCGCCTGATGTGGTACCTGGAGACTATGTGGCCATCGTGGGTGCTGGAGGCGGTCTCGGTCACATCGGCGTACAAATTGCGAGTCTGAAAGGATACAAGGTCATTGGAATCGACAGTGGCACCGACAAGGAGAAGCTATGTTTAGAGATGGGCGCAGTAGGCTTTGTCGATTACGCCAAGCAAGATGTCGTCCAAGCGGTCAAGGACCTAACAGATGGCGAGGGAGCACATGGCGTCATCTGCGTTGCTGGAAGCGAGAGGGCATATGAGCAGGCGCCGGCGCTCGTAAGGAACAGTGGTGTGTTTGTGTGTGTTGGTCTGCCGCCAGATACATACATGTTCCCCATGTCGCCGATCCACATCGCAAACAGAGGGCTAGTTATAAAAGGGTCATCGACTGGCACTGCTGAACAAATGAAAGAGCTTCTACTACTGGCGCTGGAGGGCAAGATTACTCCGAAGATCGAGGTGTATGAGTTTGAGGATTCGCCTAAGATTATACAGGAGCTGATGCGTTATGAGGTGACCGGGCGAAAGGTTGTGCGTCTGCCATGAACGAGATTAGATAATATATAAGGACAGGCGTCGATGATACGCGTTGCATATATCTGGAGTCGTGCGGGAATGTTTACATCGTCGTTGCAGTTGAGCGCGGCTTTCTGTGAGGCAGGCTTGAGTACAGTCTTGTGAAATCAAATCTGCGCATCGGGAGAATGGTTTTGCCTGTTTCTGTACGTAAGGACCTGTATTATTGGATAGGAAAGTTGCAAGTTTGCCAGGACGTATTGCGTCAAACAGGAAGGGCGCTAAATATAAGTGCAAACCTGACCTGTATCTGCTCTCAGCACCGCGCCCACTTTTTTTTTGGAGACCTCTCAAGAATCAAGTAATTCCATCTGGAGGTTTACCTGCCTTCTTCTTGTTGGGTTTTCTCCTTAGCAGCCCATAATTCAAAGTATATCGGATTCTCGTACTGAACACCGATCTCGTTCAAAGGGCACTGCATAACGATGCTTTCCACAGATACACCACACAAGGAAACTTACAGGACTGCTCCCTGATTCCTTTTCATTCTACTATCTCGGCCACTCACCCGAAATCCTTGAGACCCCTATCGTATATATTCGACAGGTACGGGCCAAACTTACCTCAATCTCACAGTTCGCATTCCATACAAAGGAGCTACCAGTGATCGCGACATCATAGAGAACATAGAGAAAGAGATTATCAGCAAATCGTTCATCGCGTGGAACAAAGCGATGAGTCACGGCCTGCAACTCGCAGAGCTTGGTGAATTAAATCTGCCTCTAACCATACTTCCAGGCTTCAAGACCCATGGGCTACGTTTGTTGTACCGCATAAAAGTCGTGCTGGATGGAGACTGCACGTACAAGACCTTCCGTGTCACTACCCTACAAGATCTTTGTGAAGTCGTCTGCGATGTACAGCGGCCTGGGCGACACACATCGACCGCTGCTCCTGCGAGCGTGTATCATCCCGCGTCAGGGCAATCCGCTCGAGAAGCGGCCTCTCTAGACGAGCAATTACCGGCTTGGGCTGCGAATAAGCATCACCAAGTGCCGGTCCTCCATAGGGCGTGAATGAAACGCTTGATTGCCAGTGTCATTACAGAACCTAAGGGGAAAACAAGTGTTCTTAATGTCAGGTTTGTTCTATTGCGTGACTGATTAGAAAACATCAATTATAATCTCGTCCTCATCTTTTGGATCTTCGAAGCCGTCCCAGTACATATCGAACGTCTCCCTGTTGATGTCCAGTGCATTATCAGCTGTCTTCTGTGCCCGACTTCGCGTACAGATCCTCTCCCATAGCCGCTCTTTGTCTTTTGCTCGCAGGAACACGAACACAATTCTGGTGCCGGCCTTTCCAGCTTCCCTGCGAAACTCATCTCTGTCCTCCTTGGCATAGAACGACCGCTCAAGGATGATATCCTTCCCCTCGGCCAAGAGCTTACGGAAAGTCTCGAGATAGACAATGTCGGCTTCGAGCTGGTATTGATCGTACAACAACAACGACGCTGGATAATCTACACCGTAGATGCCGTGAGCATTATAGACGATGGCGTCCATGGAGATCCTGTTGAAATGTGGATGATGCTTGAGTATGGACTTTGTGAGCGTGGTCTTGCCAGAACCTGTCATGGTTGGCTATTTCGGAGGTGCATATATGCTTTTGGGAGTTACCTGCTAGTCCGCATGTCATGACTACAACAGGGCGGGTATCTGAGGGCGTTCGTTGCAGGTGCGGGAGGATTGTTGGTGGCAGAGCTGCCTCTATTTCATTCCTCGCCATTCTGGGTGCGTTGCTTGTAGAACCTTCGAAAGTCGAGCCGCTCAATGTTGTCTGTGTGTAGTATTGCTGAGCAGCATGTGTGACGTGCGTGAAGGCTGACAAGGCTGACTCACTCGTAGGCGGTGCGCGTGTTGGCACAGCGTGTCAAAGCGTGCTAACATCGGTCGGTCGGTATTTTAGCTGGGCTGTATCATCAGTCAAGACACACCCGACCGGTCATACTGCAATTGGAGATCACCATGCACTACCTGCACTGTAATGACCACTTGGAAGGAAGGAAGGATGGCGCAGCTGCGGGGAAGCGAGACCAAAGTGGGCATGATCGTCAACGTCCGAACACCCGGAGCCTCACAGAACCGCGATACACAATGGACATTGTTCCATTCCTTCCTTGCGATTCACTTTCTCGGCAGATCTTTCCGGATCAGGCTGAGTTCTCCAGTCCTGATTAGATCGTGGGAGGCTGCGACACGGTCGGAGTTGCTGCGCACGGCCGGTCACTCACGGGATGCCTCCGGTTTTCCACTTAGCTTCCCGTTCTTACGAGCCTCTAATTGAAGCTTGCACCTTTATCCGGTATTGGGCCAGGAACAAGGCCAATAATATGACTTTAGAATTCGCAAACGCCTGCCGCAGCGCTTGTCCAGCCGCGCTCCCGCGCTCAAGCAACAACGGCATGCTATGGCGTCGGGCAAGCTTAAGAACGGCGGTGGAAGGCGTTGTTTGACATCCGAACCCTTCCCCTTATCTTGAAATTGAATCCGAAAGCTTTGAGAGACACCTATGCGCCTGGATCTTTGAAGACATCCATGAACATGTTTATTCTCCGATCCCTCATATCCTTGAGCCCGCTTGCCCTTGTCGCATCGGCGGCCTTCCCTCCGAAACCAGAGAGCGTCATGGTCGTGCAGTCGACGAAGTTCCCCGGTGTGTCAATTTCATATAAAGAAGTAAGTCGCTCTAGCATGTGCGAAGTGCAGCATTGCTGATCATTCTCAGACGAGCATATGCGAGACAACAGAGGGAATCAAAGGCTACAGTGGCTTCGTCAACCTTCCAATCGACCGGACGAAGAATCGAAATTACGAGAGCCACATTTACTTCTGGTTCTTCCAGGCTCGACATGACTCAGAGAATGCTCCACTATCCATTTGGCTCCAAGGAGGTCCTGGCGTTCCATCGACTCAGGCTGCTGTCGGGGAAAACGGCCCTTGCATCGTTCTCGAGGACTCTAAAACCTCGAGGCTTGATCCATGGTCCTGGAACGACAAAGTGAACATGATCTATATTGATCAACCCGTTCAGGTTGGCTACTCTTACGATCGGCTCGTCAATGGAACCCTAGATGTTGTTGCTTCTCCATTTGCTTACAAGCCAGCGAATTTCTCTCAGACCGGCGTACCAGAGACGAATCTGACCTTCTTGACCGGCACCTTCCCATCGCAAAGCTTCTACGGAACTCCAAACACAACAGTAGCAGCTGCGCCATTCATCTATGACTTCATGCAAGCATGGATGCAAGAGTTCCCTGGATACAAGTCGAAGGATAATCGCTTCAGCATCTGGGGCGAGTCGTACGCAGGACATTATAATCCAATCTACGCAGACTACTTTGAGCAGCAGAATAGTCTCATCGCTAAGGACAGTGCCAATGGGTCTGCTATAGAGCTCCATATCGACACTGTTGGACTTGTCAATGCCTGCATTGATATTGATACACAGATTGACTCCTACCCAGAGTTTGCTTACAACAACACATATGGCCTGCAACTCATCAATGAGACGCAGTATGATGCGGCTTTAGAAGCCTCACCACAATGCAAAAACCTTACTGCAGCATGCAGAGCGTTGGCCGATGAGAAGGACCCCGGCGGACTTGGTAACCAGCCAGATGTTAATAAAGCTTGTCTCGGTGCCTACCTGTACTGCTTCTCCAAAATGCATGATGACGTCGAGAAGTCAAGCGTAAGTGTAGAGGTACTGCCTCAGTATAATAGTTTACTGACAACCGCACAGCAAAACAAGTTCGACATCGCCGCGCCTAACCTCCCTGAAGCCTTCCCTCCCAAATGGGCCGCGGGATACCTGAACGATGCTGAAATTCAACAAGCACTTGGCGTACCTCTAAATTGGACTGGCCAGTCGATCCCAGTCGCAGTCGGCTTCAACGCGACAGGCGACTTCATCCTGGGGAATGGACTCAAAAAGCTCCAAAGCCTTCTCGACAGAGGCGTCAAAGTGTCGCTCGTGTACGGTGACCGTGACTATCAATGCAATTGGCTTGGCGGCGAAGCCGTTAGTCTCGCTCTGGGGTCTGCTGATTTCAAGAAGGCAGGGTATGCAGAAATCTGGACAAACTCATCGTACGTGGGAGGCCTTGTGCGGCAGCATGGTAATCTGTCATTTGCGCGGGTCTTTCAGGCGGGACACGAGGTACCATACTATCAGCCTGAAACCGCGTACCAGATCTTCAACCGGGTCATGTCCAACAAGGATGTCGCGACCGGTGAGATATCTGCTGCCAACTATTCCAGCAGCGGATCAAGCTCGGCGTGGACTAAATCTGTGCTACATCTGGATGAGGAGCGTGCGCAGTGCTACTTGTGGGATGTCTTTGAGACTTGTACGAAGGCGGAAGAGGCTGTTTTAAGGAGTGGAAACGCGATTGTGAAAGATTTCGTATTAGTGGGCAAGATTGGTGGTAATGGTACTCAAGGCATTGGTGTATAGTGCGCAACCGAGGAAAGAAAACCAATCAATGCGAAAGTCCTCTCCTTCAAATTCAGGCACAGTGACCATATCATTGACGGAAAGGGCTGCTTCGATCATCTCCTGCGTATAGAAAGAAGTCTAACTTCAGTCATCCAAAATGTGAAGCTGAACTTCTTAGCAGTGTACACTTTAAAACTGCCAGAAGTCGAAGATTGTGAAAGTGAACTTATATAGCGACGAGCTGTACAGGGGAAGCCGTGCGTTCTGATGTTTAGTGGGAGACGTTAAGTCACCAGAGCAGAGAGTTAATTCGAGAGCACTGGCGACTGCTGTGGATAAGCTCGGCGCATGAGGCTTAGCGTTCTTGGCATGATCACGAAAAACACGCGTCTCCATGCTTCCCCGAAAATACATGTTCGCTTCCCCGTGCGCTACAGACACCCCGCAGAACTGGTCGCCCCTCTACAAGCTTCGGTGAGCTCATCACACCAATCTTGAATTTAAGGTGATCTTATGCAGCTCACGGATGACTGCGGAACAAGAGAAAGTTCTGCCGAGCATCCCGCAGCCGCACTAACTCCGCTATGACGATCATCGTTCTAAGTTGAGTGATTTTGTCATCCATCGACGTGCATCTCTATTCCAACATCTATATTTCTGTATCGCTATCCGAAAGAGCTGGACTCTCGATATAGCACACGAGCTTTTATTATTACTTCTTACCCATTTCGCTGCAGTCCGCGTCCCACAAAGGCCCAGTCGCAATGGTGGACGCCAACCCGAAGAAAAGCGGCTTCCGCGCCATGTTTGGCAGGCGACCAAGTACCCCGAAAGAGCCAGTGACACGTAAAAAGCTGTCGAAGAAGGGATCCCGGTTGGAAATGTCGATAGATCCTGGTTCTAGCAGTGTAGCAGATCCCAGACGCCAGGACTCTGGCAGCTTTTCAAGCCAAGTTGGCGGTGAACAAGCCAGACAACACGCGACCTTGCCAACATATGAGGATATTACAGGCTACACGCCGCACACGTTTCGAGATTACCCATACACAGCAATTGGATCGGGACCAAATGCGATCCCCGTATTTATGCAATCTGATGCCGAATATCGCCGGAACTCAGAAGGACTACAACAATATGCTGCGCCTTTGTACCAAACAACCACCGCCAGTTCTGCGAGAACGGGCTCCTTACCACATATCTATCATGAGCGCACGAACAACAGGATCCAGCAGTCACCGGCGAGACATACACCATCGAAATTGAGCAAGGCCCATCGGGCGCCAGTTCGAAAGGATGATATCCTCGACAAGGACACCGGTGAGCGAAAGGATCTCACAGACATGATGCACGCTTTTACGTACAATGAAGCTCTTGACTCCGTGGATGAAGTAAGTCATCGCGTTGAAGAGGTTTACTATGATCCTACGAAACCGGACGGCACAGCTATGTTAGGGGAGGTATCACCCGAGATCTGGCTGCAAGTAGCGGAGTACCTATCCCCACTAGATGTTGCCCACCTATCGTCAACCTGCCGAACTATGTTCACTCGCTTAGGCCGTCAACCCTACAAGTTACTATTGGATCCCCAGAACCGTCCCGATCGTCTCGACTTTCTACTGGCAATGGATCATAAACTACCTCGCCATCTCTTCTGTTTTCCATGTGCCCAGTGGCATCTTCGAATACAACCCGGGCTCGAGACACTAAAGCCTCATAACGTCCTGAATCCATTGTTCGAATGTCCCAACTTCACAAACAACCTCCTTCCACCTCCAAGGATTCGTATCAGCGAAGGTCGCACATTGCCGTTTGCATTTGTGCAGCTAGTAAGGCGACACTGGGCGTTTGGACCTGAGTACGGCATTTCACATCAATCCCTTGCGCGTCGTTGGAAGGACCCATATTCTCCCTGGTCGCATGAGAGCAAGTACCATGTCACTGACAGGGGGCACGTCCTGATGCGCGTGAAGTCACAAGCATATGTCGAAGGTGGCATGACCATAGCGGGCAAGCGTATGCTACTTTTCAGTCGAGATGACTACACGCCGTATTTCAGTGTATGCAGTCACTGGAAGAATGGCGTACTTACGTCGGTACCAAAATGTGCGCTTGATCACATTCCAGTCGCGGAGGTGAATATGATAAATGGGATCAAAGATCGTCTGGCACCCAAAAAGGCTGTTGGTAACGTGCCCACTTGCCAGACGTGCAGGCCCATGCGACGCTGCCCAGAGTGCCCTACGGAGTACCTGTTTGAGCTTAAGATGGTGGAGGATAAGACTGTGAAGAGCAATGGGGCGGAGCGGTTTAAACAGGCACTTGTGGTTACAAGATGGAGCGATCTAGGACCTGGACGTAGCCCTGTCGACAACGAATGGGCAGCTATTACTGGCGAAAACGAAGAGTACGACAGCTTCCAGGAGATCGGCAGAAGAGCTATCAGCGGTGTGTTCGAGAGTGCGTTTACCGACACAACCCCGGGTCAGAGGATTGTAACAATGAACCCTAAGAAGATCAAGGGGAACGAGATTGGAGGTGACTGGTACTAGGCTGTCGAGCGAGCAATCCAGTCTGGGTTACAATCTGCGAACCTTTACTTCGCTCTGTAATAATTCAACATCAATTGTGTCGCGTTCAGACGCTCCCATTGTAATCACCGCACGACAATGTAGTGCCTGCAGTATGTCTTTCAACGGTGTCCGTGCGCCGCCGTCACCATGCTTTAAAGCATCAGTTCGATCAGAATGCACGTCCTCGCACCAATCACGTCTGCCGACACAGCTTTCCGATGCACCAACACGATGCAGGACTGTGCAGTCACGTGACTATATCTCAAGTGTTGTTCTTTGTGCACGTCAATATCGACGAGGTTTGTACTGGCGCTTTCACTTGGAAACCGGAAGCAGTTATTGCTCGGGAAAACTTGATCGGTCCGATGCTGCGAAGTTTGCTGTCGCCAAGGCTTGGGAAGGATAAGATGATCTGATAAAATTTCTTCCGCCCTTAATTACCAATGCTTTGTCCCCACCACCGACATACTTGACTACTTTCGATCAGCTCCGACTGTACATTACGTGCTAGCGAGAACTAGATGCCGCGGAAATATCAGTCATCGTGTGAAAGAATGGATAATGCGACAACGCCCTGACGGAGACCACACCCAGATGGACACACCAGGCTCATTCGAGACTAAATACAACGGCAGCCACGCGTTGGTTGCGGATCATATACCGTGATATCGGGTGTTTGTGGACTGGAAGTCGCTTTTGCGACTCAAGGAACACGAGATAGGCTCCGTCGCGCCCACACATAAGATCAAAGAATGTCTCTCATCTTATCTGATCCCCATCATCGCCTGCCATCCATATTAACCTCTGGCGTCGCTGCTCAAATTCGATCTCAAGATGCGTTTCTCCATGGAGCGTGCCCGTAACAATGTCTCAATTGAGGGCCAGCAACCAACTTCGGTCTCCGCTGAGAAGGAGCCAGGTCTGGTAGTCGCCAGCAGCGGGTCATCAGTCAAGAGCGAAGGTGGTCGAAGTACGCTTGTACCAGTCAAGATGAAGCTCATTTCTATCTTGTTGGTGACGGCTATTGGATTTGGATCGCATTGGAGCAGCGGTGTAACTGGTGCAATGAAGAGCACGTTGAAGAAGGTATACAAGGACTGCCTTCCCAAGATGCCGAACAGAGCTGACGAGAACAGCAACTTCGCATTAACAACGCGCAATATGCGGTTCTGGAAGCCTCAGAGGATTTCATGAAGACAGCCTTGATTTTGGTCAGTGGACTTGTCACTGATAGGATTGGTGGTGCCAGCGCCATGCTATGGGGCAACGCCATCTTCAGTGTTGGGGCAATTTTTATCGCCGCAGCCACGACTGTACGCTCTTACAAGTTCATGATTTTCGGTGTCATTGTTCAAGCCCTTGGCGATATCGCTACCCAGGTCGCCCAATACAAAGTCTTCAGCTCGTGGTTCGCTCCCTCTGATGGTTTCGCGTCAACACTAGGCTTCGAACTTGGCGTTGGAAAGATTGGATCATTCGTCGGCAAGGCCACGGCCAACGTTATCGCAAAAAACACAGGCGACTTCAGCTGGGTGTACTGGACCGCCGTATTCATGAACCTTTTCACCAACGTGGTCACCCTGGTGTTCTGGTTCTTCACTAAATGGTGCAACAAAACCTACTCTGGCATGGTCGACCCTGCGACCGGGGAGAAGCTTACCGAGAATAACAAAAAGTTCGAGTTTAGTAAGATGCTGCGCCTGCCTTGGACTTTCTGGAGTGTTGTATGCTACTCACTCTTCCAGACCAGCACCGCGCTTATTTACAATCAAAACGCCACCGAGCTGGCCGAGCAACGCTTCAAAATCGACGCAGTGACCGCAGGCTGGTATTCAGCAATGTCGCAGTACTTGGGATTCTTCCTTGTGCCACTCATAGGCATCTTCATTGACCTTCTCGGCAATCGAATCACACTCATGGTCATTTGCGCACTGGGTATGCTCCTCTCTATGTGCCTAGCCGCATGGGGCCCAACGATCGCCGGTACAGCTGCTTCATTTGGTATATATGCAGTCGCAACATCTTTCGGACCCACTGTAATTATCGATTCTATACGTACAACGATGTGGTACCAAGAGGTCTTTGGCTCCGGCTACGCTGTCAAGATTGCTGTCAACAACAGTATGACCATCTTTGTGCGGATCATCACAGGCGTTATCCAGGACCGCGACAATAACTCTTACGACAATGTAGTCAAAGGGTACGTCTTCCTTGCTGCCGGGTCAGTTGTTGTGGGTACTACACTGTTAGTCGTCAGCTACTGGACCGTTGATCTGAGGTTACTCCAATGGACAAAGAAGCAACGCATGGCGAAGGGTGAAACAATTAACGACAGGAGAATGCAATTCGAAAAGGGGGAGGCCGGCACTAGGAACAAGAAGATCAGCATGACTTTGTTCGTCATGCTGATCTTCTTTATTCTGGGTGCTTGGGCAGCATACTTCTGGGGTGTCGCAACTGGCAATAACAACTAGTGAAGGGGCTTATAGCTACAATGTCTGCAATCAATACCAAAAATGCAACGTAGAACGTGATGTTTGCCTTTATGTTCTCGACATCGACTTCTGCATTGTTGACACTGTTGCTGCTCACCAGGCAATTTCCTTGGCCTTCGCCCACCCCATGTCTTTAAACGTTGTTCGAGACCATTGAAAGTCTCACCCCTTTTAGTCTCTCGATTGATAAGTGATGATTCCCTACCTGTATTGAAGACGCGCGACAGGATGTTATTTGAATTTGCACCGGACAAAGGTGGAACCTAGTGTTCAGCAGAGTATTTGATACAGAGAATCGTCGCATTACGTTTGTAGCTGCCGTTCACTGTGCAGCACACCCACTTTGGCAGTTAAGCTGCTCTGCGAAGGACATTCTGTATCTTAGTAATGTTACTTCCAGTTATCTTACATATGTACACATTACCACCACATCCACCACCTCCTACTCGCACCTAATCTTTTCCATTTCCACGTCGAGTTACGATGGATCGTGTAGTCCTTGCTTTGGATGCTTTTGTAGATTCCCCAGAACCCTCCTAGCGGCCATACATTCTTGAGTCGCATGCCCCAGTCCTTCTGAGCCATGTCTGTATACTTTTGAATATCAACATGCACCTTGTCATGCACATCAGGCAGGCCACCGGCGTTGTACTTCGTTCGTAGGCCTTCGTGCCATTTACGATCGAATTGCGACCAGAATTCGGCCTTGCTATAGTAGGTGTGCGCATAGAGCCACTTCATGCCACCCATCTCGCCCAAAGTCTTCTCAAGTGCGCGGTTCTTGTTGAGATACTCTTGAGGATCTTGAGGTCCGAAACCCCACAGACCAATGTTCAGCATCTGTGTATCCTTGAGCTCGCCCTTGGTGTGTGGGTGCATAGTAGGTTGCTCGCTCTGCTTAAGTGGACATAGCCAGATTGGCCAGATCGTGAATTCTTTATCGGTGTAGTCGACGAACTTCTCTGCGTTCGGGTAGGGAAGGGCCATATCCTGTACTATGTAACGTGTTGCAATTCCGCTTGCATGCAGGGCTCGGTACAGCATGCGGGTGTGGAGGAAATCGTCCAAAAACCAACGCGTGAACTTATTGAAAGGAAAGCTCATGTAGCTAAAGGCAGAGCGCCCAACCCAGAAGCCACCACGATCGTATCGGAACATGTACTCAGCTAGCGGGATATACTCGACAACGGGATCATTGGAAGTACGAGTGGCCTCTTCGACATGTAAGTAGAACCAGGGATCCAGGGCGTGTGAGAAGGTTTGTGGTTTGATATTTGGTGGTAGGTGGTCCGTCATTTCGCCGGTTACGATGGCGCCATGGTCCTTGGAGAAGAGAATACCGTCGACGTAGTCGTTCTTCTCACCCTTCTCCCCCTCGGTATGCTCACGAACCTCTTTGACGGCTTGCGCCACGCTCCTGGTGGGATAGTAGGTCGTTTTCACATACTTTTTGGCCTCGATGAGTCGAAGATTGACTAGAGTGGTAACTCCCAACGTGCCAACTGCGCCCGCAGCCCCACGAAACAGATCTGCATTCTCTTTCTCCGATGCTTTGATGATCTCGCCATCTGCCAGGACCATCTCGACCTCGTTGATCGTCCTATCAAAGAACCCGAACTTGAAACTGCTACTTTCGCCTGCAGTTCCTGCATAACCTCCTCCCACGGTGATACCAGGAAATTCCATAACCACGGGCGGCACCAACCCGTGTGGCAGCGTGGCTTCTACGAGCCGGTCCATGGGTACATTGGGCTCTACGAGAGCCGTACGCGTCTGTTTATCCACTTTGATGACATTTCTGAGGCCACTGATGTCGACTACGCGCTTCTTGAGGGTTGGACGCGTAGAATTGGTCGATCCATGTGAGATACGGAAAGGCTCCTTGCGTGCAAAGTAGTCTTTCACCTTAGAGGCTACTTGCACGACAATGCGTTGATGGCGATCCATCACTGGAAAGGAAACGAAGAAAAGACAAACTCCAGCGAATGCAAGTGCGTTCTATTGATACATGATGCTATAGACTCGTGATGTGAGGGCAAAAGGATTCGGGACGTTCCAGCTTTTCCAACGTTGATGCGCTAGTCCCTTTTCGTCCTTAGCCTCGATGCTGTCTCTTCCCGTTTTGGCGCTCTCATTTCGTTGCATCAAGACTTTCCAAATGGTGCGCTAATTCACCTTGACAGGAAAAGGACTCTTGACTCATGGAATATCTTAGTTGGTGATGTGCTAGATGATGCGAAGTGCTCAGATATTGCAAGCTGGATCAGGAACCTTACGATCAGCTGCACCCTAAATGGCGGGAGCGTCGCTTGCCGTGTGCCTCTGAGCCTCCACGTGCGAATTTCATGCACTCCGCAAATGTTCCAGAAACGCCACCTTGATGAACTCCGAGCTAGTTCTCGATGTCGGACTCAAGTGAGCCTCACGTGTTTGTCACCCCTTCGTCGATACGGATGTTACACCGAGAACAGTGGGGCTGATATGCGGGGATGCATCGGGCTGCTGTCCTCCTGCCTGACGATCCCTTGGGACTGTGCCGCGCGACTTATAAGTAATACGAAGCTGCCACGCATTTTGACGAACTTTCTGTTTCCTCAGCCCACCCTCAAGCATGATAATACGGACCTTCGTAGCCTTTACTGGTGCTGCTGTTGCCTTGCAGCCACTGCCGCCTGTACAATGGACGAACACAAACACATTGTCAAATGGCTTTGATGTATTTGTGGCCCGCAACGCGTCCAAGACAATATACATTGAAAGCTCGTTCGCAGATGTTGCAGACAGCGAAGGGCTCACTCTTATACCACCGACCGCATTCCAATTCGCGGAAACGTTCCGTCGAGACCTTTCATCCTGGACCACCGCAAATTGGACACTTGAGCGAGTGGATCAGATTCCTGACAATGCATCTGGAATTTTTCTGGGTCCGTTCAGAGGATCTGATGATGAGGTCACTTACGAGAACGGTGTTACGACTGAGGAAGGCTATGAGATCGAGATCACCAACCGCACTGTTTACATCGGCGGGAAGGGTGCCCGTGGCATGTTTTGGGGTACGAGAACACTCATGCAGCAAGCACTGATCGCCAATGGATCTTCTTTACCGGCAGGCCGCACAGTAGATGCACCGGCATATGCAACACGCGGCTATATGCTAGATGCGGGTCGTAAGTGGTACACGCCCGATTTTCTTAAAGAGTTGTGTACCTATGCTTCCTTTTTCAAGATCTCGGAATTCCACTACCACAGCAGCGACAACGCACCTTTGAACAGGGGTCATAATGAGACATGGAACAAAGTCTTTTCGCATTTCTCGCTCTACCCCGAGCAGAACACAGAGCTTCAGGGCATCATTGAACGAAAAAACGAGACACTCTCCCGGGCACAATTCGAAGATGTCCAGACACACTGTGCGCAACGAGGTGTGACAGTTATCCCAGAAATCGAAGCACCTGGTCACGCTCTTGCTATCACTAAGTGGAAGCCAGAGCTCGCGCTAGCAAAGAAAGATCTGCTAAACCTTACTCACCCGGACGCGATACCAACCGTGAAGGCTATTTGGAGCGAGTTTCTGCCCTGGTTCCAGACTAAGGAGGTACACATCGGTGCTGATGAGTACGACCCTGAACTTGCAGATGACTATATCAAGTTCGTGAATGAGATGTCCGACTTCGTCAATTCAACAGCTGGTAAACGCATCAGGATCTGGGGAACACATGAGCCTTCAAAAAACCTCACTATCTCCAAGGACATCATCGTTCAGCATTGGCAATACGGACAGTCTGACCCTATACAACTACAGAGTGATGGATACCACCTAATCAACTCGGAAGACTGGTGGGCGTATATGAGCTTGAAGAACGACCACACACCCATCCTGCCTGCGCCATATCCGCAGTTCTACAACATCGGTAGAACCCTGGACTTCGCCGACGTGTCCGGCTGGCAGTGGGATCCATCACTCTTCAACCCTATCAATACAACCCAACAGCTCGAACCCCGAGCCAGCGGTAACAAGGGCGCGATTCTCGCTGCCTGGAACGACAACGGCCCAGACGCGACCACGCAGCTGGAAGCATACTACGCTATGCGCCAAGGCATTCCAGTCATGGCAGCACGCGCATGGGCTGGGAGACGCGGGGCAAACATCACAGTCGATAACGTGAACGCGACTATTCAGTTTCTGGCTTCAATGGCGCCAGGACAGAACCTCGACAGGAGGCCTGCATCACTACGCACTACTTCACAAGCTAAGAGGCCGATCATCTCATGGACCCAGCGAGATGGCGCGATGGCACAAACGTTTAGTAAAGGCTCTTTTGGCCCACCATACACATTGAGCCTAAACGTTTCATCGCCTTTTGCTATCAAGGGGTCAGACACTTCATTGTCCATCAGCAACGTCATCAGCAACGCAAATACTAACTCCTCCGTCTCGACCCTCGTTTTCACTACAGCTGACGGATTCCCCTACCCCCTCCGTAACGTCTCATACAACGATTACGACCCTGGCCATCCAGGGAGGATATGGACAAATGTATCCACCTCAACGCACGAGCCTGTTCCAATCACACTCCCAGTGAGACTACGCATCGAAACAGACATCTACAATGGTAGCCGCGTCTGGGTCAACGAAAAGTTCGCAGGACGTTTCGAAGTGTTTGTATTTGGTGGCCGCAACACTTTGTTCAGTTGGAGTCAGATGACGCTTGTTGCGCCGTTGGACAGTGTGGATGGTGGGGTCGACAGCTTCAAATTAGAGGTTGGGGTAGGCATGTACAACATTACGGCTGGAGATGGAAAACATGACGCTTCGCCGCCAGAGCAGAGTGCGGCGGTCAGCGGGAAAGGTGCAGGGACGACATTGCAGATGTTGATCGGGTTCATGATGATTTGGGTTTTTGTTTGAGCATGATACCATTCGTTGTCTAAAAAGCAAAGTTAATAACTCATAATCTCCCTCTGATAAGGAAGATGCCATTTCAGATGGAAAATTAAGCTATTGCTCGCACGCTTAGGTCATGATGACTCTTTGGTAGTCGGCTTACACTTAGTATAACGAAGGCCAGACAACGGTCGTTTTTTGCGCCTCTTAGGAGGTGGAACTTTTGTCTCCGACACGAATATATTGGGTGAAAAGCAGTCAGGTAGTAGCGGCGATGGAAACGAACACGAAAAATTACAAGCGGAGCTTGATTGTGCCCACTTTTACAGCCACGTTTGACAGTGAAGCGAGTGACGGAGAAAGCGTCCCTCACTTGATCTGGTCCGCTCACACTGCTGAAGCCGCACATAATCTTCAATCCTATTTTAAATTTGGGCTGATTTTCGAACTCTTCTCAATCTCGCCTATCTTTTTCTTAGGCCTGCCGGCTCGAAGCGACTCGGAAGATTGTCAACAATCCGCCTTTCGTGCACGACCACATCACTCACGCGTCCATTCGTTTGCATCTTGTTTCGTGAAATCATATGTTCAACCTCAACAATATCAGCTTTTAGGAACAGCTTACGACTCAGCACCATCTTCTCACGTGTCGGCCTCCTTTCGCTCGCTAACGGTCAGTCAAATTCCATTCAGATCGTATCTACCCGAGACAATAACGCCAGACATTGTGCCACACTGAATTTCATTGCTTAACTCAGCGTGTCTTTCTTTGTTATATACGAGTGAGACGCTACTCATCAGCTGTCGGCTTATTGTCGGCGATAAATGCAGCCCTCCGGGCGCTGGCTTCACCTATTTTAAGCACGATTTGGTCTTGAGCTAGCAGTTATTCTTGGAGGCCAGCAATTTCAGTGTCCTTGATTTTGGATCGGTTGATTGTGACTGCTTGGCTTCGACACATGTTTACTTCAGGGAGTACGTTGTACTTCAGGGACTGGATTTTGGTAATAAAACTTGATCAAAATTGTAGCGTCTTGTGTGAGGCAGCTGAAACGTATATGAGATATTAATGGGACCAAATAGAGTTATAGGCGGGGTCCAGGGCCAGTGCTTTTGGCCATGCATCCGCGACACCGATAGAGGTATAACTGAGATACGACTGAAATGCTTTGAAGGTCATCAAATAGCAAGATGTCTGACAAACAAACTGTGTACCTAAACCAGCCCTTGTTTACTCATACCCACAAACATTGCTTCCAAAGCATCTGATGTGTCTCGGACTTGGTACCCGAGCTGACCTAGTTTCGTAACCATTTTGCTTGTATTAAAGATGGGATTGCAGCGCGGTGCTTTGAGGACCGCCTTCTGGTCTGCCAGCTCAAAGTTCTCCCACTCGAGTGAGGGCCGGATGTACCTTTTTGCAAGCGACAAGACTTGATTATTGGTGAAAGGTTGTGGGCTGATCTATGTCCAACTGATGTCAGTACTACATGACGAGTTGCTTTCTCTGGTAGTAATATAGCATAATATTGAACTTACCAGGTTGTATATGCCAGTCTCTTTGTGAGCAGATAGTATAATCGCTCCTGGTAGTAGGTCAGGCAAGACGGTGCCAGACTAGGCAATCGTAGAGAATTAGCTAGGCACTTTGACGCATGACGGGCCAAGAGATGGTTCAAACTCACAGATTCAATGTTTAAAATCTTCTTGTAGGTGAGCAATTTGGTGAGAAGGTTGTTTGGGTCTAAGTCTGCGGAGATGGGTGCGCGCAAGCGAAGAAGGAGGAGGTTCGGATAATGTTTGATTGCCTATGGACAGATAAGCTCGCGAGTCAATTACGATCAGGACAAACCAGCGGCAAATTACGATCGCAGCCTATTGGAAAAACACATACATTCTCACTGACAGATCTTGTGTGTGAGTAGAATGAATCTGCGTAGAAGGGCGCATCGTCTTCCGTGAAGTGATGCAAGTCCGCTGGATGATCTGAGTCATGTTCAAAGAGGCACGCTGACCCAAACTGGGTAATGTGTATGTCTCTTAGGAAGCAGCAATCGACCAGGTTCATCACGCCCAAGATGTTGGAACGGGCTGTCTCTATCTTGTGGTCCTCACACCAGTCAGCATTTGGTAGACCCCGTACTCCAGCAAAGTTCATGACGCGGCCCGGATTAAATTGCTCGAGATCACTGTGCTCAAGTCAGGACTTGGTCTACGATCGTGGAACGACGAGTGCGGTAGGAGATTAGCATAGGCACAAACCTCATCACCTCATTTCGATTTTCCAGTCTAGCCAGACTAGTAGCAACAGTCCTGCCTGACTCTTGCAGTAATTTTCTCACTTGCGAGGCAATCCAGCCATTGCCTGAGGTGGAATGGTTAGTATTCAAGCACGGATAGCGGTGAATTTTGCCCCACTAGGTTCGATACATACCGAATAATAAGAAGTCCACGGAGGTCTCTTTAGTGATCATGATCAGAGATCTGCTCAGAATTTTGTTTTGACTGTTTCCTTTGAGAATTATTGGGTTACCGTGTTCTGTCCGTTGACGAAGTACGTGCAGAAACTCTACTGCATGGTTTGGCGGCGGTCCTGCCTAATTGTGCTAACCGTACTTGACCTATTTAAAGACACATGTTGCTGCATGTAACACAAAGAAGAAACATAATATTGTGTGCTATCTGATGTTTAGGTGGGTTTCAGGACTACCACGCGGAGTTGACCTCGTGTCACGTGCTGACTCCGGATGCTGAGTTTGGGTCAACGCGTCGTGCACCGAGTCGCGTCTTACGGGAGATCTACCATTTACCAAATTGGCGCCTTCCAAATCCGGGCTTAAGCTGAAAGAAACAGCATTTCGCTGCCTAGCCCGGCTGATAGCCCCTGAGCAGTCAGCATGAATCTGCGCAGGCCAATTTGTGTAGAACTGCCGCCACGGTTGGCTAGGCAAAACAATTATCCAAAATCCGACTACAGATAGGACTTGCTAGTTGTAAGTGTAATAACTCTGCTCACTCATCGTCGACATTTGTAATATGATAGTAAAGACAACATTGTGAAGTGGCAAGAGTAACTAGAACAATAGAGGCAACAAGTTAATCGCGAGTGGTACAGCCTCTTGAAGACGACTAAATGTCAAACAAAAACTCCAGAAGCTGTAAAGACGTGACGCTGAGTCCGTGAAGGTGATTCTGGCAGCAATATCACACTGCATAGACGGTACAGATTTTCATCAGTGACCTTGAGACACCAGCTTCGATTGGTCTGGTACTACCATGTGGCTGAACTTACAGTGCTACTCATACGTGACCGAGTCAAACTCCTTGAGGACACTCTGTGTGCATTGTCACTCTCGGAGTCATGCGCTTTGGCCAACGACTGAATCCTCGCATCGTATCGCATTCGACTGCTCCACGTGGTGAAGACAATGAATTCGTTACTGTTGGTATGCAACGTTCACTCCGAGTAAGCCACAATGGTGAGAGATTAGCTTGCCTTGACTGCATGACTACCCCTTTGATAACGCAAATTTGTGTTTAAGGTTCACCAACCCTCAAGATACAACATTATCTACCATCGCACTAGCTCTTGGCCAAATCGAATTTCGATAGAATACCTAGTCCATTTGGCCAACAATATCGATCAAACTAGTTTATCTATTCGGCCACGAAGATTCCCACCATGAGTGACTCCGACATCAAGCGGTCTAGGTTCACGCCACCTGACAGCCCAAGAGCGAACGAACCTCAATGGTCGCATCTCCCGGACTATGACAACGAAACGCTAAAGCTCATCGGGACTACGAAGTTTGAGCCGAGGAATGATATCAAAAACATCTTGGTAACGGGAGGTGCTGGGTTCATGTTGGTTCATCCGTTGCGACGAAGGAAAAGCCTCGTTGACAAATTGCAGTGGCAGTTGGGTAACCAGACACCTGGTAGTCCAATATCCGCATTACAACATCGTCTGTTTCGATAAGATGGACTACGTTTCGGCCATGGCGAATGTCGACTGCCTTATGCCCTTTGCAAACTTTCAGTTCGTCCAAGGGGACATCACCTCACCGGAAACCGTCGAGCGGGTCTTGTCGGAACACAATATTGACTGCATTATGCATTTTGCGGCTTGTTCGCACGTACAGAACTCATTCCACGACCAGCACAGTTTCACCCTTAACAATGTCGTTGGAACACAGATACTCCTCGAAGCGGCACGCCGACACGGTATCGTCAAGCGATTCATCCACGTCAGTACGGACGAAGTGTACGGTGAGGCGGCTGTCGACCTCGTCGATGAGACAGTACAGTTCCTGCCCACAAACCCCTACTCGGCGTCAAAAGCAGCGGCGGAAATGTATGTGTACGCGTACTACAAATCCTTCAACCTTCCCGTCGTCATCGTCAGAAGCAACAACGTCTTCGGACCATGCCAATACCCGGAGAGTAAGTCAGTCCGAATTTGTTCACATGTTTCCTTTTGCTCACCACGTAACTAGAGATTATCCCAAGGTTCTTCACCCTGCTTTCCAAGAATCAACCAATTACCATCCAAGGATCAGGCCTACACAGGCGACGATACCTATATAGCGGCGACGCGGCGGATGGCTTTGACACCATCCTGCACAAAGGCGTAACTGGCGAGGCATACAACATAGAGTCAGGCAACGGGATAGTAAACATTGAAGTCGCCGTGCGGATGCTCGAACTCTGTGGCTACGACCCCAAAGCCGACTTTGCCACGCGCTTGTCGTGGATTGCAGATCGGCCATTCAACGACCACGACTATTATGTTGATGGATCCAAGCTCGCGAAGCTGGGATGGAGGCAGAACACCCCCTTTGAGACTGGTCTCAGGGCTACTGTCGACTGGTACAGGAAGAACCTCGACACCTGGTGGACCAGTGAGGAGATTGACGCGATTTCGGTCGAGACACCAGCAGTGAGTTCGGTGGTCGTCGGGAACCCACTAGAGTTGGAAGGAAGGAAGCTACCAATCGCAGTGCGATAAGACAAAGGCGCAAGGTTTGCATTTGAAAGGGTACTCTTGTAGAATGCTAAGACATAGGCTGATTCAGAAGTGGAGATTCTGCAAAAGTGCAGCATAGATTGTATCTAAGATTTTATTCTTCTTGATTACTCTAGCGGGTTTTCTACTGTTCTCTCATTCGTTTTTGTCGAGTAGACTCGAGATAGTATACGTCCCGCATTCTCTTACGCAGTAGACTTTAGAAATTACATAGATAGCTATCAGATATTTTTCAGATTATGTTTCAAGATCTTGTCTTATGAAATTAAATAACTCTACCTAAAATATTCTACGAGCTACAATGTAAAGTGTTGATATGTCTTTTTAGTTTATTTAACTGTCTCCAATTCGATAGTCAAAGAACTACCAATACCATGCTAAGAGGATACGGAAGTTGAAAACTTCTTAAATAATAGATCCTCTTACCAATTTACTGCCTTTTTTTCTTTCTTTTTGCGCTTTAGCAACTTGTATCTACTTTCTATCTATTGTGGAACAGATATGTGGTACTGCACTGGAGATTTTCTTGAGATCTATCACTATAAATATGGATTCGAGTAGTTCTCAAAAGAGCCAATCTATACCAAAGCACATAAGCTCTGGGGGATAAGCAGTAATGCGACTAAGGTCTGACTTCGCACAGTATATCTCTTGATACGCATCTCCAACACAAGAGCACCGTTTGAAGATCTGACAACGCCTTACAGCAAAGCACGCAGTGGAGTGCTGACGTAATCACTCACAACCATCACATACGCCCGCGTTGTGATATGATTCACAGAGATTTTGAAGTCAGCGTATCAATGGAACAGAATGACGTGTCCGCGGACAGCAGTATTGTCTTTCTTGCCGAGAGGGACCAGGGGATGGAAATGACAAGTATGCTCTCACACAGGCGATGCTCGGCTCCAAAGATCGCTTTATCTATATTAGAAAGCAAGCACCACTCCAACACTTTCCGAGGAAAATTGAGGCTCAAAGAAAGAAACATAAATTGTCTAAGTACTTAAATACATCAGTGCGCCCCTCCATCAATCGTTCAATCTATCTTTGTCTGCAGTTTACTACTACTCCAACCCACCCAACAACTCACTCTTCCCCGCCACCAGCCCGCCAAACTCCAGTATCGAAGGACTTTGCAAGATATCAAAGATACTGACCTTTGCCTTCAAACTACTCGCCAGCCAGTTCCTCAGCTCGACCGCAACAAGCGAGTCCACACCGTAACTACTCAGCGTACGACTGGAATCCACTTCCTCAGCGTCGAAGGAGAATATCGACGCTGTCTTGCCGGCTACCGCATCGACGACAAGATTAATGGCTTCGGCCTTGGTGATGCTTCCGTCGGCCGCGGCGCGCTTGAGTTCAGAGAGGCTGTCTTTAGAGCCCGCGGCGTCAGCGGCGGCGGATTGCGCGGCGCCGCGGGAGCTGGCGAGACGCAGTGTACCGAAGCGGCGATCAGATTTAGTCACGGAGTCTGCGGGGAGGGCGTCGTAGGTGGTGAGGCCGAGGATGACTTGGCTTGCTGCGGGAGAGGGGGGGAGGGGATGGCGGATGGCGGATTCGACGAGGTCCATGACGGTGTCTATGCCTGCAGAGCTCAGGCCTACTTTGGCGATGCGTTTGACGACGTCGGCTTCTGCATCACCTTGTTGGGCCATCCAGCCTACGCCTTCGATGGCGGTGAGGTTGAGCGTGACGGCGGGGAGGGCTCGGGCGGCACGGTGTCGGGCAAGGGCGTCTTGGAAGGTGTTGCCTGCGGCGTAGTGGGCTTGTGAAGGATGACCGGGAATCCCGATGGCAGAGGACAACTGGATGAAGAAGTCGACTGAGGGGATGTGCTTGTGCGCGTTGGTGCTGCTGTCGATCTTCACGCGGATGCCGCTCTGCCAAACATCGTAGGACATGTTGTCGAGAATTGAATTCTGGGTGTCCATGTTAGCTCATCGATCAGAGAAGATTTTCGTGGGAAGTGGACAAACCTCGAGCCTCATGGCAGCATTGATAACTCCGCGAATGGGTGGCATCGTGGCAGCCACCTCTACCAGGAGGTTGATAAACGCTTGCTCGTTACCGACGTCGCAAGATCGGATCCGGAGGTTACACTTGTCCGCCTGGGCCATTGCCCTCATTGAAGCAACATCGGGGCTGGACTCTGCACTTCTGGAAACGATCAGTATGTTCTTGGCTCCCTGCTCCATCATCCATGAGGCGATATGTTGACCGATGCCTCCCATGCCACCTATGATCAGATAAGTAGCATCTGAGCTGCCAAGTTCCAGTGGAGCTGGCTCTTCGGCCTCCTAAGTTCGCAAGTTAGTTCCCATTCGTAACAAGCGCTTGTGGTGTGACTTACCTGTGCTTGAAGCTCGGGGTAGACTCTAGGTACGTATACGACAGAGTCCTTAACCGAGAATTCCCAGTCCTGATCAACATTTTGAAGACTGCTGTCGAACGTCCGCTTGAATATATTGACAACATGAGTAATATTCTCCTCAGTCAACACATGGCCATCCGCTATCTTTGCAAAGTCCAAGTGCACGCACCGCTTTCCAGCATCTTCTTGTCGCAGTACGCGCAAGAGACCACTCGTTGTGCTAAGCAGTGGCTCGTCCACATCCACGAGGCCACCACCACTGAGCCAAAGGATATTCTGAGCGCTGACAAGGAACTTCTTCAACGCTCCGAAAGCAAACGGATCCAAGTTGGCCACAAACGGGCTTTCGAGCTCTGGTATGAATATGTATGTCTTTTCTGCTGATACTTCGAGTTCGTAGAGGCTCTCGATGATGGGAGTCGCGCCAGTCTCGGTCTCAATGGTATGAGCCAATTGCTCGACCCACTGCTTGGACTCCATGTAACCAGCATGTACGATCGATACGGACGATGGGTAAACCGCTTCCGTGGCCTTCTTTCCTGTCATGATGAGGCTGAATGACTGGTGGCGCGCATCTTCACTATCGCCAACTTTTAGATGAACGCCAGAAAAGCCTGCCTTGCGCAGGATCTCATCCCATGCGGGGACAGGGATACTTGCGTCTGACTCTTTCAAAACACCAAAGACGAGTTTGTGGTCTAGTGGCTCTTCTGTTGGCTCGATGAGCAGGAGTTGGCCTCCAGGTTTGAGCAGTCTGTTTACATTGCTCAGGGCACCTTGTAATGATTCAGTCTTGTGGAGCAACAGCGGTGCAACAATGAGATCGTAAGCTGCAGACGCGAAGCCCTGCTCTCCGGGATCATTGTTGATGTCCAGCTGCCTCGTGCTCAAAAGATCGGCCCACGGTGCCACTTTCTGTGTGACGGAATCAAACAGCGCACTGCTCGAGTCGGTGAAGTCGTAGTGTCCCAATACTGTTCTAGTGCCGTCGATACCGTATCTGCCTCCGAAGGCCTCCAGTACAGCTTGAGTAGCGGTGCCATTGCTTCCATTCAGCTCAAGCACCTGAGCGCCTGGATGAGTGAGGGCAAGTTGCTCAACAAGCTTGCCGAGTTGCTTCAAGGAGACGTCTCCAAACTTGGCATGACCCACATAGTACTGATCCAGCAAGGTACTGGTGTTCAATACCTGGGCCGCGTCTACCTCGCCGACCAGGATCTTGGGCAGTTCCTGTCCTACACGGACTAGAAGTTGTGCAGAGGCGAGACCTCTGGCATTGACCTCATCAGCAAGCAGTTGCTTGACTCCTTTTCCTGTTCGGGCCCAGGTGTTGCTTCGAGGACCAAGTTCTCCTTTGGCAGCAGTCTCCACTACCCTCTTCATCCAGCTCCACAGAGCTGCATACCTAGGACTGACGCTGTCAGGAGCCATCTCAAGCTCCTTCACAGCATCGTGAATGAAATGGAAAGCCACACGATTCGTCTTACGCTCGATATCGGTCTGCTTGTCGTCTTCCGGCTTGACCTTCAACGACTGCACAAACGCTTCAGGTATTGTCGAGGTGAGATCAGCCTCCCATTCCAGCCTCGAGATAATGTTAGGCTTTTCTTCAGACTCATCAGCCTCGCGAGGGATGGCCTGAGCGAAGAAATGATCCACTAGGAGGGTGACATCGCCAGCCTCGCCTCCATTGGTAACGGAAATCGTCGAGTCAAAGCCCTTTGAGCTTGCACTGTGGACTTGAGAAAGACACACAATGTCCTCGCCGCCTTTACGGTGGAGATTGTTGGAGATGGTAATGCCCTTTATCTTTCTGGGGACTACAGTAAAGCCTTCGCGAACCTTCCGCGGCAGACCGTTGTACGCTGCAATGAAGATTCCGTCCAGAGTGGTTGGGTGGATTACGTAGTCATGAGCTTCTGTCACGACATCCTTGAGCAATATGTCCGTAATGGCCTTGTCACGTGCTGTTTTGATGCTTGTGATAGGGCGGAATACCGGGCCGTGGTACATGCTCATCTTGCGCAGATCTGACCACAGAGACTCAGGGTCGACGTCTACTGGTTTGACACCAGGGTGGAAGAACTCGGAGCTCACGACTTTGGGAACAGGGATTTCGGTTGTCTCGGCGCGGATGAAACCCGTGCAGTTGACTGTCCAAGTGTTGGACAGCGTGAGCGACGAAACCTGGTATTCATACCAGCCGTCTTCGACTGGGTGCATGCTAAGTTGCACTTCGACACCCGTCATCGAGTCCGGAACGGTCAAGGCATTCAAGACCTCAATGTCCCTGAGTTGGAAGCCTGCGATGTTGCTTTCCGCACCAACCAGCAACCTGATAGCTTCGACGGCCATGGCAATGTAACCAGCTCCAGGAAGCACCACATAGCCCTGGATCTGATGATCGCTAAGCCAGGAAATGTCGGTCAGGCGAAGGAAGTTGCGCCATGTAGGATTTAGTCCATTATCGCCAGGAAGAAGACTGCCCAGCAGTTCATGAGGCTCAAATCTCTTGTTACGGAGCTCTTTGTTGATCCTCGGCTCGTGCCAATAGCGTGTGCTGTGATTCCACGCATATTTGGGCAGATCGTGTACAAAAGCGTGCTCCTCTCCAAAAGGCGAGTTGATCTGTTTCAAAGAAACGTCTGAGCCACGTCCCAGGAGATCGATGGCGAGATCTTGCATTGTGGTCACAGCATCGACGTTCCTTGATAGTGTAGACACATAGGGAATCTCGCGGCCCTTGAGCATCTGTCTAATGGGACCGCCAAGAGTGCCGTGAGCTCCGATCTCGACAATAACATCGACTTGTGGCTTGCCGTCGTCGTCGAAGCACATCTTCTCAAAGGCTTGGTTGAAGAGAACCGGGTTTGTCAAATTCTGGACAAAGTACTCGGGCCGAAGTGTCTTTGCAGCAGTGACGATCCTACCAGTTACAGGTGACGCATACCTGTACTTTGAAGTCCAGTCTCCATCTGGCTTGCTGGAAATAGTGTCTTCTAGCTTCTCCAGGTACTCTTTCGCTAAGAGCTGCATGTGATGGGAATGGTAGGCGAGGGGAACCTTAAGCTTCCTAGCAAAGATGCCTTCGGCCGTCAGACGAGCTTCAACCTCGTCAATGGCCGGAAGATCTCCCGAAATGGTGACGCTGTCGGGTGAGTTGACACAGGCAATCACAGCCTTGCCATCGGCGGTATCACCGATGTACTTGGCTGCCTCATCTGGGCTGATACCGGCCGCAAGCATGCCACCAGCGAGCTTCTGAAGTTCTTCACTCCGGGAGGGTATATCTCCACGGTAGTAGGCGGCTCCGAGAGCTTCTGCAAAGGTGAGAGCACCCACCGCATACGCTGCGGCAATCTCACCACTTGAATGACTACTAAGCGCTGATGGTGTGATGTTCCACGAAGCGAGCAGGTCAAGCAAGCACAGCTGGAGAGCCACTGTGACAGGCTGGCTCAGATGCATCTGCCCTACTCGTGTGGTTTTTGCGTCCCTCATGAGTTCTTCAAGTAGAGACCAGTTGGCACCATAGCCTTTCAAAATTCCGTCCGCTCGAAGAATAACTTCTTTAAAGACTGGGTAGGCTGCGATTAACTCGCGGCCCATGGCATACCATTGGGCGCCTTGTCCGTTGAGCACAAAGCCGAGCCTTGGTTTCTTGGTTGTATGCGTTGGTTTTAGAGATTGCTTGAGACGCTCCGCTAATTCAGCTCTGCTACTTGCACGGACGGCTGCTTTCCACGGGTATCTGGATCGCCTCTCGTCTAACGTGTACGCGATGGCGCCAAGGGTGCGGTCATCTGGCAATGTGTCGACATAGGTAGCAAGTTTGCTAATCATGCCTTTGGCTGCGACCTGGTCTTTCGCACTTATCAAAAACACCCTGTTTTGTATGGCTTGACTTTCTGCAGGTGCAATTGCCAAGGTGGGTTTGGGTGCAGCCTCAATAATGACGTGAGAGTTGGCGCCGCCATAACCAAAATTATTGATGGAGGCACGCAGGGGCTTGTCCTCAGGCCAAGGCGTAAGAGACTGCGGAACAGCCAAATTCCAGTCCTGGAGTGGTATCTTTGGGTTCGGTGTCTGGTAGTTGATGTTTGGCGGAATGACTCGGTTCTCCATGGCATAGATGGTCTTGATGACGCCGGCAAGACCACTGACAGGTTCTGTGTGGCCAACATTTGTTTTGACGGAGCCAACATACACGGGGTCTCCCGCCTTGCGAGATTTACCAAATGTCTGAGCAAGCGCAGTGGCTTCGGCAAGATCTCCGACGGGTGTGCCAGTCATGTGCGCCTCCACATAGCCAGTATCGGACATGTTAAGACCGGCACGACTGTAGCACTTTTCAATCAACTTGATCTGTGCTTCAATGGATGGAGAGGTGATGGTCTTTGTCGCGCCGTCCTGGTTCAGCCCGGTCTCGCGAATGACAGCATGAATGTGGTCTCCGTCCAGGAGCGCTGCATCCAAACGCTTCAAGACCAGAGCAGCAACGCCCTCTCCTCTGCCGTATCCTTGTGCTCGGGCATCCCAAGCGTAGCATTTGCCATCCGCACCAACCATACTATAAGGCGTTAGCAGATGATGCTGCTGCAAGCAAATCGATCTTCTTACCTCAGGGTTGACATTGCAATGTAGAGGTCTGGATTCAGAATAGTGCTACTGGCACCCACAACCGACATGTCTGACTCGCCAGAGAGAATACTCTGACAAGCCTGATGCAAAGCGACAAGTCCAGAGGAGCACCCAGTATCGATGGTCATGCTGGCACCTTGAAGATCGTAAAAATGTGAAACACGGTTCGACAGCATGGCTGTACCGTTTCCCGTCAAGAATGCGGCGGGAAGCGCATCTGGATCACGAGTCTGGAGCTCGTGGTAATCTTTGCCGTACACTCCAGTGTAAACCGAAGTCTCGGTTCCAGCGGCCTTTTCAAGAGGAATTCCAGCTGGTAAACATGTCAGTATTTGATATTCTTTTTTCAACATATGGGGTATTCTACCATTCTCAAAAGCTTCGTTGACAGATTCGAGAAGTAGTCGAAGCTGGGGATCCATAGCACTGGCCGCATCCGCAGACAAGTTGAAGAAACCCGCGTCGAATAAGCCAACATCTTCGGTCAGAAAGTGGCCGCCGACAGCATGGTTCTACCGATACATTAGTTCTATGTCAAGCAGACCTAAGAGGCAAAGGAGCTGAGTAACGTACCCGACCTGGTCGATCCTTGTCCGCATGATAGAAACTCTTGACATCAAAGCGGTCCTTGGGAATTGGTGACCACGCGCTCTCTCCAGCCGCGACCATGTCCCACAATTTATCGGGGTCGGTAGCAGTGCCTCCAAACTTGGCGCTGATTCCGATGATAGCGATTGGATCCCTAGACTGGCCACGATGAGGCACTTGGCCATTGGTAGAATGGGCTGTGTGTGAAGCGCCGTTTGTCGTTCCATTTGCCGTGCCGTTTGTTTGGCCATTTGTCGTGCCGTTTGTTTGGCCATTAGTATGACCATTGACAAGGTCGTTGGCATGACCATTACCGTATACGATGGCACCCGGCGCCATGATGGATAGTTGTAGCAAGGAATGGTCGACGGCAAAGTATAGCCAGTCTATGAAGCGAAAACGAGACCAAGAAGACGTGGAGGACACTTTATTGTCAGTCTTCTGCTACATAGCTCTTTGAAACATGCCTTCCGAGGCGAGTCCTAGTGCAACAGCACTCTCGCGTCCAGGCCATCCTCAGTAGACTCGCTGTAACGTAGTATAGCTGACTTGCAGACGACATGGCACCATGCTCAGGAGTTTACCTGATCGGCTTTGTTACGGTGTAACGTGAAGCGGAAAGTCAGAGTGGGTTTGGTATGAGTGTTGCAGTACCGGTGAATTGCAGCTGCGCAGAGTTGAATACAGGCGCTCTGCATGGGGTCATGTCAGCAAGGCGAGTTGACTCTGGAAGCGCAAATGGCTAGCTCGGGACTAGCTGCTGACATAGTCCCAACATGATACCTCAGTTGAATGAACCTGAGCTGAAAACATGAAGACTTGGAATATGGATAGCATTGGCTTAATACGAGCGTTTCTTGCTTGTTGTTTTGAGGCAGATTAGCTGCAACGTGATTCGTGATGGCTTCTACTTTGCACGTGTCGCTGAGTCCGCTCGACCACCTTCACCGACCCAACTACATCAAAATCTGCTACTGGATTCCTCTGCTCGCCTCGACTCAACCTCATGATGTCTACACGTACCTGGGCGCTGGCTTGCGCAGGACCTTTCATCACATGCCATGGCTCGGGGGCAAAGTGCATCTACAGGACCCGACAACGCCTGGCTGGCGGCCTGGACAGCGTGAACTGCGCTACGAGGCGTGGGACGCCGAAGGCCCTGTACCACCACAGCTCACGTTCAAGCAGCTCGACAGCGAGCTGAGCTACGCAGAGTGGAAAGACGAAGGGTTCCCGAGCAATGCGTTCCCAGATGAGGAGCTGCTGCAGGTGCCAGTCGAAGGCGACATGGAGGCAGGGTGCGACGTTTGGGCTGCACAGGCTAGCTTCATTGAAGGCGGCCTGATCCTCACCATGTCGACGTGCCATGCGGCGATTGATGGGACGGGCATGGTGATTGTGATGAAGGCGTGGGCGGACTGCTGCAGGGGCGACGAGACCATTTTCGAAAGCTTTCCTCCCGAGACGTACGACCGCTCGTTGCTGGACAAGCTGTGGAAGCAGCAGCAGGAGGATCAGAAGCAAGAGGGCCAGGAGGAGGTTGATGCGTGGACACGGGGACTGGTGGGACTTGAAGGCCCTAAGGACAGCGCCTATAGTACCGCCAGCGACAACAACACCAACGGCACCAATGGCACCAACGGTATCACCAATGGCACGCACGGTGTACCCAAGGCGGTTCACAAGACCTTCTACCTGCCCGCTGCATCGCTGGCAGAGCTCCAACAGCAGTGCAAAGAGTCGGCGCAGCCCGGCCAGAGCGCCCTCTCCATTAGCGACATCATCACAGCCCTCATGTGGCGCGGCAGCATCCGCGCCCGCTCGCGCGTCTCTGCTACTCCGCTTTCCGAAGAGTCCGTCCTGGAGGGCGCCGTCAACGGCCGCCTCGACTTCTCGCAGGCCCTGCACCCCGCCTACCTGGGCAACACGACCTTCTACAATCAGGCCAAGCTGCCCCTCGCCGCCGTCATCGATACCACCACGCCGCTCGCCCGCCTCGCCGAAGCAGTGCGCGCAGGCGCAGCCCGCGTCAACAGCGCCAGCCTAACCGCTGCGTATGGCCTGCTGCGCGCCGTGCCCGACTACCAGGCCATCGTGCGTCCGCGCTTCCGCCGCGCCCACGGTGCAGACATGCTGATCTCGAACTTGCTCGTCTTCCCCGTTGACGACATCGCCTTTGGGTCGACGCTGTTTGCGAACAATGGCAAGGCTGAGGCGCTACGCTGCTACTTGGGGCTATTCAACGACTATGCGAGATGCTCGCTGGTGCTGCCCAAGCGGCCTGGCGGTGTTGAAATCACGATGAATTTGCGCGAGGATGAGATGGATGCTCTGGAGGCGGATGAGGAGTGGAATGCGTATTGTTTGGCTTTGTAGGGATTACTAGAGTATAGAGCAATGCACTGTCTTTCTCTAATTTATTAGTCTGAATTGTGATATTGCTAGTAGGAATGTGATGTTGCTGTGAACTGTCCTGTAGACTACCCGTCCTTGACCTTGAATCCGTGGGGGACACCTGACTCTCCTCGACCCTTGATCCTTGCACTTGACCGGCCGACCCTGACGCGCCACGAACGGGTGCTAGCCACGGGGAACGGCCTCCCAAGCCGCCCGAAAACAAGCTTTCAGCATCCACAGGCGAAGCATTTCCACACGCACTGCCGTCATGCAACCTGCCATGCAACCTGACATGCAAGGTACACACCGCATCACATGTATTGCTGGGCGGCTGTTCTCGGGCCAAAAATGTACATTAGGCTCTATTTGGTCTAAATCGGTGACATCGCAATGTGCTACAACTGCACCGTATTACTCGCTTTCCTCGCTTCCCCCGTTTCCCTTTGCAATCTGCACTGTCACCGCTCGTATCACTCTTGAGCTTCAATCTCACACCGCCCGTCAATGCGTAGCACGAGAACTCTACTCAACCTTTGTTCTGGACGTTTTTGCTCATGGCTCGGACCTTGTGGCCGTACTTGTACAGCACGAACGGGAGCGGCGCCAGCACAACGGTCACGGCAGCCAGCCACGTAAGCGTCAGGTGGGGACCGAGGTTCTCGTACATAGGCACCGACGCAGGCAGCAGCGCGCCACTGATGACATAGCGGCTGAACGTCATGAAGGACAACGCGGAGCCCGCGTACTGCAGGTACACAAAGACGATGTAGATGTATGTTGTTGTGAAGATTGTAACGAGCGAGTACCCGAACACAAACACGCCGATAATAGGTGACCAGATGCTGATGTGCGAGTAGCACGTCCAGCCGATCCAGAACAGCGAGATGGGCATCAGAATAGAGCCGCCGAGCATGGCGAAGTAGAGGCAGACTTCGGGCGCGAGGTTCTGGCCCTTGTCAGCTGCTCGGACAGCAGCTTTCTTCGTCCAGCCGTACACGATGGGGATGAGCGGGATGGCGACAATGTCGCCGACCAAGAGTGCGGCCCAGATCATGAATGTCAGCTCGTTAGAGATGCCGTATGGAATGGCGAAGATGTATGGGAACCCATTGAGGAAGGTGAAGAGTACAATGTAGATGATGATGAGGTACAGTGAGAAGACCAGGATGATTGGCTCCGTGTATGTCATACTGAACGGACGCAATAGGTTGGTCTTCATGCGCTGCCCCATTGAATGCGAAGGCGGCAGTCCAGCAGCGTGGTAGCGCGAGTCTCCCGTAAGTTGGCGGAGGCGCTGTGCGCGCGACTCGAGAAGAGTGGGCGCGTACGTCTCGGGCTGGAAGAAGAAGACAATAAGCAGGACCGCGCCGGCGATGATGATGGAGATCCAATCCGCCCACTGGAAGCCAATCCGGGGCAGGTACGCGCCAATGATGGGCCCAAGAATGGGACCGGCGTAGGAAGTCATGGTCACATAGGGGAGGCTGAAGGTGATTTCCAGCGGGCCCCAGACGTCGCCGACTGTGCCACCGCCGACAGTGAGAGGTGCGGCACCGAAGAAGCCAACGAGGAAGCGGAAGACGATTGCTCCACCATAGTTGGGTGCAAGTGCTTTACCCACAGTGAAGAGGATGAAAACAGTCAAGGTTCCAAAGTAGATGAGATTGCGGCCGAATGTCTCAGAGAAGGGAGCTGCAAACATGGAACCAACTCCAATACCGATCAGGTACATGCCTAGAGGATGGGTGGTCAGTGTGTGTCAGTCAATTGTAGATGTGAAGTCAGGCCTACCTGTAGTCATAGAGCCTGCAATAGCACCAACATGGTAGTGATCATTGAACTGCTCGGCGACAGGACCATCAATGGAGGCCGGGATACTGACAGCCATGGCGATGAGACAGACAGCTGTCGTCACCCACCACTTCTTCGCGCGGCTCCAGTTCTGCGGATTCTCTGGATCACCTTCTGGCCATCCAACCTCGTGAGTTTCGCTGCCATCGGAGATTTGAACGCCAGGAATCGTGTGCTTCTCGTGTTGAACTCCGTGACCTTCTTCAGTGGAATTGATCTCGCTGTTGGTATGGTCGCCAGTGGGTGTGGTGACACCAGTCTTCGAGCGGAAGCCTTCAAAGTCCAGTTCTGCCCTGGCGCGCAGGCGACGGTGCTGAAGAATTGACTGCATAGCGGCAAGGCTTGATTGAGAAAGTGAGCAACTAAGCAATTAACGGAAGGAGGCTTGTGATATTCCGACTGGCCATTTCGCGAGCTTTTATGAAGCCTTGCTATTGTTGCATTCATAATCAATGGGACAAACAACGGACGGACCAAAACCGGTGGGGCAGCGACATTGGTCATCGAGTAGGAAGGGCCAGTAAGCGTGGTGCCACATTGAGCGCGGCTGCATTCAGCTGCCTTTGGTGGTCGCTGACTGGCGAATCAACAGCACGAGTTCTTCGGTTATCACTCGGAATGCAGGGGTTGTCCAGAGTATACTCCTGTCCTGACTCTGGTCTCACTCTGGATCTATCTACACGTTTCAACAAACGCTCCGACAGGCGCATTCCCTTCCAAAAGCAACGTGAGACCACTGTCGATCTTTAAATTGCCTGGCCGCAATCAGCGCAATGAGGCTCTTATAGGCTAACACGTCGTCCACCCTGGTTCCAGCAAACGCAACCCTACTTCACCGGAGATGCTGCTCATGCACCGCATTGTATGGCACCGAGCGGCGATGCGCAGCGCCTGCCTTATCGTCCACGAACGACCAACGAACGACCAACGCACGACCAGGTCAGCGCACAGATAACGAGACTCGCCTTATGATTGTAGCTTTCTGCTTAGCGTATCCTGTTGCGTGATCGTCCAGGCAGCTTCCCGCCTTCCCGCCTTCCTGCCTTGGCCTCCTGCTAAGCTGCGACTAGCGCACGATGCGAAAGTTAAATCCTGCAGTAGCTGCGGCCTGAACCCCTACGCGGCAGCTCGTACCGACCCGCCCGCAGCATATGGCGTGGGGGCTGGACTCAACATCAAATCGTGCAATATCAGGATATCTTTGCGTGTTCATCAGGCAGGACGTCAGTCTGTAAAGACTTGCATATTGTATTTGCAGTAATTCTATTGTCTATCGTCTATGCAGTCAGACCTTCCTGAGCTTCAGATTGAGCACTACTTGCTGTTCATCTAGCATCCTGATGTCACCTGTCGCTGGCATGGCGGCTTCAAGGAGGTGCTGCACTAGGCTATTGACTTTGCTCCTCGGGCATGTGAGAGAGTATTCTACAGTGTCGTTCGGTTGGGTGCTTGCGCCAAGATCTGAGTTTGGGACATTCAGTCCAACTGCGTGTAGCATGGGGACCGAGTTATGCGCGAGACTCGTGCCCAGTGTGGTACTGGAGTCGCTGTCTGAAGGGTGGCCAAATGAAGTCGGGTTGTCCATAAGAGACTGCCAGTCCACTTGGTCTGGCACGTAGAACATTGGAGTATCTTGCATTGCACCGTTTTGCATGGAGCCGTTACTCATTAGAGGCGGCTCCTGTTGTGTGTTCGTCGGAGAGTTGTTTTTCGTCCCAAGATCTAACGCTAATCTGCTCGAAAAGTTCGAGAGGTCTGTCGTCGAGTTGGTGCGTGTCGCCGGCCTTGCCAGATCGCTGTCCGTGACACTGCCAGAGCTGTTCCGCGGACTACCATTGCGGGACTCGTCAGTTCCCAGAGGAAAGGTACTGGCTGGTTTTATCCGTGTGTCGGGTAGGTCGGTCAATTCGTTGAGGAGTACAGCATTTGCATCTTTCAGATGGGGAGGGGACTGGTGACCTGAGCGGCGTCCGGCAGTCCCTGCTTGGGTTTGTCGCCTCTGGCGGCGCTCCAGATATGAATTGCGGTTCTTTAGCGATAATGGGGCTCGCTTCTCGAAGAAGTTGTTGGCCAAGTATTTCCAGTTGTGCCCGTAGACTTCTACCAGATGCAACAACAACCTATCCTGTCGAAGCAATAACCGTTAGCTACCGTGGACTCGGGACACGCCAGGGGTCATTTTTGTATACATACCTCTGCCGGATGCAAAGGACTATGGTCGAGTTCTGGGTTGAGGTTTTCGTTCCATCGTTTGGCACACTGATCGCCGTTGCGTGTTCCAACATGAGAAGCAACAACGACCCACCTTGGCCCATGTTTGGAGACTGCCTCTTTCAGTCTTTCATCTTCCGACTGCGTCCAAGTCCCTACGTTGAGAGTGTTTTGCGCTTTCGAGCGTGGCAGAGTCATTTGTGCGTCACGACAGTAGCCTTGCGGCATGCATCGACAGCGGGGTTGCACCCTTATCACTCTGGTCAAGCTGAAGATTGCAAAATCGTAGGACCGAGTGAGTAGAGCCGCCAAATTAGGTCTGGCCGAGCAGGATTCCTATCAGCGGCTGGCGCAGCGGGTGGCGCTCTGGGCCCGAGTGATTCTCTATGTTAGGCTTCCCACGAACCATGAATTCCGTGCCGTCTGTGAGACGCATAAGCTGACGAGCACGTAGGCAGCTAACTCAGAGAAGCATATGGCTGAGCCTGATACTCGATCCACAGATGTAACGGACTGTACCCGCATCCTTTAGCGCTGCATGCTGTCACTCGAGCCACGCGAACGCGCAACTCAACACCACGAGTTGGTTGAAAACGGCCGTACAGGGCTGAGAACTCTACGCTATCGGCAAACTTCCCAGCGTCTTCAGAGAGTCTCGCTACGTTATAGTTACTAATAATACAGTGCTAATTATCATGTGGGAAGTATGGCGTAAAGGATGGAAGAAAGTCTCCCGCATTAAATTAATGTGGACGATTCACTCAACTTGATAATACCCTCAAGGACGTGATTCGCTGCGCTGCGGCCTCGTCATACGGTGGCGCCTACGCTCAATTACAAAACCAGACGCAGGGAGACAGTAATCGACACCCTCATGCAGGTAAAGACTCAAGTGAAAAGTCGCAATCATGCTCGTTAATTCAAAAAGAGCAAGCGCGGAATGCCTAAAGACCAAGGTTTGCCTCCAGCTGCCACAAACAATGGGCGATGACAATGCGCCTCCAAAGCCAAGACGGATCAGATCATCATGAACTGAACGACATTCAACCGTAGCCGCATTCGCTAATCTGCAGCTAGGTGCCTCGGAGCAACCCTGACGCACGTTGGGAGCCGAGTGCTCAGCTAATGATGAAGCAGCATTGCGGCAATGCCGACCTTAGCGTACTCCCGAGTACGGGCAATATTATGACCAGGCTTCCGTAATAGTCAGATCCTCGGCGGTTTGATTGTTGACCGTTGTGGCGGCCCGGCGAGCGTTCTCAAGGGGAAGCGAAGAAGCGAAGAATGCGAAGGTGGAGGGGGTCTCAAATGTGTCAGCTGAGCTAACCGAATACGATTCTACACAAAGACTCGAGGTGAGCACTTGACTTCAGTTTTGCAGCATGCTCAAAGACGTGACGTATTGAACCAAGCGTTGGAGGCAAAAAATTTGGTCGCTGGGACTGCACTACATCTACGACTGTAGAGTCTCGCAGTAGTGTTCACTTAAGATTATGAGCCGAGCTCTTGGGAAGCTTCTGTGTCAGCGGACGCTTTGTACCTAACAACATCTTTCTAAGAGGCCGAAATTTCTGGATCTGTTCTATTTTGCGATACATTTCCCATCTCGGAACATCCTTCTGGTCCTACTTTCTTTGTTCCTCTTTAGTTTCGGTTAGATTACAACTTCCACCATGTGCTAAAATAGGTCTTTGTCGTCTTCCTGTGACTGGATGCAGTAGTTTTGTGCTCATGGCTCGCATATAGTTCGCATGGAGGTCGGTGACACCGAAAATTTCTTTGAGATGTAGCAAGAAACAATGGTGATGTATCTGAACTTCCCCTCATTCCATCAGGGAGTACCGAAATCATAAGTCTTGCATTTTGGGTGCCGATGGATGCGAAATACCCAGTATTAGCTGAGAGCAAGCTGTCATACCCTCAGGGTTTTCTATGGCGTGGAGGATCTTAGCTGACACAGTATTGATGCGTGGCGCTCCCGCAGTCCTTCAGCGGCCTCAAAATCTATCTGCATGCGCACGCATGCGGACCGGTTGGGAAATTATTAACTGTTCTGGTTCCAGGTCTCGTGTGCAATCAGCACCCTTGAACCAAGAGCACGTCAAACCGTGCTGGAGATCTGTGGTTGCATCGTCGATGATTGCCTGCATAATGTCAAAGCAGTCACTGTTACCTCTAAGTACGGGTTCGTACGCCTGTTTCAGTATCATTTCTGTTGGTTCAGCTGAAGGGCACAAAACCATGATTAAGAAGTAGCACCACGAGCGATGGTGCATAATGAGAACAACTGTAACAGACACACTACATGCGCACGAAGCAAATCTTAAGAGAACCGCCGTACAGTCTCAGCTTCGACATCATGCTCCACGGCGTTTGATTCTGATTTTTCGTCGCGTTATCGGCGCGTGGCATGACTTTCTCGCGTACGGATCATAAGGCCACTTTGGTATACTTGACTTTCCTTTTGCTTGCTTGGCCTCTGTTTCTTCGAAATCGCGGTCGCCCATTGGTCGTGATTGAGGTCTTCTCTGCGAAGATTCCCTAGGCCATGCGTCAGAGCAGCAATGTCCGAGCTCTCTGTTCGTCTGCTGTCTGCAATGCCTGGGTGCTATCTCAGAGTCACACTATTCGCTCGTCATTAGGTTGGCATGTTAGGTGGTTCCGTTGACGCACAGGTACAACATACTATGGAACCATCGCCACCGTCCATAAGCTTGATGCTAGCGTGGTTGTCGTGGTACCGCAGTGTACAAGATATCCAAAGAATATGGCTACAGATGCAAGTGCAGCTGCACGCAATGCGTGCGGGGTACAGAGAGCTCATTTACATGGTAACTACATTGACCCCTTTACTTCACGACGAGAGCAGTAACATGATTTGAGCAAGATCTGGCGCCATTCACTCGCAACTCTTTCCCTCAGCCTATCTAACATTCTGATTGCCATGTTCGATATCTCACGCCACACGGCGCAAGCAAAACGGGTACTGCAACTACCGGCTGGTCGCCGGCTTGGCTGCCATGGGTGCCGTCTAGGCGCCAGCCCTGAGGTTTTAGCTCATTAAGGCTTCATCCTGCGATTCCTAAAGAAGGCCTGACAAGATCGCTAGGTTTATTTGTTCTGACAATACTGTTTGATTTTACCCACGGACCAAATATCATCCCGTGTTGTCACGTAACACTACTGAAGAGTACATCGAGGCCACCCTTGTGGCGCACGGCCAACAAGTGGTGGAAAAGTAACAATACCAGTTGAGAAAATAACTAAAAGTCTAGACGCATAAGAACAGCATCTTGAAAGCCGAGATTGCCGTTGCTCGCATAACGGACGCTGAGAATGGTGTCAATTTCTTGGGACAGGCCGTGGAAATGTTGAGAAAGACAACCTCATTTTCGAATTCATGAATACCATCGCCGACATACACGAATCGCTGAACAAGAAGGGCGACATTGAATGGGAAAGGCGACAAGCTCGCCGACAGCGCACCGAGCGTGAGGTTCAGGAAATACGGACTGTTGAACCCATGAGAAACATCAGCATGCAGGACGAGCAGACGGAGCAACTTCTCGTCTCAAGACTTGAAGTATTGCTGGTAAGGTCGCCATCACTGCCAACAACGGTGTCGGTCCTCTCATCGCGTTTCCTGCTCATAAGCACGTGATCAGTAGTGAACAGTGCGATGTTCTGGCTAATGATTATAGGGTTTTGTTTGAAGTTCACTGAGCTTTCGATGTTTTCAAGCCGTCACGAATTGGTAGTGGAGAGGCAGCGTGTCTAGTGATTCATAGAACCAGCACGCGCAAGGATCATGCACTGTTGAGTAAATATAGAGGGCATGGTGGAGTTCAAATTCGAAAACAATAGAACTTTTAAAAGGCGTTAAGTGACGCACACCAGCTTTGTGAAACCCTTTGGGCTTGTTCAGCAGCCCTAATGACGCAATTTGTCAGTAACCAAGGCACAATGATACCGTGTAGGCTTGAACTATACTTGGCTTGTAAGTATCCTTCAGGATACGGGGATAGATTTGCTGTGTTTTAGGTGTTATCAACTCAATACGTCGCCGTCAGTCTCCCAATGATGTACTCTCCACTTTGCACGTCCTGGTACTTTCTCCCTGCCTCCTCGTACGTCCCTGGAATTGCTTTGATCATGCGCTCGTAGTTGGGGTTGCAGAAATATGCTATCGAATACCTTGGAGGGTAAGTGTCATTGCCATCATCCTCTGGTTTTGGTGGTGGTTCTACGACGCGGTGTTTGGTAGACTTAATAGTGTCGTTAGACCATTGTGCAAGCAGGTCGCCGGCGTTGACGACAATGGTGCCTTCAATGGGCGTGGCATTGACAAACGTGCCCTTTGGTGAGCGAACCTGCAGACCTCCGCGCTTGTCCTGGAACAGTAGAGTGATGGAGCCTATATTGAGTAAGTAGATAGTCAGCCGATATAAAAGTGGAAGCATACCGTAGTCGCTGTGCTCGCCAGCCCTGACCTGCAGTTGCCCGTCGTTCCTCTTGAAGACCGACTTCGAGACACCAGGATAGTGTAGTAAGCGCAGTGTGTTGTCTCCAGCGTCGGTAAACCCATCAAACCAGCTCTCCTCGATGCCCATTCCCAGCGCGATAGCTCGCATGACCTGTACATGTAGACCTTTGCACGTCTCAAAGAAGCTAAGCATCTCGTGCTTGAATTCTTTCGCCGCCTCGTCTCCGCTGGGCCACATGTTCGGTGTCTCGGGCTGGTCGTCCCGTCCAATCTCTAGCGACTCCTTGAGGTCTGGGACAGTCTTGCGCAACTCCTCTTCTGTTCCTGTCTCCTCCAGAACAACCAGCTTCTCTCGCCCTTGGGCTACGTAGCCGCGGTTGGCTGCAGCTGAGTACCATGCCATGGCATCCTTCTGTTCCTGCGGCCGCGCGAAGAACTGGGCGCTTTGTGAGAAGGCATTCGAGACGGTCGCGGGCGATATTCCGTGGTTCTTGAGGTATATAAAACCGGCGTTCTGAAAGCCTTCAAGCACGGCCTGGGCGGTGGATTTCTTGGTTGCAGCGTCTGCAGAAAGGAACGAACCAAAGTCGATGAGCTGTCTGACATTAGAAAAGGTGGTTGACTAAGTGTAAGTGCATACAGGAATAACCAAGTCGTCCTGTGCGACTGCTTGACTTGAGTTTATATCTGCCATTTTGCGATACAGTACTCGGCTGTAATCGAAGTATGTCCAGGGATTATATGCGCGGTACTCGGCGATAAAGAAGGCTATGCAGGCACAAGATACGAGCAGGTGTCGTTCAGCCCAGCATCGTCTGATGTATGCGCCGTCGGCGGAGCTGCCCGCTGCCACTTTGCCATGGAGAGATGCGCGGAGGTGACAAGGAGGGGTTGTAGCCAGAGAGGGAAGGTGCAGACGAGAGCGCGATAAGCCTCGGGTGGGGTTGGTGGGGAAGGCACTGAACTCGTAGATAGCATCGTGAACTCAATTCCTCCACATCAAGTGCACGAAAGCGCACTAGCTGTGTGATGGGACTAACGAAGATGCTGGTTCCTCCGCAAAAACAGGTGCCCATAGAGGGAAAGGATTTTCTTGTAGACGCCAAATGTGGTTCATTGCAGCACGAATTCCTGCGTTTTACTTCGATAACGCAGGACAAGCTCATCGTAAATTATACCTCCCATGGCGTATGAATCTGAGAAGGCCTCAGAGAATATGAAACAATCACCACTGATGAGCGCCCAAATTCCATCTCCATCTGGTCTGAGGGCGCACGGCGAAACGCCTCCTGAAAGTATGCAAACCACATCCTCACATTGTATAGCGCCAGGCGCAATTATTAACTCGCCATTATCCATCAGGCAAATCTTACACTGCTGAAGGGTCTCGCGGAAATGTCGTGCATCATGACTACCAATAAACCTTGGCCGGCCGTTGTTGAGCCCCTGACTCTATTGTTAGAAGCATGTCAATGGCGTAAGAATTATAACTTACCAAACCAGCAGTATAAGAGCGAGTGAGAAAGTTATGAAGTTTCACGCCATTTATGAGAGACATAGCTATGAGGTGAGTCGAGATCGAGCATATTATGTGATTTCTGTACTTACCGTGCAGGATGCTTCGACCAAGGTGATCAACAATGGCAGGTCCATTGCACGCGACTTCCGCATCAACGAATTGCCTAAGATTGATGAGATTGTCATAGAGTTCTTCCATCTGGCTCTTGGCGTCATTGATGTCAGTAAATCGGATCTCTTGGCTTGTTTCCATTATCCGAGCATGTTGAAAACCCGTGACAAGTAATTTTGGGCGGTTTCCATCCACCGTAAGGGAAAAGAGGCATGACATTTGCTCTTGTTCAGCGGAAATGCTGGGCCGCAGCACACCTAAGCTTCGCTCAGAATCGGAAACTTCGTTGAAGTAGCAGTAGTCGAGGGGAAGATTGTGAGACCAGTCCGGAACCCAAGAAGACATGACCTTCTCGTGTGGGTGGCGAATACCTGTTAGTAACCGTAGTCCTAGCACAGGTAGCAGGTAGATTGCCACTTGAGTGAAACACTCCTCCACACTTTGGTCATAATTGATCAAGAAGTCCATCTCCGATTGCCCAGAACCGACCAAAGATTTTAGCGCAAAGACTCTATCTTTGGGGTCGCTCGCTAGGCAGTCTCTGCTCTCGTATAGTCGATTCCACAGGCTTGAGTGAGTTGATGTATATACTTCAGGGGGCTGGAGGATCCAAGCTAGAGCGATAGGCCATGGCTTCTTAGTCACTACGTAGTTCTTGTATCCATAGTAAACCGTCTGAAAGGCTTCGAAAGATGCCATGGCAGGGCCGTACATGATTTCCACAGAATCTTTCATGGCGACTTCTTGGAGAACCCATACCCTTTGGAACCACGGTAACTCAAACAATGTGTCAAGTTGCTGAACGATGGTATCGTTAGGTGAAGATCGATGGAAGCTCTTGTCTTCTTCCAGAAGCTGTTCTACAGCTGCCAACTCCTCAAACAAGGCGCTGCTATCGAAATCTTGTTCGCCGAGAAACACAACGACGTTGAACGCATGGCTAAAGATAGCATCCATCATGCGGACCTGGCAGCCTCGCTCCTCCAGATTCTCTTGATCGATACAAATGGCATCAATCCACAGCAGTCGGTTCTCATGCTGTAGACGTAAACGTCGGAGCGCATCGTAGCAGTTTTGTCCAACTAACAACTCTCTGCTTCCATTGTATGGATAGATTACTTTTTGTTGACTGATTTCGCCCCAAGTGTAGGATAATGCTTCATATATTGGAAATGTGTCGGACAATTGAGGGTGTCGAATTTCGCATTTAATAGGGGATGAATCATTCAAGCTTGGATGGAGAACAAGAATCCGAATAGAGTCATCATGCCGCAACGGCTTGTATTGATAACGGAGCATGCTAACAAGATCTTGCGTGGGGAAGCCACTCGTCAGGAGGGTGAGGAAGTTTGTTAGGTTGGCAGCAAAGTCTAGGCAGCGGCTTTGGTGTCCAGGGGTAAGGCTGTGGCTTAGCTACGGCGGAAGAATGTCATTTTCATTGACTGAACACCTTCAGCCTCAGCAAAACTTTCAAAATCACTTAATAAGCGCATTTTAGATAAACCTCAAATGCATGGATATTACATTCTTCCTTTACAAGGCTCAGCAATTCAACGAAGGCGCGTATGTTGGCGGAATCAACGCCAAGTTGCTCTGTTGAACGGCTTTTTCCAAATCCCTTCGTAAAGAAGAAGAGAGAATCTAGGTTTGTCGAGATGACAGGATGTTGTTCATTTGATAGAACCATAATCTAATCTTCCAGCCTCAATATCCGGACAGCGTTACCACCAAGCACACCCTGCGCCTTCTCGTCATCGCCAACAAACGACTTGGAAATAGCTCCATAGTTTGCATTCACACTATGCCACTCCTTCGCATCCTCCTCCAGCGGCGGGAAGAACGGGTGGTCTGTACCAAATAACAGCCTATCAGCCCCAGAAGCTTCCACTGCAGCGTTCAACCCTACGGTGGAGTAGATGACCGCGTCGAGGTAAATGTTCGTCTTGAGAATGTCCCACACGTCACGGCGATTTTGAGTCTTCCCATGCTCCTTCAAATGCCCATCATGTAGGATGCAACTCTCGATTCTGCCTGCTAGGAAAGGCAGTGTCCCGCCGCTGTGCGCGAGAAGGACGTTAAGACCTGTGAAACGATCCCATACACCGCTCAATAGCATCCTCGTGACCGCAATAGTCGTTTCGAGCGGGAAGCCCAGCGCCAATGGCAACACATGGCCATACTCGCTCGCCCTGGGTCCGTAGACAGAAGACGGTAGTCCGTAGTGTGGGTGCAAGAAAATCAGCTGATTGTGTTTCTGCAGAGCAGCGTACACGGGATCGAGTCTTGTATCATCAAGACCCGAGCCGAGACCTGATGTTCCAAGAATGACACCGCGCGCGTACTTCAGTGTTGATAGACGCTCGATCTCTTTGACAATGGTTTTGGTATCGCTGGATAAGGGGAGGGTGCCGAAGAAGTACAATCGCCCAGGATACAGACCGCACTGCTCGTTCACATCGTCGTTGATTTCTACAGCTTTCTGGCCTGCTTCGTCCGCGGATAAGAAATCGAGCCAAGGATTCGCCAGTGAGATTACACTCTTATCGATTCTGTGCTGATCCATGAAAGCAATCTTTTTGGCTATGTCGAAGTACTCAGGGCCGATTGGGCGGCCTCGCGAGGTTGATGGGGTTGAGGGATCATCTTCGCCAGGGAGAATGATTAGACGTGACGAGTCGGGCGCATCAGGGAAGGTGCGGACGTAGGGGACTGTGGTGCGAGAGCGCAGGAGGTCCATGTATTTTGGAGGGTAGACATGGGTGTGGATGTCGACGATGGGCGCCATGTTGAAGTCAGTGGCACAGGGTGTCCAATGTATCTCACGACCTGAATGCCCCTTTAATTCGTTTGAATCTGTAAGAATTCGAGAACGTCAGGTGTGTTTGCTGACGGAGATGTAGTTATCGCAAGCTTGAACGCTGGCGGGGTAGCTCCAGACGAAGCCCCACTACAAGTTCGTTATCCCACCTTCCCCAACAAGCATGAGGCTACGGGGCAGCGGGTAACGGAGATGCCCGCACAGATATCGGGGAACATGTAGTCATCACTAAGGAAGTCCTGCGTCAGTATGTGATCCGGCAATACGTTGTCTTAGGATCATTCAATTCCATTTACAGGCCAGGTTTCGATCTTGCGGCGTTATATCCTTCTAGGCACCAGTTCGCAAGAACACGTTTGGTGGCTTGTTCCAGTCCTTGAAATCATCATCGACGTCCCACACGATATCGCCCTCACCCTCATCCTTGAAGCCCAGCTTCCTGTAGACTGCTCTTCCCATGGCGCTACCCTCTGTTGTGCACTCCAAGTTGCCTCGCCTCTTCGCCTCTTCCAATCCCCACTGTACCAGCTTGCCGGCAACGCCACGTCGTTGATATGCTGGGTCAACAGCACATAGGTCTAAGGTGAAGATGGCGGGTGGACTAGCGCGATCCTTCTGCTGCGCAACCTCCTTGATATATGCAACACGCCTCTTCCACAGCGACTTGAACATCTGGTCCGCGAAGCGCTTGTTCGTCTCATCCAGCTTTGCTAATGCCTCGGTCATGTCTCCTGTGAATTTATCTCCGTAGCCTTCAACTTCAGAAAACTGCTGCCAGATGGCCATGCCCACGACTCTCCGCTGCCCAGGGTTCTCTGGGTCGGGCAATGTAGCCGTCAGGTAGATCTTGTTGGGTTGACCGTCCTTGTTGGTGGTCCCTGACTTCCAACGCTTGATCATGCCGTCGGTAAGTTCATCCTGTCCTTCTTTGGTGTCCCAGCCTGGGTTCATGCGGATCCATATAGCGTCCTGTGTTTGACGGCCAAAAGCTTCTGATACGCAGTAGTTGGCTTGCCTGATGTCCTGCTCAGTCTCGGCAGGTGCAATGACGATGCCATCATGGCTGGCGGTCATGTTGCTGAGTTGAACGGCGGTCTGGGATTCAGTGGTGATGGGGACAGCGAGCTTGTATTGAGTATACGTGGTAATTGTCAAGGTACAAGGGTTAACCCATGGGGATATATTGGTAAGCCGCCGGTTGCCTTAGCGAGTGGACCAGGCTTGGCCTGTTATTAGCTAACAGAATGCGTTGAGGCATAAGTGCGTGGGGTTGATTGCTACAAAATGTTTTGAGGCCATAGTGCTCAGAAAGGGTACCGCATTGTTCTGACTATGTCAAGATGACCACGCCACCGCGATATACAAACTAGGAAGTAGCATATTGGAATCAGACTATGAGTTTGATATCTCCATCGACTCATCAAGAGACAGATGAGCGGTGTAAGAGATTCAGAATGATATGCTGACAGTAAACGAGACGATTGCAGCAAAGCGTGATGGTGTTGGAGTTGTGGCGGGTGCACCCATTTACGCGTGCAAGGGTGTCGCGCACGTGCATGACGCGGTCGCGCCTTCCGCGTTCTCACGTCGCCCTAAAGTGGTACTGTCCGCGTCTTCTCCACAACGCATCCACGCGCCACAACAACACAGCAACAATCTTTCGAGGTTGCTTTGTGTGTTGAAGCTCCTCACATCATCCAAGATGGTTGGCCCTGTAACACAAACACCGGCGAAGCGAGCTCTCGCTGAGGCCTCGAACAACCGCATCAACGCATCGCCCCGCTCCGCGAAGAAGCTCAAGCTTGAGAATGGCAGCACTACAAGGGGACCACCGATCAAGAAGGTCAATGGATCGTTCAACGCGAGCCAGGCGGGGCCTAGTCAGTTCGAGACCACACTGGAGCAGATGACGCAGGACATTGAAGCTCTGAAGACAAAGAACACAGAGAGGGACCAGCAATGGAAGCGACCGCCGCTGCCAGAGGATTTCAGCGAGATGACCTCGAAGGTCGTCTTTCAGCAGATTGAAGCCGAGGAAAGTGTGCTGAACGGCGGAAAGCCCGCCGTCAAGCTGTTTGGTGTGACAGAGGTAAGTCGCGTCGGCGTTCTGAAAAGACACAGTGCTGACACCTTGATATAGACTGGCCACTCCGTCCTTCTCCATGTGACTGGCTTCCTCCACTACTTCTACGTCGCTGCACCCATCAACTTTCACAAGGAAGACTGCAGGCCATACCAAACCTTCCTCGAGAGCGAATGCCAGAAACAGTTCAATCAGCACTCGGCCGTCATCGCCTCGGTGCAGATGTGCATGCGAGAGAATATCCTCCGCTTCCAGGGTAATCAAAAGAGCCCATACCTCAAAATCACAGTCAACGACTACAAGGCGATAAACCGCGTACGAACACTGGTGCAGAAGGGGTTCGCCAACTACAAGCGACTCTGGCCAGCCCGCGAGGATGGCATCCTTACCTTCGACAACATCGCATACGTACTGAGATTCATGATCGACACAAAGATTGCGGGTATGTCGTGGGTTGAGGCACCAGCGGGAAAATACAAGCTCCTCCATCCACGAGACCAACACTCCAACTGCCAGATTGAGGCGCAGATACACTACGCCGACCTCATTGCTCACCAGTCCGAAGGCGAGTGGGCCAAGTCGGCGCCTCTCCGTATCCTTTCCTTCGACATCGAATGCGCAGGTCGTAAAGGTGTCTTCCCTGAGGCTAACGTCGACCCGGTCATCCAGATTGCCAACGTTGTCACGCGAAATGGTGAGGAGAAGCCTTTTGTGAGAAACGTCTTTTGTTTGGACACCGTCAGTCCTATCGTAGCCACGCAAATTTGCTCCTACGCTGATGAAGGTGAAATGTTGATGAAATGGCGCGACTTTGTCGAGGAAGTTGATCCAGACGTCATTATCGGATACAATATTGCCAACTTCGATTTCCCATATCTACTGGATCGCGCAAAGCACCTCAAGCTTGCAAAGTTTCCCTACTGGACGCGACTGAAGACAGTACCGTCGAAGGTGGAGAGCTCGAAGTTCTCGAGTAAGCAGTTGGGCAGTCGAGACACCAAAACCACCAACACCAACGGTCGTATCCAGCTTGATTTGCTCCAACTCATCCAGCGCGACCATCAACTGCGAAGTTACACACTGAACTCTGTGTGCGCGCATTTTCTAAAGGAGCAGAAGGAAGATGTGCATCACAGCATGATCACAGAACTGTTCAACGGCGACTCAAACTCTCGAAGACGACTAGCGGTTTACTGTTTAAAGGATGCATACTTACCACAACGACTTCTGGATAAGCTCATGTGTCTGGTCAACTATACCGAGATGGCAAGAGTCACAGGTGTACCATTCAACTACCTTCTAGCTCGAGGACAACAAGTCAGATTCATCAGTCAGCTGTTCCGAAAAGCTCTGGACCATGGGCTTATCTGCCCGGATTTGCCAAATCAAGGCGACAGTGGCGACCAGTACGAAGGTGCAACAGTCATTGAACCCAAGCGTGGATACTACAAGCAGCCCGTCGCTACACTCGATTTCGCCTCGCTGTATCCAAGTATCATGCAAGCACACAATCTATGCTACACCACCTGGCTAGACAAAGCGACCGTGGAGAAGCTCAAAATGAAGAAAGATGAGGACTACATCGTGACGCCCAATGGCGACTTATTTTGCACGGTCAAAACCCGGAAGGGTTTACTTTCGCAAATTCTTGAAGAACTACTCGGTGCCCGTAAAAGGGCTAAGAGAGAGTTGGCCGTTGAGACGGATCCCTTCAAGAAGGCTGTGCTGAACGGTCGACAACTGGCTCTGAAGGTCAGCGCCAACTCTGTCTATGGTCTGACGGGTGCTACGAACGGCAAGTTGCCCTGTCTGGCCATTGCGAGTAGCACGACTAGTTTCGGTCGTCAAATGATTGAGAAGACCAAGGAGGAGGTTGAAAAGAAGTACACCATTGCAAATGGCTACAGCCACGATGCAGAAGTCATCTATGGTGATACTGATTCCGTCATGGTAAAATTCGGAACTTCCGATCTGCCGGAAGCTATGAAGCTGGGCGAGGAGGCCGCGGAGTATGTGTCCTCGAAGTTTATCAAGCCCATCAAGCTTGAGTTCGAAAAGGTTTACTTCCCTTATCTTCTGATCAACAAGAAGCGCTACGCCGGTCTGTACTGGACAAACCCGAATAAGTGGGACAAGATGGACACGAAGGGTATCGAGACTGTTCGACGTGACAATTGTCGTCTGGTACAAACAGTCATTGAGACGTCGCTGCGCATGTTGTTGATCGACCAGGATCCAGAAGGTGCTCAAGAGTAAGTCGCTGTACCGCTATCATCGTACATTCGCTGACATGCCTAGATTCGTCAAAGACACCATCTCGGACCTCTTACAGAACAAGGTCGACATGTCCAACCTTGTCATCACCAAGGCCCTCACTAAGCAAGAAGACGACAAGGGCCAGGGTGGTTATGCGAATAAGCAAGCCCACGTTGAGCTCGCGGAACGAATGAAGAAACGCGACGCTGGTTCCGCCCCAGGTCTGGGTGATCGTGTCGCCTATGTCATGGTCAAAGGTGCCAGCGGCTCGAAGAACTACGAAAAGTCCGAGGATCCCATCTGGGTACTCGAGAACAACCTGCCCATCGACACGCGATACTACCTCGACAACCAACTGGCGAAACCACTTGGTAGGATCTTCGAGCCCATCCTTGGTGAGAAGAAGGCCAATTCACTACTTATGGGTGACCACACACGAGCCATTTCAGTCGCAGCACCAACCATGGGTGGTCTTATGAAGTTTGCAAAGAAGACGCAAACATGCATGGGCTGCAAGAAGCCGCTCACAGCCGCCCACGAGAAAGAAGGCGCCGTCTGCGAGAACTGTCAACCTCGAATCGGCGAGCTATACCAGAAACAACTGACCAAGGTCAGTGAGCTTGAAGTGCGCTTCTCGCGACTTTGGACGCAATGTCAGCGCTGCCAGGGCAGTATTCACTGTGAGGTTATCTGCGCGAGTAGAGATTGCCCGATTTTCTACATGCGGATGAAGGCGCGAAAGGATGTCGAGGACGCAGGCAAAGAGATGGTGCGCTTTGACAAGGATGCTGCGCTTTGGTAGTGTTGTGTGGATTGGAAGAGGAGTACATGGCGTTTTGTTGCATAAATACCACCATTGTGTATAGTCAGTCGATAGGATACGACGCATGCTTATGAAGTAATTTGTTGTAATGATGCATATCTCATACAGCCTATACCAACCGTCTATCGTATCTGATCTCATCTCATACTTCGCCATGCCAGTATCGCGCCCATGCTAGAACTACGCGTTAGAAAAATCAACCAATACAACCCTTGACGCCGATTCATCAATGCTTCATTCCACGCCCTTCAAATGCAATGCACCTCAAATCTACCTCGGACTAGAAAGCGCCCCATAACTCCTCGGACTCGCATGCCTACTCGTGCCCAACAACGCCCTCGCCTCATCCAACGCCGCCCCCTCGCCCCGAATAGGAATACTCCGACTCCGACTCCTACTCCCCTCACTACTACTCGCGGGACTCAAACCCCGCGCCGGCGTATGCGCAGGCGTACTCGCCCGACTAACAGACGGCGTCGCAGCCACACTGACTGCCGGCGCCCATCCGCGCATCCACCCGCTTACACGGCGCCAGTGGAGTCGTCGTCGCTTGGGGACACCGTGGTCGTCGATGGTGACGATGATTTCGTCGTCGCGTAGTATTGGTCTTCCGCGGGCGTCTTTCAGCTCTCCGTCGCCAAAGTATACGAATTGTAATCCCACTGCGGCGTCCATGAGGAGGACGCCCGCGGCGCCGAGGAAGAAGGGGAGGGCGCGGAGGATCCAGGTTCGTCGTGTGGAGCCTTCGGGCGACCAGCCGGAGTTTGGGGGGAGGTCGTACCAGGCGGAGGGGTTGGTGAGGAGGGACGTGCTGTAGAAGAGGTTGCCGAAGAAGGCGGCGGCGAAGAGGGAGGGGGAGAGGCCGGCGGTTGAGCGGCGGATTTGGTTCTTGTAGAGTTGCGGGAGGCGCGAGCCGAGGTAGAGGAAGGTGCTGGACCAGGAGAAGAATTTGCCGAGGAGTTCGCGCGTTGTCATGCCTGTGTCTGCGGGGGCGGAGAGCGTGGAGAGTGGGGAGTGAGGGCCGGTGGGGTGGGCGATTGTGCCGTGCGAGAGGACGGCGAAGACCATGCTGATGTAGAGCAGGGTTTTGGGTGAAGGTAGAGGGGATGGAGAACCTGCTACGCGGCGGATGTTGCGGTCTGACGGCGTTCCAGGCGATTCTAGAAGTTGAGGTGCTCCCATGGGCGACACTGCGTAGGACTCTTTGACACCACTAGGCGAGCGCGCGAAGTTGGGTATCCGGAACGCATCCAGCGGAGCCGAGTGCGGGACTTCGATATCTTTCTTGTCAGACTTTGCGTCCGTTGGCTTTGTCTGCGTCTTGCCCTTGGAAACCTGCTGCATCCCGCCGTTTCCATTCCCGCTCCCACCGTCGTTCTCCCCGCTCTTCCAGCGTCCCCAGATCGGTCGAAGAGGCCGCCCGTGGTGCAGCAGCTCGTACCACACCCACTGCCCCGTCAGCCCGCAGTCTACAAACACGTAGTACCCGGCGATGACAATCTGCCACGTTGCCTGCCCTGTGAACAGACAGCCAAGGAGGTTCGTCAGATCTCCCAGCAGCCACTCCGTCAGGAAGTATACACTAAGCCCCGACGTCGACTTGAGCTTGTGGTTCTTGTATATTTGCGGCAGCTGCGCGAACAGCCATGATATAATACTGCATGTTCCGAGCAGGGTCGACAGGAGCCCGAGGTACGACGGTATGCAGGTGTGGAAGGTTATGGAGAAGGCTCGGAGGAACTCGTCCGCTGGTTCGCAATGAGGTGGGAGCGAGGGTTGTTCGATCTGAAGCGATCGGTAGGGCAGCATGACGCCGCGGATCGATTCGAGCCGTTTGTATGTGAGGAATGAAGGGTCCAGTCGTTCTGTGCTTGTCGTGTTGGGTCGGTGTGCCAGGTGGTCAGGTGCTGTTTCGAGACGCGGGTGGGTATGACCACGAGGCTGCAGCCGTGACCTGGGTACACTGGGTGCGACTGTGCTAACTTCTATGCTTGAAGTAACGCAGCTTCCTTGAAATGACTGTCACGGTCTGGAAGTGGGTTTCGGCGTTCACGAGTCGGCGGCGGTGACGTCGGCTCGGCTCTATCGTAGATAAGACTCGCTCAAAGGACACGCGAACAACAACGCGACAGGACGAGGCCGCAGAGCAGAAGCAAGACACAAGCAACAGGTATGAGAGAGTAAGAGAGGGCGTCAGTCGTTGGCAGCGAGAAGAGACGGGAGCGCAAGAGGCGCAGTAGAGTCATCAATAGCATCAGTCAACGACACCCACCCACACCAACAAGACGATCACCCGGGCTCGGATAACCCGATACGAAGTAAAGCGCGCCATGCGGCAAACGGCGGCTCCATGCACTGATTCGAGCAGGTGGCATCTGGGGCTGGGGCGGCAGCGATAGTGGCAGCGATCTGGGCGGTATAGCGGACACTCGCACCCGGAATGTGACATCGAGATAGACACGATAAGAGATAAGCGGCGGCGCTTTTGGCTGCACGCGATCAGTTGCCGCGGCCAGGGTTCCGCGTACGGCCTTGGCGGGGTCTCAGGTTTCCCCGGAGTGTTCACCTCGCGCTGAAAGGAGGCGGCCATTATTCATCTGGGAGTGCTACGCGAGCGTTGTATGCAGCCGAGATACGCGACCAGCAGTGATGAACATGGCGGGGTGTAGCGCAGGCTGCTGTAGACTAGTAATCTCGTGTAATTGACGAACGAGCGAGATACATCCAGTCTTGCAACAGTACTGCATTCAGAGCCTCTCTGTTACAGAAAAGCTGCATTTCATCCCTACCAAGAGGCTGATCCAATCCTAAATTCTGAATCCTAAACCCTAAATCCTACAATCCTGCAGGGCAATGACACCCATCCCAAACCCCGTCATTGGCCCTCGTACCCACCCCGCGTCCGTCATCGGCATCCGATACAACAACTAATAAACACCACTAACGCCGCCAACCCCAGCTGCAAAACGTAAGGGAAACGCGAGCTTCTCCGGGAGCCATGTCACACGGCCACACCGCGGTGCAAACTTAAGTAATGGAGCGAGAAACATGCCGTTGGAAGATGAAATGTCGTTTGCTAGTTTACAGATATACGCCCTGCGGTACCCTACCGCGCCTTGCGACACGCGATTACACGACATCGACATCAGCGCCCCCGTCGTCGACCCTCTCGTACGCCTGCGCCCGCGTCTGAGCTTTCCATCGCGGACTACGCTCGTCAGCGCTCAGATCTTAGATGGAAAAACAACACTGCAGACCAGACGTACTAGATATAATTCCTGAACCCAACTATCCCCGCCGTCGCAGCTGCATACGCACCCAGTAGATTCCCCCAACTCGTGCCCGCCTGCCCGACAGCCAGCGCAACGAGATCGTACACCAGACACCCGCCGAAGATCCAATCGCTCACACTTGCTGCACCCGCGAAACAAATCCCCGTTGCAATCTGCACGAGTCCCGAGGGTGGCACGCCGCGGTAGTACGCAGCGGAGGTGTTGTGCAGGAGGTCTAGGACGCCGATGCCTGCAAACGTCTTTGCGACGATGTGGGTGAGCAGGTTGGGCATTGAGCGGGTGTCGAGGGGAGCGAGGGAAGTGGCGATGTAGGATAGTTGGGCGATAGTGTTGATGAGGACGAAGATGTTGGAGGTTTCGAGGTTGTTGGAGTTCCAAAAGAACATCCATGCTGTGGGTTGGTCGTCAGTACCACTCTACCAGTCTTCTGTGGGCTTGGGAAATGCGTGAGTATTAGGGGTTTGTTGGTGAGGAGGTAAGTAAAGAAATGGTAAGACACGCAAATGCAAATGCGAGGTAAGGTAAGGATACATACTCCCAATACAAACATTCCCCAAACTATACACCCACGCATACCGCCTCATCATCGCCTTCTCCTCACCCGTCCCCTCCTCCCTCCACAGCTTCCACAGCCACACCAGCTGGACTATTTGCTGCGGGAAGAAAAACCCCGCAATCGCATACGGGTACGGCGAGAAGGCTGCGAGATTCTTGTTGTGAATGTCCAGCATGTTGGGTTTGGAGAAGATGCCGTATTGCTGCGCGGCGAAGTCGAAAAGGAAAGAGGCGGGCGCGAGGTAGCGCACTGTGGATTGTGTGTTGCCCATTTTTAATGTCGGAATATTGATCTGATGGGAGGGTGTTTTAAGATGGTGCAATTACGAAGGTTTGTCTGAGCGTGGTTCTGAGGGCTGGTGTGAGCGCGTGTTGGTATATCCATGTTTGGAAGTCGTGCACGTCATCTTGAAATGCTTCTAGAGGTCAGGGTTCAAGCCGATTGGATCGTCGAGGACCTCACATTCGTCGTCGAAACAAATATCAAGATACGATATGAGCTTCGATGATAGTTGTGTGAGAGCTCACTCTCACGGTGTCTGAAGTTGGTTTTCTGTGCTTCGTGCTTGTTGTCGTTAGTTCGTCACGGGAATGCTGCCTCAACAGAAGCAGACGAAAATGAAAAGACCAAACGGTGAAAAGACTTGAAATATCAAGAATGCATTCAATGCAAATGTCTGTTTCGTGCTTTCCTGACGCAACTAGGACGTACAAAAAGAATCTATCAGCCCGCTCGAAAACCCGCAGAACGCCTTAGCTCTTTCTTCCCAAGATCATTCAGACCGGCCCAGTATTACAGTAATACAATACAGAGGGGGTAGTCGCTGGGAGGTGATGGTGGTATATAGACAGTGTGGTGGAACTTTTAGGGAATCTTGTAGCAAAGCGTCTAGACACGCGACACATCGCGACCAAAGACCTTGGCCTTGACCCAGTCCATGAGCACCAGGATCCTGTTGCGGGTGCTGAAGCACATGCTGAGGTAGGCGCTGCGCCAGAAGAAGTAGGTAATGGTACCGCCGGAGGCGATGTTGCCAGAGAACCACGAGATATCGGCGACGGCCTTCTCAGAGCCAATGTAGGCGAGCGAGCCCTGGTGAGAGTACTCGAAGGGGTTGACGCCCTTGACCCTCCTCAGCCTCTTCTGGAGGTCCTTGATCTCGTCGAAAGCCAGGTTGCGGGCCTCGGCGTTGGGGGCCTTCTCCTGGACCTCGGAGAGGTGGGCAAGCTTGGCCTCGATCTCCTCGGACTTGGCCATCTGGTTGAACATGCGTGCAAGGAAGGCACCTTCCTGTGCGGCAACCTGAGCGGTGGGGGCGTAGTTGGCGACAGCGCAGTCACCGACAGCCCAGACATTCTCGGTACCCTTGACAACAAGGTACTCGTTGACGGTAAGACCACGGCGAGAGTCCTTCTGAGCAGGGATCTGGTTGATCAGGTCCTTGACGAGGGGTCGCAGAGCGTTACCCGTGGCCCAGACGAGCAGACCATAGGGAATCCTCTCGAGCTGCTTCTTGCCATCAGGGCCGGTTGACTCGGCCTCGATGTACTTGTCTGTGACCTTCTTGACCATGGTCTTGGTGCGGATGTCGATGGTCTCCTCCTTGAAGGTCTGCTCGGTGTAGTCGATGAGCTGCTTCGAGAACATGGGCAGAACGTTGGGCAGGGCCTCGACGAGGGTGACGTGGAACTTCTCCTGGATCTCGGGAATCCACTTCTTCAGGTCGGAGTGGAAGAAGTCCTGGAGCTCACCGGCGAACTCGACACCGGTAGGTCCTCCACCAACGACGACCATGTGCAGAAGACGCTGGACCTCCTCGGCGGATTGGTCCTTGAAGGTAGCAGTCTCGCAGCAGTCCATGATGCGGTTACGGATGGCCTGGGCGTCACCGACTTCCTTCAGGAAGAGACCGTGCTCCTTCACACCGGGGATACCTGTGCAGCGAGTTAGCAGGGTCGTGGGTGAGACTCGCATATGACGTACCAAAAGTGGCGTTCTCGGCGCCGACACCAACAACGAGCATGTCGAAGGGAATCTCGGTCTGCGAGACGTCGCCCTTGATGGGCGACTCGTCGTTGACGTAGACGACGCGCTTCTCGTAGTCGATCTTGGTGGCCTCGGCCTCGTAGTACTTGACGGCGGCCTTCTTGTGGCGCAGGAAGTTGCGGATGGGCTCCATGATGGAGCGGTGCTCGATGGTGCCGACGGTGCACGAGGGCAGCAGCGGGGTGAAGAGGAAGTAGTTGCGCGGCGAGACGACAATGACGTTGTAGTTCTCCGTGTCGAGCTTCTTGAGGAGGGAGACGGAGCCCCAGCCGGTGCCTGCGCGGTCGTCAGCTATCACCGTCTATATCAGCCATTGCAGGACATACCCAGCACGACGAGCGTCTTCTTGCTCGGGTCCGGCGGCGGCTGGTCAGTGGGGTTGCGCGTCTCGTAGATGCCGTAGCCAACATATCCGAGGCCTGCAACCGCGCTGACCCAGGTGAGGCGCCATGTCCAGCGCAGGAACCTGAAGCCGCGCTTCTTGACGGGCTTGCCGGGCGCCGCGGTGCTCTGCTGGCGGAAGGTCGTGCGCAGGGCAATCTGCGACTGGATGGGGCGCGGCGTCCAGCGCGCTCGGCTGGCAATCAGAGACGGGCGCTGCGTCGTGTAGGCGCGGCGGCCGGCCAGCTGGGCCTGCGACAGGAGGTTCGCCGCCGCAAAGGGCCGCATGGTGGGAGCCATTGAGCTGTGGTGGGCGTCACAGGAGCACGCGGCGATGCAGCCGTGTTGATGGGCGATGAGCTGGGGGCGGGCGGAGGTGGTGGAGGAGCGCAGTGCTGCGTGCCGTCGTGAAAACTACTTTTTCTCTGCGATGACGAACAGCTTGCCGAGCGCGCAGACAGGGATGCACTTTGCGCCCCAAGATAAGCTCTTTTCCAATTAAAGCCCATCCTTCCGCTGCCGCCGGGACCGGTTGCTTTGGTGCGCCTGTTTCGGGCGTCCGCAAGCCTCAGCTGCGCTGCTCCCACGCGTTATTTTCACGTCGCTGCTGCTATCTAACCGCGTTGCTGTGCACCATGCTGCTCCCATTCCCATTGTGTGCGTGCCGTCGCTCAACACGTCTCCTATACATGCCTCAGCGCTCGGCATCGGCGCCGGTCCGCTATGGAGCCCTCACAATTCGGACCACAGGCGAATGCTGAAGCCGGTGGGTGAACGGACAGTCATCCTTTTACGCGCAGCATCCCTGCGCCACCCTTTCACCCTTCTTCGCTTCACCTGTAGCCCTGAGGCTCAAACGTGCATGGCCCCACTCTAATTGCTAGTCGACGCGCCGCCGGCGTGGCTCCCACCAAATCTTGGAACACCGAATTGCAATCCACCCAGCGGTGAACAATAGCCCTTCTAGATTGTGGTTCCTCCACGCTCGACACGAGCAAGCCATGTCACATGCAATGCTAGAGCTTTGAGTGAGGCTGATGAGCGTCGGTGCGGCACCGCACCGAGTACTTGAACCTTCAAGCCTTGAATATGTTGAACATCCACGTGCCCATCACAATTTCTCTGTCACCATCAATTCGCCAATACACAATTCGATGCATCTCGCCTACTGTCTATTGTGTGGCGCTCTCGGCACGCATCTGCAACAGCGTATATATCTCGGTGTCTCGCTGATGCTGGCTCGAACTCGGATCTTACCAGCCTCGCCCGCACCATCTCCGTGCGGCACCGAGCTTAGCATGTTGCACCGAGCTTTAATATGCGGCACCGCACTTCACCTCGTCGCGAGCGAGTTCACTGAATCATTCGAAACGTCAACAGTGTAAACCAACACAAAAGACTGGGTGCTAATATTCACACTGCCAGTACAATTCTGATTACTCTTCCGTCGAAATGTACAAGGTACTCAAGCTGCACGATGACGCCCTTCACAGCTCTTATCGATAACATGTACTCCGCATTCAGTGATGACAACCGCATGCATGAACCGCTGACCCATTCATTCCGCCCCATTCCGTCTAACAAATCTCACTTAAACCATCGTAATTACTATAACAAGCCTCTACAGAACTTTCCTTACCTTGCACTGACCCAACAATCCCAACCCTTCATCGTCAACTTCATCACCACCATGCCCGAAGCAACAGCAACAGTCAACGGCGTCGAAGTAGCCCGCACTTCAACCTGGGAAACCGTCGACGGAAACATCTACGTGCGTCCCCACATCTACCCCATACTTCCACACTTACCACCCACACAAACCAATCCAATCCAACACACACCTTCCATTCACATCCATGATTGCTAACGACACTATTAGTTTCCCCCCTCCTCAATACAAAAATCCCACTTCACCCCCACAAACACCACAACGCACTGCCCCTACAAGGGCGACGCGTCGTACTACACCGTGACGACGGGCAAGACGGAGGTCCAGGACGCGGCGTGGTATTATCCGACGCCGCTGCCGGGGATGGAGAAGATTAAGGGGTACGTTGCGTTTTATAAGAGGGGGGGTGTTGAGGTTGGTGTTGAGGAGTAGTCGTCATCGTTATCGTTATCGATGTCTGTGGTAGGGAGGAAGGGGGGTGGAAGGGTTGGAAAAGTATGGGGTATAAGCTAGCAAGAAAAGTCGTGTATATGTTTAATTCTATTCGTATTGTGATGGAGAGTGATTTATGTAGGCTATCTGAGACGCATGGAGCTTGGAATACCGGCGAGTTGTTCTAGCCGCTCTGCCGTGCACTCGTGAAGACCGATTCTGCGGTACGTGTCTTGCGCGCTACGCACGAGGACGATGCCTATCACGCGATCAAGAGCGTGGGCGCTGTCGGGATCCATAGTCGAGGCGTCAGAGAGATGGTGCTCAATTTGTACCAGCGGGAGGAAATACGCGTCCCTGACATTGTCCAACTCCTCGGGCTGATCCAAATAGACCACTATAGACGCTTCGCTGCCGGCGTAACGGAATGAGAGCGGTGCACTTGAGACAGCTTCAAGTTGATACACAGTACCATCGAGCTGCAGCCACGAGCGCTCCGTGTCGACCTCGCCGAACTCGTTTTTCTCCGTCTTCGGGACTACATGCACGCTTGGTGCGCTCGAGAGAAGCGAGCGAGACGTTGCGTAGCCTTGCTGACCGGACTGAGTGCGGAAAGCAACGCTTTGCTGCTGCTGGCCCGATACAAACGGCCCAGCTTCGATTTCGCCGTCGACAGACGCCCAGGACCAGCTTGGTGCTCCGTTGTCTATGAGGCGCCGCGATATCTCCCAGCGTCGCGCGTAGAGGCCGGAGGGAATGAGGTCCTGTGTTGTGCGTCGCATTTTGGGTACACGCCAGCACAGCCCGCCGACGAGATTGGACTGCCATAAACCTGCTACGTAGCTGTCATTAAAGCGGTTGGCCAGCACCCGTGCCACTCCTGACACAGCTACCAGTTTGTCGCTTGCTTTGGTCAGTTCGCATCGGGTGTAATTGTCGATGACGACAGCCCACTTCTCGTTCAGTACGGCGTGTCGCTCCTGGTCCATGCTCGCAATGTCCGTAGCAGTATTGTCACTAGCCGCAGCATCCTGGAATGGATCAGTGTTCAGATCCCACTTAAATCCTCGACGGCCACTATCAATGAAGTGCTGTGGGATGCCGTGCGGAAACTCTTCGGCCCGCTCGGATTCAGCGCACTCCCAGAGCACTTGATCGAAACTAAAGTGCAAAACACGTGGCGCCAGAGCACGCTCCTGGAAGATCCAGCCACGAGACGCCAGCCGGGACGACGTAACGCGGTCGGCCCAAAAGTAAGGATCGAAGATCTGGTAGACGCCTGCGAATCGACCTGTCCAGGCCGTTCCAACAAAGCGCGGCTCTTGTAAGCGGTCCTCCTTGGCCAGGCTGGGTAGGTGCTCCTTGCTAGATGAGGTTGCGGTGGCGGAGAGGTTGACAAACGAGTTACTGTATACTCGATCCATGCTGCCGGCTTCAGTAGGACAGTCTACAGCGTCGTCCTGAATGATACAGAGCGAGTCGATCCAGATGTAAGGGATACCAAGCTTCTCTGTCACGTCGATAGCGTCCTGGAAGCATGGTGGTAGCTCGTCTCTAGGAATTCCGTTATTGATTCGTGTTTCGTAGTTGTGGCGCACTGTTCTGTAGATGGGTTGCTGGTCTGGGCCCCAAATGTGACTGAGGGTAGCGTAGCGGTTGCCAGCTGGAGCTCCATTTGCTGTCTCTATGAGTTGATAATGCTTGCGGCCGTCGTCATCACTCTCTGCTGTGACATTAATAAGACGAGTGGGGAGATACGATGATGACTGGTTGGTCTGAAGGGCTTTTGAGCATAGCTTGTGTCGCGTCTCATCCGCACAATCAGCCATCCAAGCACGCACCCACAACCACCGTAGTCTTGAAGGATCCTGTGAATCGGCAACGGATGCTTCGGCTGATGGAAGAAGACCACTCGTGTAGAGCGTCAGTAGCCTCTCGCGATCTTTGGATAGGCAATCGACTTCAGTATAATTTTCAGTATAAGCAGTATTGTGAAACTCACCACTGGTTTTCCTGAAAATGTAACGCCTTTCTTCGACCTCGTAGATCATGGGCGAGTTGATAGCAAAATCGAGCGCGAGTTCCATACCGTCAACCCCTTGCGAATCAGAGCCGGACCCGGCAGATTCGCTTGTAAGTTCAACAACCCTGTAGTGAGTACCCGAATTGATGAAAGCATGAACTGCATGCCCGATCAAAAAGCCTTGTCCAGGAATCACACCCGGTATAACACCAGCAGCATACTGCTCTGGTGTCTTTTCCTTGAAGAAAAACCGCCATAGCTCGCTGCATGTGCGACACCCAATGCGTGCCGACTCACAGAGCCCGTTGATCTCGTCGTGGTGACGTCTCCAGTGTGTGCAGCCTGATCTCAACGCGGCTGCATCACAACGACATGGAACAATATCTGTAGCATAGATGCTTCTGATGCATACGTCGCAGGAAGCTTTCGGCATTCTGTTCGTGAGTGATTTGGGTGCCTGAGAGCAAGCAGCGTTATTCTCTCAAAAGAGAAGGCTGAAGTTGCAGTGTCTATATGAGCATATTGAATCAGCTGTCCACGCACTATTAGTACTTTTGGCAGTTGGTGGCTTCATTGGGACTGGCTGGACTAAGACATAGATAAGCGCTAACTCTGCACTGCAATCGCAGGTGACATAGGGGCGTTTATACGAGAGGGCATGCTGTATTTCTAGTCACGCCCCTTGCACCACATATTTGGTGTTGTCGAAGCAAGAAAGTCGAATGTCGAAGTAGTGGACGCGGGACGTTGACGGAAGCTGCGCGGGCTAGACCAATCTGGACAACCACCACTGGCGCCTTCGACGTGATGATTCGCCGCAACGCTAGGCAAGCATTTTGAGTAGGCGCGGCAGCCATGTGATCGACACGCGCCCCGTTTTCCCGCGTTCCCTCGACGGTCTCGCCCCTCAATCCTGCTTCCCTACATCTCATCTCCATATGACATTAACGGCCTGCATGCTCCTGCTGGACAGGATCGCATAAGGCAATGGCTTCTGGGTATGCACAGCAGCCAGTCTTCTTTCCAAAGGCAGACGCTGCAGTTTTATCCTCCAGGCTTGCTCCACCACCAACGTACCCAGAAAGCGTCGGGCCAATTTACGATGATAAAAACGCCGATACCCCGATCCTACCGTGGTCTCGCGATGGCGAAGAGGTTCATTACCCTCCGCAAAAGGAAGCCTATGCGCCAGCGATCATCCCCGACAAGCAAAGATGCCTTTCGGATCGCTATCTACGGGCGACCCTAGCGAAGAATGAGAGGCTGCGGCTGTCCATGCTATGGTACTACACACGCGACATCTTTAAGGAAACAGAATTCCTCTCAGGACTGCAGGAGAAGCTGGATGTTGCCCATGAGACGACAGGATGGGAGTTTGCCATTATCGGCATTCTCGATGTCAATTTCTACACGCGGCTCGCAACTGTTGGTGTACCTCTTGGGATCCTGCCGCGAGGCGAAACTCTCTGCGCGCACACAGTCACTCAGCCTCCCGGTGTATGTTAGCAGTGTGTCTATTCTCGCAACTATTCTTGCTGATCCTACTTCCAGAGTGTGTTTTTACTACCGAATATGCTCGAGGATTGGCGGTTCGCAGATTCGCCTTACGTAGAATCAGGAGGTCTTCACGCGTACGCCGGTGCACCACTGCGGTTGCAAAACGAGTCTGGTGACACCGTTTGTCTCGGATCTCTTTGCGTAGCCTCGCCCACGAGCCAAGAACCTTTGACAAGAGCGCAGCAAACTACACTGGCTCGTTTAGCCGACTGGGTTGTTTCTGACGTCGTTCAGCTTACACGGGCGCGACGCCAGCGAGAGAGACGGCGAATGGTCGAATTGATAGCGGCAGCGCAGATCGAGACGGACGAGGCAGTTTCCGAGGAGCCTGTCATCCGGATATTGCGGGCTACTTATCCCGACGCCCTGATCGGCCTGCACTCCTCAAAGGCTGGTCATATCGAGGTTGAAGGTCGCGATCCGGTATCGCTGTCTAAGCTCGCAGACGGGCTGTGGGAGGATACCGATTACCTTGACGACTTCATTGCAACATCAAATCACCTACCGCTTCCCACCGACAGAGTGGTACGCGTCATCGCGGCACAATGTGAGAGCGTATCGGGAAAATCATTTCTCGCTGTGGGCATCAAGGATTTCCGTCTGGTGTTTGATGACATTGATGCCTGGTTCGTACAAACGTGCGCTGGCATCATCTCCCAAATGTGGCAGAAGCGTCTCCTGGCAGAAGTCATGGTCGCCAAAGAGAAGTTCTTGCGCGGTTTCTCTCACCAGCTCCGGACTCCGATTCATGGCATCCTGGGTTCCGTGGAGCTGCTGGCTGAAGAGTTGAAGTCTCGAGGCTTAGACGACACCGTTACAAGAGCTACGGCATTGCTCCAAGCCACCCCTGGATCCAAGCCCGACGAAGAACACAGGATATATCTTGATACAATCAAGAGAGCCGGACGAGACCTGATCTCCATTATCAATAGCATGATCACACTCAACAGATGGGCTGATGTCGCTATAACAGAACGACAGTATGCAACGTATACTACCTACGAACTCGAGACTGAATTGGCCAACGAAACGCAGAAGGCGATCATTGGCGACGCGCGTTACAATGCCTCAATCGTCTTCAACCACAACCTGCCGCCAGACCACTGCAGTCTCCGGACTGACCTTGGCTTGTTGCGGGACAGCTTACTTCCTCTCATCATCAACGCGGTCCAAAGCACAGCAGAAGGCATTGTTGTGGTCACCATATCAATCTGCGCAAATCGGAGAGAGCTTATCGTTGATGTCAAGGACACAGGTCATGGCATTCCTGTCGCGGACCAGCACCGAATCTTTGAACTGTACGAGCAGGTCGACGCATATTCCACCGGTGCCGGATTGGGATTGACTATTGCCACTAAGTTTGCAGCCTTACTTGAGGGCTCTGTTGACTTGGTGTCGTCGGAGATCGACTGTGGATCGCACTTCAGAGCCACATTTCACAATGTCGAGCTGACATATTCCGAGTCGCCTGTTGGGGCTGCACCAGTGGTGCCGCAGCTAGCAAACCTACCCCGGCAGTTCCATATCGCTTCATCCAACTCGAAAGCATTATCTCTATCCAAACCCTTTACCGAATCCCTTACCTGCTACGGTTGGACGTCCTCCGACAATACCAAGGACGCTATCATCATCCTCGACTTTGTGGCTGAACCGGAGCAGCATCGCGCCGCATTATTGAGACTGCCACCAGATGAAGTCGTCATTTGCCTAGTTCCGTTCGCAGAAGGGGAAACGCATCTGGACGATACATTTGAGAATGTAGTCTACGTCAACGCACCCTTCCTAACGGAGACGATGAGCTCGGCTCTCGAACAAGCCGATAAGCTTATTTCATTGGTCAAGAACAAGCAGGTCGATCCGGGTCAGGCTACACAAGATCCAGGCACATCTACCTGCAATGGACGGACCAAGGACGCATTTCCGAGCGCATCATCAGCTGGCAGTAGAGATGCAAAACATGCGAGTGCGGATCAGCCCTCAAACACAGACGAAGCAGCTCACCAACCGGGTACTATGCCTGAAGACTCAAACCCATTTCAGCCCGGTCGTATCAACGGATCAAGCACGGCGAAAGATTTAACCCTTGTGGATTCATCGCGTCTAGGATCGACAAAACTACCTATGTCTTCTACCAATAACGGCCTTGCAGACATTGACCTCGACATTTCTACGCTCGCAATAGCTGGGACCGATCAAGTTGCTCTTGTTGAAGCTCACAGTACCCAATCCGCCCCAACATTCCCCGAACCCTCGGCCACCTCGCAGCCTACTGCTCTCCTCGTCGACGACAACACGATCAACCTGCGGGTCATGCAGATGTACTGCGACAAGCGCAAGCTGCCCTATCTTTGCGCGAAAGATGGCCTGGAAGCTGTTTCCATCTTCCACGAGCACCAAAAACTAGCTGCTGCCAAGAAAACGACATCGCCAATCCAGCTCATCCTCATGGACCTCCAAATGCCCGGCTGCGACGGCATCGAAGCTACCAGACGCATACGGCAGTTGGAAGAGGAGAATGCCTGGGGCAAGAGCGTGCTGTTCATCGTAACGGGCCAGGACAGCCGTGCAGATAGGGATGCCGCTCGTGATGCTGGCTCGCAGGAGTACTATGTCAAGCCTCTGGGGATCAAGGTCTTGGATCTGGTGCTGAAGCGGTATTTTCCGCGCTTTGAAGCGAGGAATGGAGTGCGGTGATGGGTTGAAGGACCTGAATTAATATAACCTCTCGTACACACACCTCACATGACGAGCTGATGCAGTCGAGTGGAAGACCTGCATGTTGTCGTGGATACTGAGTCACGATGGCACTGAAGCTAGGCAGGATCGTGACGTGCACGCATTGCATCGCACATCATCAAGTACCTGATAAAAACCTCTTCGTCAGGGAAACGTATGGCTGGCACTCCCTACCTACATTAGACCGGGTGTCCTTTGCCATAGGGAGTTCTCGATCGACAAGAATGACACGCGTAGCGACTTCTCTTGCAACCGTGAGACTCGGTTTTGCGAGTTGGGTTGTCGTCTACGATAAGAAGGAGTCTCATCCAAGCCCCGATACTAGGTGTATGCGTTGCAACTGGCGGTTTGGAGATTGCGGTATGAAGTGATGAGTAATGATTCGAAGTAAAAGCAACAATTAGCTATATTGGCGACGATGAGGACAGTAAGCAACAAAGCAACAAAGCAACGATTAAAGCAGAAATTTAAATAATTGAAATATAAGCAACGATTAGAATACCTTAGCAACAGGGCAATAGGTATACCAACAATCCAAGCAAATAAAACATGTGCAATATTCAGCTATCCTTTGCAATTCAAGTCAAAGTGGGAGCGACAATTTAAGCAATAAGTGAAGCAACAATCGAAACAAATAAAACGTGAGCAATGTCCAGCTACCCTTCACAATTCAAATCAAAGCAGGAGCGAGACTTGAACTGGTTAATTCGCGACAAGCAACAAAGTCCACGACTAATGTAATAATTAAGCAATATTAGACGAAAATAAACACTTTGAACCCTCTGGACAGAAGAGGTTTAGAAGGCTAATACCCACCCTACGTACCCAAGTATATTTAGATGTAAAGGGCGGAAGAAACTTGGTAACCTCGTCTTCTAGAAAGCAGACCTAGCTCGCCAGTCGATCCGTGACCAAAGTCAAACCCACTAAAGTGTAAATCCCATGTGCAGTGACCCGCTGTCATCCATGAATCAGCACATTCGTTCAACAGGCGGAGAGACGGCTTCGTTGTGAAATGACCGAACGGAGAAGACACAAGAACGTCAAAGAGTAGAGTGGCAGATGGAACAAGATCAAGGGTATATTCATTCAGATATATAATCTGCGCTTTTCGTACCTCCCCCAAACCTCCCTTTCTATGGTAAAAAGAAAAACGCCGGTAATGCAAATATATCGTCCGACCCATCATGCAACGACGCCTACTCATCGTGCCAACCACACATGACTCCGCCTTCCCCCTTGGGAAAGATTATGCCTTCCCCCTTGGGAAAGATTATGCCTTCCCCTTCGGGAAAGACAATCTACCCCATAACCATAGTATCATCCCCATCGATCCCCACCGCCGCCGCGGGCTCAGCAACAACGCCTCTCCCCCTCCCCTCCAACAACTCCCTCCTCACCTCAGGACTAATACTCTTATGACCCCGCGTAAGCAGCAAATCCAGCAGCGCCTCCCTCTGATCCTCGGTGATATCATTCCTATACCGCTGCGCAAACGCCAGCAAACACTGATGCCAAATAACGGGCAGTTTCCCCGTTCCGCCCAAATCACCCGCAGACTCTGTATCCATTGCATCCGCGGCGCTGGCGCCTGCCGCACGAAAGCGCAGGAAGTGGAAAACCAGCGCGTCGATGACTTTGAAGGGGAGTGCGTATTTTTTCTCAAGCAGCGTCTTGATGAAGATGTTGCAGGGGCCTGCGGCGTCCGGGTCGTGTGTCATTTGGTCTGCGGCGATTTCGCAGAGGCGGTGCAGAGCGGCTGCGGAGTGGAGTACGGGGACGGAGACTTTGGCGACCACCGAGGAGATGATGGTTGCTTCGCGTTGGGTGCAGCGGGATTCGGTGAGGAGGGGGAAGACGACGCCCTTGAAGAAGGCGGAGGGTTTGTAGAGGGCTTTTTTGAGCGAGTTGTAGAGGTGGATGTTGAGTTTTTGGGTTTCGGCAATGTTGGATTGGACGGCCGGGAGCAGGACGGTGTTGAGGAAGAGCTGCGCGTTGTAGGGTTTCGAGGAGATGAAGATGCGGGTTGCGGCGTACATGGAGTTGGGGGTCCAGTTCTCGGGCCGGGTGATGGCGAGGAGCGTCTCCCAGGCGGGGATTGTGGGGAGGATCTTGAAGGGCTTGGGGAGCTTGCCGGCCTTGTAGCGGGAGAGGATGAGGCCGACTTTGCTGTAGACTGGGGTTGTTAGTGGTGTTTGGGTCATTTATTGGCGTGACATACCCTCGACGACCTTGGCTGGCAGCTCTACAGCGTCCTCTGCTGCGCCGCCGCCCATAATCTCTCGTGGTCCCTCCTCGCCCTCGACACCACCTTCATGCGCAGCAATCTTCTCGAGGATGAGGGCCGCCAGATCGGTGCCAGGCCCCGAGGGCGCTGTTTCTTGCCCCGGCCACTGAATCGGGTTGTCGTCTGTGGGGATGAACTTGTTCCACGCCGCCAGATCATCCGCATCAATCTCTACCTCCTCGACCTCTTCCTCCTCCTCGCCCCAGGCCTCCTCGTCGTCGTCGAACTGGCCTGTGATGTGCTCGTCGAGGTCGTCCTCGCCCAGTCGTGTCTCGAAATCAAAGGCCGGGTTTGCGCCCTTGGGTGCGCCCGTCCGGTTCTCGCGCTCATCCTCTTCTTCAAGCTCCCGGCCAATCTCGAGGATCTTGCGCGAGCTCTTTGCGTCTACATAGCCCTGGCCCTCTTCCTGGTCGGTCTTGGTGCGCTTTGTGCGCTTGACCTTGTTCTTGTATGGGTCGGTGGGCAGGTATTCCTCGGCGAGGGGATTGTGTCGCTGGCTCTGCACGCCGGGCGACTTTGGTACTCGCGGCATGGCTTCGATGTGGAGGTGGTGTTGGGGTGGTGTTTCGGGATTTTAGGCTGGGTTTACTCTATTATAAAACGAGCACTATCTTCTGCAGGTTTTATACGAAAAAATACACGGAATTGTTAGTCCGTCGCAAAATGCAAAAGTTGGACCAGCGGCAACAAAAAATTAGGTGGGGTTAGTTGACCCGAGGAAGGGCCCGTGCGGGATCGTCGGCCTGCATCACCAGAGCTCAAGCTCCGATGACCACCAACGCTGGACGGTCAACCACACGCGCAATGGCCGACCCGCAGCCCCCGTCGCGCTCCAACACGCCGACGCTCGCGCCTCCCATGCGCCGCCCGCTCGAAGAGGACCACATCCCCGCCGTCTCGTCCCCGCTCAACCCCAATCCCAGCGATGCCGCGGCGCGTGCCAGACCGCGCGTGCCTCCCCGCGAGCGCGAGCAACGAGAGAAGCGCGAGACGCTCAAGAAGCGCGAGGCGTCAGGAAACACGCGCGCCAGCACTCCGAACCCCAAGGCCAAGAAGGAGAAGCGACCCAGCGCGGATTCGCCCATGCGCTACTCCATCCCCGAGCCCAAGGCACCCGACTACAACGCCCCCAAGGACGGCGTCTTCCTGTCGCACGAGCCCCAGCCGCTCTACGCCCCCGACGGCGTCACCGAGCTCAAGAAGCCGCACGACTATGCCTGGAACAAAAAGGGCTACAAGTACACCCACTGCGTCGCCGACCCGCTCTTCCGCCACAAGCAGTACTACCGCCAGAGCGACTCTCGCCCCTACGGCCCGCGCATGAGCCACGAGGACTCGGACAAGTGGTTCTACTTCGACGACAGCGCCACCATCGTCTCGCAGGAGAAGGGCTGGCGCATGGGGAGGGCGAATGTCGTTGCAAGGGAGGGCCGCGTCTATTATGAAGTCAAGGTCCTGCGCGGCATACCTGTCGATGGCCCCAAGGACCCAATCGACCCCAGGACGGGCGACACGAAGCCGGGGCCGCACATCCGCATGGGCTGGGCGCGGCGAGAGGCCCCGCTCGACGGTCCTGTGGGATTCGACGGCTACAGCTACGGCATCACAGACGCACGCTTCGAGGCACAGCACCGATCACGCGCTTCCAAGATCTTCAAGCCGCTTCCAAAGGGTGCAAAGAGCAAGCACATGAAGGCACGGCCACCCCACGGCAAGCCCGTTCCCGTCGAATACGTGACCGACCAACACATCTCAGAAGGAGATGTCATTGGGCTGGAGATACAGCTCCCCTCGCTCTCCATGCACAGGAAGGTCGTCGAAGGCATCTACAACCCCGCCGTCGATCTCGGCGACGGCTTCGACACAGCCAGCAACGCAGACCCCTTCGACCGCCCCCTCGACATCATCCGCGACCGCATCCCCGTGCCCTACAAAGGCAACTTCTACTTCGAGCAGCTCGACTACCAGGTCACGAAGATGGTCGAAGCCTACCACGACCGCGGACCTGTACCCAAGATCCACCCCTCACCCAACCACGAAGACGTCAGCGTCCGGTCGTTGCCTCACTCCCACATCAAGGTCTACAAAAACGGGCAGGAAGTTGGCATTGCCTTTGAGAACTTGCTAGCTTTCTTGCCACCAGCAAGTGTTCCGTCAGTAGAAGCTGTAAAGGCTGGAGCGAGAACAGGTTTCGATGATGGCATGGTAGGCTATCTCCCCGCCATCTCCGTCTTCAACGGCGGCATTGCCCAAGTCAACATGGGCCCAGACTTCTGGTGTCCACCTGAAGAAATCAAGAAGCATCAACAACGCGACACCCAAATGGCCGGCACCGACCCATCAGAAGAGCCTGCACCCGAGGGCCGCAGACTACGCGCCATTGGTGAGCGGTACAAGGAGCAGATTGCAGAGGATGTCGTGTGGGATATTATCGACGAGGTCGACTTCTTCTCCCAGGATGGCGGCTGGGAGTACAAGGGCGAGGCGCCACAGGATGTCAAGGGGAGTGCTACTCCTAGGGCGCGTGGTTTCGCGAATCCGGATGAGAATCTGGGTGTGGAGGTTGGGAGGAGGTATTGATCTTGTACAAGTAGTGTCACGCAAAAGCGAATACCCATTGTCTTACTCGGTGATATCATCCAACGCATGCAATAATACTTTACATCGCGGGGCATGGCAAAGTACCTGACTACAGACGTGGTATCTACGTTTAGCATCATTGCGCTAGTCTCCTTCAAGTAACTTTGCCTGTTGAATTCGCTACAAAAGGTAACGCGCCATCATGTGCGCGGAATCGGAATTCCATTCCGCTCTACGTCCAAACACGACGTACTTGCATGCACAGTCATTTTCACGCCCTAGCACTGACGAGTCGAGGCATCAGTATTGGTTTTAAAGAGTTTGGGAAATAAACGAGTCTCCTCAATTCAATTGTCAGATCTACCTACTCTTGTTAACACTCTATCACATACCCCACCATGGACTCGCAGCAATTTCGCGATGCGGCCAAGGGCGCAATCGACGAGAGTACGCCTCCTGAATGCTTACTCATGCGACACATCAGCTGACCATACAGTCGCAACGTACTACGACAACATTGCAGAGAAGCCTGTGCTGCCGTCTGTAACGCCTGGATATCTTCGTCCTCTCATTCCCGACTCAGCACCGCAGGAAGGAGAGCCATGGGAGGCTATTCAGGCAGATATCGAGCGTGTCATTATGCCCGGTCTGACGCACTGGCAGTCGCCAAAGTTCATGGCTTTCTTCCCGTGTAATTCTTCGTTCCCGGCTATGCTGGGTGATATGTATTCTGGAGCGTTCAATGCCGCGGCTTTCAATTGGATCTGCTCGCCGGCGATTACTGAGCTGGAGACTGTGGTTATGGACTGGGTCGCCAAGTTGATTGGTCTTCCTGATGCGTTCCTGAGCCAGGGCGAGGGCGGCGGTATCATTCAAGGAACAGCGAGCGAGGTTATCGTCACAGCCCTCGTCGCCGCCCGCGAACGCCTCATCCGCAGACGCCTCAAGGATATGCCTGAAGGCGAAGAGAAGCTGGATGCTGCCGCCGAGCTCCGCGGCAAACTGGTAGCAATGGGGTCAGAACACGCCCACTCTTCGACCCAAAAAGCCGCCATCATTGCTGGCACACGCTTCCGCACCGTCTCCGCCCCGGAATCCACAAACTACAGCGTCACCGCCGCATCCCTACGCTCCACAATCGAAGCCTGCAAAGCCAAAGGCCTCATCCCCTTCTACTTCACCGCCACGCTCGGCAGCACCGCCACCTGCGCCGTCGACGACCTCGCCGGCATCGCCGAACTCACAAAAGAATACCCAGACATCTGGATCCACGTCGACGCCGCCTACGCCGGCTCCGCCCTCGTCTGCCCCGAATACCAACACCTCTGCCCGCCCATCGCATCCTTCGACTCCTTCAACTTCAACCTCCACAAATGGCTCCTCGTAAACTTCGACTGCAGCGCCTTCTTCATCAAGCGCCGCGCAGACCTAATCGACACATTCAGCATCACCCCCTCCTACCTCCGCAACTCCTTCTCCGCCTCGGGCCTCGTAACCGACTACCGCGACTGGCAAATCCCACTCGGCCGGCGCTTCCGCTCTCTAAAAGTATGGTTTGTCCTCCGCTCCTACGGCATCTCGGGCCTCCAATCCTTCATCCGCAAACACATCTCTCTCGGCGAATTCTTCGCCTCCCTTCTATCCACCCGGAAAGATCTGTTCCGCATCACCACGACGCCGACCTTCGGGCTGGTTACTTTCCAGGCTCTACCCGCACTACCTACGCCAAGTGGTGGTGCAGCACACAGACCTAATCCCCATCATGAAGCGTGGACGAGCGATTTTACGCCCAGTGCGGAAGCGCAGTACGATGAGGATTGTAATGCGTTGACCAAGAGGGTGTATGAGAGGGTTAATAGTAAGGGGGAGTTTTATATAAGTAGTTCGGTTGTTTGTGGGAAGTATGTGGTGAGGATTGTGAGTGCGAATCAGGCCGCTGAGGAAAAGTATTTGAAGATGGTTTTTGAGGGGCTTGTTGAGGCTGTTGAGGGGGAGAGGGGTGGGAAGTGAAAGGGGAAGGGGCGTGGTGTGGCGTAGAATATATGACAAGAAGAAAGATGATAAATAGGGTGTTTCGACATAGGGGGGGGGGGGCAAGAAGGGAATCGAATTGAATAACTAGAATTGATGAAAAGAAGAACAAGAAGAATAGTGTGACCTACGGGTAGGCCAACTATACACTCGCGGTATTGTCAGACGAAGGCGGGTGGTGAGAAAGAGAAGCCACAGAATACAATCATAAAGTTTACTGTGGAATTAAGTACCTAATTGTGAAAACCTGGAAAAGATATGATTTTGGGGTGTTTCTCTGGTGGTTCGAGGGCCGGCTTGTTTTAATTGTCAAGGTTCGTACAACTGGGCACTGCTGTTTTCGCACTTCTCAGGCATTTCTCTTGTAGAGCGCTTTCATGGGGCAAATGGGAATGGTGCGTGTAACCTCCGGGAGGCAAGAGCGGATACCTCATTTTCGAACTTCACACGACAGGAAAATAGGGTCTGGTCTTGAAGCATGCGGTGTGGTGTGTTTGGATGAGATAGATTTAAATGGCCCGTTATGTGCTGTTAAGTGTTTTTGTGAATACATTAATTTCGGACTCACTTATTTCCTCTAAATTTTTCGCAACCGCGTCTGTTCCCAACCAAGAATTCTTTTCGTGGCGACCTAGTGTCATTTCGTGGAGTGTTCTTCACGAAGGTGAGTTTCTTAACATTTTCTTAATGTAATTCCAGCGGATATCTACTTAGTGCTCGGTCACATCGTGGTACTCACCTGCATGATAGGTCATATTCGTTCTCCATACGTATCGCCAAAGGCTCTGAGAAGTGCCTTGCCTTGAAAAGTGATGTCGTGTTGCCAACCGTCGCCATGATCATACTCGGACATGACTTTCGGCCTACACACCCATCGTTCTCCCTCAAAGACACAAGCCAGAGTAACTTCTTGACAAAAGTTAGAATCCTACCTGTCATTCCAAAAACTCGCCATCATGCTCGGTAGACGTCAATTGTGATGTTACCCAAAACGGTTTAGCGTCTTCTCGCTTGAGTGCCAGCCAGTCATGGCTCTTTCGCCCACTCACGCATCGCCTCCTAACCGACTCAAGCGGCCGCGTTTGTATGCTTCGGCTCGGTAGACTATACAGTACGTTCAAAATGGCGCAGGCGCCAAAGCAGCCGTTGATCGCCATCGTGGGTGCGACCGGCACGGGCAAGTCAGACGTAAGGTTTCCTCAACCACTACGGTTCGGAAGGCTGATATATTTGCTAGCTGGCGGTTGCGATAGCACGGAAGTTTAATGGAGAGATTATCAATGGAGATGCGATGCAGCTTTATCAGGGCCTGCCAATCATCACTAACAAGATCACGGCGGAAGAGACGCAAGGAGTGCCGCATCACCTTTTGGGCTGTATTGGACTTGAGCAAGAGACGTGGACTGTGGGCAAATTCGTGAGCAATGCTCTGAGTGTTGTGAGTCTATCTGCAAAGTGAATTGTAATCAAGCGTTAACGTGGCTAGATCGATGAGATTCGAAGTAGAGGCAAGCTTCCCATCCTTGTTGGGGGCACTCACTACTACACCCAGTCACTCTTGTTCAAAGACGCACTGTCGAAAGAACCTGCACTTGACTTGAGCGAGAACAGTGAGCATTTTCCGATCCTGGACGAGCCCACTAGCGTCATCCTGGAGAAGCTGAGAGAAGTGGATCCCGTTATGGCAGGCAGGTGGCATCCGAACGAGAGCCGAAAGATCCAGCGCTCCCTTGAGATCTACCTGAGGACTGGCAAGCCAGCTTCACAGGTTTATGATGAGCAACGCATCAAACGGGAGATTGAGCAGAACAATACAGACGGAGACCAATTCGAGAGCAGTACTGGCCTGCGCTTTCCGACTCTGTTGTTCTGGGTGCATGCCAATAAGGATGTTTTGTACCCTCGTCTTGACGGCCGTGTAGACAAGATGCTGGCTAGAGGCCTTCTATCTGAGGTAGAGGAGCTGACTCGGTTCCGAACCGACTACGAAGCGCGCACAGGAACTGCAGTAGACCAAAGCCGTGGCATTTGGGTGTCAATTGGCTACAAAGAGTTCCTGAACTATCAGAGTGCGCTCACCGATAGCGCGATTGAGCCAGCAGATCTTGAGAAGCAGAAGATCGCAGCCATAGAGAAAACGCAGGCTGCTACAAGGCAGTATGCGAATCGTCAAGCGCGGTGGATTCGCATCAAACTCCTCAACGCGTTGTTTGGAGCAGGATACAAGAGTAACATGTTCCTGCTTGATGGCAGCGATCTCTCAAAGTGGGAAGAGAACGTCATACATCCAGCCATTACCACCACCGAGCAATTTTTTGCAGGACAACCACTTGCTGACCCCATGACCCTGTCTGAAGCTGCAGCAGAGAATCTGACGCCAAAACGGAACTACGACCTTGGACAGCGCCCAGACCTATGGCAGAAGAAGACTTGCGAGACGTGCGGGACAGTGTCCATCACTGAGAATGACTGGAAGTTGCACGGCCAGAGTCGCGCACATAGACGGGCTGTAGGCATTAAGAAGAAACAAGCAAACGCAAGAGCCCGACAGGACAAGGATCGTAGCACGCTGCAGGCTGATGTGGTCGACGTATTGGAGACGTACCTGGATGGCCAATCAACGGACAATCATCAGGGCTAGGCTCCACTTCTCAATCCATGTGCTGGCTCAGTACAAGTCACGACGATATGCTTTCGTTCCACTTCTGTAACGTTTGTGGCATCCATTCAGGCGAGAACGCCCTTCGCCACACTTGTATTGTTCGATGCCGAAAATCTATTATATAAGGCCTCGGATGATGATCTAGTGTTTGTGATTATCATTACAGCAGTTTTCTTGGTATACAACAGTGGCGGTGCTTTATACTACGAACGCGGACAAAGAAAGTAGCAGTGGGATTACCAAGTTGGGATGTGAATAGGTCAGCCTTGGCACGCCATGAGGTGCACCTTTCACCTCAAGAACCTCCAGAAAAATGCTTGCCGCGAATGTTCCTTTAGTCCGTTTGGATTGCTGCTGCGTTTCCCTCTTCGCGTCTCCAACGTTCCCGAGTCAACGATCAAGCTACTGGAGCCTTCGAGGTAGACTCGCGAATTTGACTACAGGTTACGAATATTTGGCAGTATGTCCTTCGAATATGGCAAGGTTGGCAGCGAAAGTTCCACAGACGACGAGCAAATCCATCCAAGACTCGATCGCGTCACATTCTGGACTCGAATCTGCAGCATCGCCCAGAAACTGCTATGGCCACTCACCTTCATCCTTCTCCTCGCGATCCTAGCAACCCAAGTCCAGATCTTGCACAGACAGCCCGCCGCAATGCCACTCGGCAGCGAAATCAACGGCCTCGTACCAAATTGTACCTCCTACCCTCCATCCTCCTTCCCACGTACTAACACCACCAGTCGGCTCCTCCCAAAGGAAATTCCTCCCCGACACCCGCTACAACTCCGACCACGCAACCCCCGCCTCTCTCAACTCCACCAAGCAAGCCTGGCTCGCCCTCGCCCCCAAAGGCGCCGGCTTCGTGCAAATTCTCAACCCCGAAGACCACAAGCTCCCCCCACCAATGCACTTCACCGAATTCGCCGCCCTGCGCGGAAAAAATGTCTACGCCATCGCTGTATTCCACCAGATGCACTGCCTCTTCCATATCCAGGCGTACATTGATACGTTGGCTGTGCAGATGCGCGCGGGGAATACGACGTTTGATGAACACCAGCTGTCGCATAATGATCATTGTTTTAATTATTTGAGGAATGCGGTTATGTGTGCGGCGGATACGACGCTTGAGGGGCAGGCGGTGGGGGATGGGTGGGACGGGGAGGCGGGGACGGATGGGACGGGCGGGATGCATGTGTGTAGGGATTGGGATGAGGTTGTTGCGTGGGCGGAGGGGAAGAGGTTGTATGATATTGCGCATTTGTGAGAGGCTGTCAGGATGGAAGAGGCGGGTTGGGAATGGAAGAGTGGTTGTGGTCGTAGCTTGTACATGCTGGATCTGGCATTCTTGATTAGGAATTGTAATTATCTAGGTTTTACTGCTTAGTCAATGGCAGGCATAGTTTGTACTTGGCAGAAAGCTTGCATGGAAGCGCTTGAGGTTGTCAAAGCTAGATCCTCAAGAGTCTGGTGTGATAAAGGAAATCTATTGATCTACGTAAATGAGTGTACAATAAAAACACAAAAGCTCCGACGCCAATACTCCCAACCCTCAACCAAGCAGACCCAAACCAAACAGAACCAAACACCGCAGAATAACTAAACCAAAGGCAACAATCTATGAAAGCCAGTACGAAAGAGAAGAAAAGACAAGAAGCAACAGACAAAGGAAAGCCGAGACGATGGCTGCCCGGAGATCCAACAAGAAAGCCAGAAAGGCAAAGAGATCCATAGAAAAAGGAAAAGACAAAGTTGGTGGAGTGTTGCGGTACGAGTAGGGCAGTTTATATCCAGTACATGGTTGTAGCCCAAGCTTCGTACCTCCTGTCTGCACCAGAGGATTTGTCAGGGTCTTGTTCCCAGCGCGCGTCGATGTCTAGTTTTAGGTTCTGCTTCATCCTCTTGAAGAGCTCTTGAGCGTCTTCCTTTGCGGATTTGAGCTCTTCGTCGGTCTTCCTCTCGTTCCTGCTTCGAGCTTTGACCTTATTGCGCTTTGCCCGCTGCTCCTCAATGTTGGCTGGAATATTGGTTTTCTCTTTGTTGTACCACTCCCGCCACGCTCTGCTTGGATTGAACCAGTCTTGAAGGTACGCGCGACCCCGTTCACACAGCCGGTCTGCGTAGTAGGCGGGGGAGGCGTACGACACACCTAATGTGGCTCGCACGTATGTGTAGCACAATTTGTGTGTCTGAAAAAATTGTCAGCCGGCGGCATGAATGTGGGTATGGATATGGCTTACCAGAGCTTGAAGGTCTTGCGTTGACAGTCCCATCTCGTTACGCAGAACAATATAGTGACATGGTCGCGCAGTCCCCTTGATACCATTGTGAGACTGCAGATAGAAATCCGAATAGTATGGCGACGTAACAACGCTGTCCACCAGAGTCCCTGGTATACGGTTCTGGTTTCTATTCATAGCATCCGTTGCTTGGAAAGAATCGTGTGCTGTGTCGTTTCGAGACAACCACGGCGGTAAGCTTGAAGTCGGGAACAACGAGATCCTTGGCTGATCCGCCCTTCAACCTTCTAGCCAGTTCCTCAAATGCCGCTTTAAACTCAGGGAGCTCCTCAAGAACGACCTGGTCGAACTAGCTCGTACTCACACCATCTCGATAGTAAAGTACGTTAGCCGGGTACCTTTTATTCAAATTGCACCAGCGTCGAAGGGTTCCCACAATCATTTGTCTCATATTGTCGATGATCTGTCTACATTAGTAAATTACACGACCACCTACGTTCTAGATGTGCTTACCTCCTTCTTGGCGGTTTGGAGCTTCATCGCACCCCCAAAACGCCCGCCGTTTGCTTCTAGCGAACCGACTACGGCCGCAATTGAGGGTGTACCTTGCAACGCGCCACTTCCAGGATGCGTGACGTCTGCTCCAAGAACCAAAGTGTCCTTCAAGAAATCTTCCACTCCGGCGGCCGAATGGTTGATCCCTGCCCTTTTTAAATTGGCCTTCATGGATATGTTCGCCATGAATTGCCGTACGCCACGCACACAGTTCTGTCTCTCGAAAGTTGCTGCAGAAGCGCAAATGGCGAAGACCTTATCGGTAAGGTACTTGAAACTGGAGTACATGTCCACATTCCGGGATTGTAGCAGAAGGACTACAACATGTGCTGCGTTGTTGCCGTTCACACCCAGAATTATATTGATCCTTGCCCTCATTGTTGTCTCGCTGTCATCGGCAAGCAGAATCGAGTCGCCCTGATGCTGACCGACGCTGCACACACCTGTAGCTTGAATAACTGTATTGAATTCGGTTATGAATTGCTGGGATGTCTTCGGGCTCACGCCAGATGCAACGAGCAATTTCCACCGCAGAGGGGTGGTCCCCTTGGTTAGAAATCTGACACGATCGAGATTACAATTCGCACCCCCCTCATTGACAACATTATTAGGCGGCTGACTGTATAAAATAGTATGGCAGGCGAGCAGCAGGTATTTCGAGCATATTAGGGTGGAGACGTATTGATGGACAACCAATCTGCGCGCTTGTGAGCTTATTATACACCAAATCTTATTCAACCGACTTACCAGTTGCTTCATTTCGTTGATTGGGAAATTTTGAAGTCCTTTTTGTTCAAGCTTCGAGCGAATCTCTGCAGGTGAACGACAGCAGAAGCCGTGGAACCTGGTCGCAACTGCATCGGGTATGACCTTTGCGTAAATCTGATCAGGTAGGATTCTGAGATGCTCCGGGGCGATCCACGTGGGCTGTGTGACCGTGCCTACGTTCACCGCCAGAAGATCTGGCGATGCTAATGTCCGCCCATACTCTATGCATTGTATCAGCTAGTAGTACATACATATATAGGAGTACTTGCCTTGACGAAGATATTGTTCCACTGTGGGCGTTGAGACCTGATCCTGCCCGTTCGCGCCTTTACGTACGAGGTCAAACGTCTGGACCTTGCATAGTTTTCCAAAGCCTCGAATAATTTTGATCCTGGAGTGCTGATCGTTGATATTGGATGTCTGAGCACTAGCTTTGGAGCCGCGCTTGTATGTGATGTACAATTTCACGCCCTTCAACGCCATTTTGTCATCATTAAATGGACCTAAGCCTCCTCTGAGAACCTCACTGACGAAAAATGACCTCCAAAACGCACTAGTTGCGGGACTAACGTTCAGGAGAATATTACCCATGGTGGCTTTGACATTGTAGGTGTATCCCCGCAAAGCACGGAGTGGTGCAGTGCCATGTGCATTGTTTCTCAGGCGCAAAAATGCATTCTTGACATAGAACTTGTGATTATTCAGCAGCAGCGTGTTCTTGGGGGAGATGCATTTTGTCATGATGATGTTGAGGGCGTTCTCTACAAGACTCGTGTTGAAAGATGGAGGATCTGCAAGGCTAGTGGGTCGAGAAAGTTTAGAGCCCTTGGATATCGACTTGGCGAAGATACTGAAGCTTCAGAAAACTGGGTGTATTTCTGTCAGTGATGTCGATAAGACGCCATTCAGCACCCTCCCCAGTTACTGTCACCAACGTGAACCTTTGGACCCGGTGCCAGTTTGTGCGGGTTTACCCAAGAAATAATTGTTCTAGCATCGTCTGTGGCGAACGATTTGCGGCTTTCGTTCAAGGAACCAACGTGTTGAATGGCAGTAGTCATGTATCGTTTCTTATTGGCTCGATTCTCGCTCTCGGGAATGTTGACGATTTGATACTCGTAGAATGCTGTCTGAGGGTCAATCTTAAGTTGGAGATAGTTAGCCACAACTGTGTTATTCCTTTCGAAGGTACAACCAGATCTGACGGGATAATCCAGGTTGTTGTTGAGATTCTGGATCCTTAACTCCTGGGCGGGATCGACCTTGACCATATTTCCCGCCTGGTAAGCAGCTGCACGTGGTGCTGCAGTCGGGTTCTGAATCTCCTCGAAATCAATCTGCGGAGCATCGTCAAGAGCCACAGACGGCACAGGTGATGCGATACCCGAGTCATTGGCATCGGTAATAGTTGCGGAATTTGTAAGAGAGAGTGAATCCATACCCTGGGATAGCGTATTGTTACCCTGAGCTGGATTATCAGCCTGGCCGCTCATCTTCGCAACGATTGAGGATTGAGTCGAGATTGTGTGATCCTTTTCCTCCGTCTTGTGGGCTCCTCTTATACCTATCTCCTCCCATCTCGCATGCTTGCCTTGGGAGTTGCTTGAAAACCCAGCGTGAAGTCAACCAGAACAGGAAACTTTCTGTAGTCTGCCAGTTGACGATGAGATTGACCGAAAATTGGTCAAGTAGCGTGAGGCAAGCCTTCGACTAGGTCACGGCTTGTTGTTCAAGCCACCCATGACACCAACAAGCAGCTTGCATCCATCAAATCCAGCAGCGGAGTGACAAGCAGACTGCACAAGATTGCAAGTTTCAAATTACCAGCAAAAGCAAACAATTCGTGACATCGTTGTTGGGGAGTGATGCTGCATGTGTATTTGTGAGAAAGACGTGAGACCTCGACATCTCAGGATCAGCAAGGAGCGCTCTTGTTGTCACATCACATCTCTTTCTTGCCGTCACGCCACATCTCCTTCGCACTGTCACGTCACGTCACGTCACGTCTCTCGCACCTTCCCCACCACATCTCGACAAACATCACAAGCACTCAACAGGAACGACAGCGCAGTTTCATACAGATCCATATAATCATCTATCGAACCGCCCGAATGCTCGTACTGTACAAAATTCAAAACAATATACATGAAGTAGTACAAAGCGAGCCAGTTGAAGGGGGTATCTCACCCCGCGCTGTGCGGGCGCGGAACAAAGAAGGAATGCAGTCACATGGGGTGGCTGGTATTAGAAGGTAATATTGAGGTTGGCGCAGACATTAGACAGAAAACAGGGTATATGCAAAAGTGCACGCGCATGCAGTCGTACACGGCGAAGTGGATGTCGAGAGGGAGCCGTTGACATCTTACTTGCCGCCTTGAGGAAGCTTGACGTTGTTGCTGAGCCATGCCTGGATGGAATAGTAAGCCTGTGTTCTCCATAGTATGTGTGGTGTTCATACCAGTCCCTCGAAGATACCCTCTCCTGTGGTCGCACAGCTGGGCTCAACCTTCCACACGTGGTCCTTTGCGATCTTCTCAAGCTGTAGCTTGTCTGAAACCTCCTTGGGCCGCATAGCTGCCATGTGTTAGTCTTGTCCATTTCACCAGCAAAATTCTTTTGTAATGTTGTGACGCACCTCCTTGCAGATCCTGCTTGTTTGCGAACACCAGCAGCAGCGCATCCTTCATTTCCCTGTCCTGGATGATGCGGGTGAGTTCGGTGCGGGCCTCGTCAATACGGTCGCGGTCGTTGGAGTCAATGACAAAGATCAGACCCTGGGTTCCTGCATAGATATCAGTAATCTGTCATGTAATACATGCGAAGGGCTCGTGGGGTGGGGGAAGGCTTCTGCAGCGCAAGTTGCACGCGTGCTCGCCTACCCGGAACGGAACCCTGCTCTCCCAACATACCAGAGAAGTAGTGTCTCCACAGAGGACGGATCTTGTCCTGACCGCCGACATCCCAGACGTTGAACTTTGTGTTCTTGTATGTGACGGTCTCGACGTTGAAGCCAACGGTGGGGATGGTTGTGACGTCCTGGTCGAGCTTGAGCTTGTAGAGGATGGCTGTTTGCACGTGTCAGTTGTGAGCCAGAGGGGACGTCTGCAGAACTGGCGTACTGGTCTTTCCAGCCGCGTCAAGACCCAACATCAGCAGACGCATCTCCTTGGATCCGAAGATCTTGCCCATCATTTTCGAAATGGAGCCGCCCATGTTGACTGTGCTGAGGTCTGCCTAAGCGTGACTGCCTGTGCAAATGCGCTGCGCTGCTGGTCGTGTGGAGGCGTGGGTGGAGGCGGTGGCCGTGGACGCGGTGTTGATGCTCCTGATAACGGGTGCACGCAAGGGTCGGTGTTCGGCGCAATTGACCGATCTGGGGCGTCTACTCGTGCTGACAGAGGCTGCGTGGTCGGCGGCGACAGGCTGTACAGGCTCGGCGGGGGCTTTCACGGGCGTCGAGGGCGTGGGAGGGAAAGCGAGAAAGTGCAGAAGAGATGAGATGAAGTCCAAAAGTCCAGAGGGACGGCGGGTAGTTCAGGATCGGCAACGCGCCTGCTTGTTTCATCCGCACCCCTGTCCTGTCAACCCTAACACGCGAACATAGCCGGTACACCGACAGCCTGCACAAAAGGGGCCGCCCGGTGTGGATGTGGACATTTCGATTTGCACGGTCAAACACTATTAGATTATGGCATCTACGCGCCAGGATGTCTGCAGCCAACGCTCCACCGCGTATGCAGTTTCGCTGCAGGTTCGCTGAAACTAATGCACCTCCACCCGCTGAAACGCCAATCTAACACCCAGGGACAAGAGGCTACTCCTGAGGCGGGCAGCTGCAGCAGCCCAAAGTTGCGCAAGCATTAATTATTTCCTACGCGAGTACGGCACCTACTATTCACCGGAGGAATTCGCACCGATCAGGGCGAGCGGGATCCCTTCTCCATCGAGCGGCTGGCTGCTAGCGATGGATGCTGGTGGCGTACCCTGTCAAGCGCGCGCTCGACGCGTTAATGGTGAAGGCAGCTCACACGACCCTTGGCGTGAATAATTTGACATGTGAAGTAACGTTCTTACACCGATATATATTGTAAAGCTATACTGAAGCCTTCTTTACTATGAACGTTGATAGGTGGACTTGACTTTTGGCAGGCGCTCAAGCCTCTTAGCGCAAACGTTCTCAAGCATTCCCAGCCTCCACCTGCCGGGTACTTCCATTGAAGTCAACGTCGGTGGCTTGGCGCTGTATGGACTGCTCTTGCAGTACGGCGGCCTTGCCCGACCGGTAAGGTCGTGGTGATATGTGAAATCTTTTCCTTCTATTCCCTTGACCATGCTCATTCAGGCAAGCTCCTCATGACGCCCTCGAATGCGACTAGGGCCACAGCGTTTGCAGGGAACGCCCTCAAGAAGCATGGGACAAACCCTCTCCAATAACCCTTGAATCCGTTTTCTCTGTATACAGCCTTCGCCGCATCTCTCCAGCGTGGGAACCGTCTCTCGGGTCCTAGAGGGTCTGTCATGATGCGCTGCTTCACCACATCGCTTGGGTATGATGTGATCCAGAAGATCTGCGCCGACAGCCCGCCCGCCCAGAAGTTGACAGCCGGAGTCGAGAGATTTGTGTTGTTTTGCAGCATTCGCGTGAAGACATCGTATGAGCCCCACCAAAAGCAGAAGAAGGTGCGAAATAGCAGTGTCGCTGAGAGACCGTGGTATACACCGCGTAAGCCGTGACCCCGGAAGATCTTCGTCAGGCAATCGATTGGCCCACTATATAGGCGTTTGCTCTTGTCGGCGGAGTATTGGATCTGGAGGCGTGCTTTGACATGCTCGACGGGCGCTGCGACGAAGGAGACGGTCCATCCAGCCATCATGCCAGCCATTGCATGACCAGCGATGGGGAGCTTGCCCTGCTCGCGGCCCGATTGGCGGGGATTGAAGAAGCGGTCGTTCAGTTCACGGCGGTATACGCTGAGGGAGCCGAGCATGCTGTTGTACGTCAGCCATCATGTTTCAGATGAGATGGTGAAGTCGTGTGCGCATACATTGAATCCATGAACATCCATCCTACCAGCGGTGGTGTGGCGCCCTTGTAGAGCCCTGCGAAACCCTCCTTCCGTACTGTCTGAAGCAGACAGTCAAGTGGCCCTCGAAAGTGCGACTTGTCCGTCGTCTGTAACCGCACTTTTACTGTGTCGAATGGATGTCCAACTGCTGGGATTAGCTTGCACGTCAATCATTCTCAAACACGACACGTACCTGACAGCTTCGCGATGCCAGAAAAGACACCAGCAACAAAGCCACGGTAATGTGCCGGCTGTTTCTTGTCGGCAGGGTCTACAACAGCGGCCGCTGCGGGCTTCTCGCCTGTCTTCATGACTGTGGTAGCCATTGTGGAGGTGTTGTCGTGCTGCAAGACCTCAGAATCATGCCGGCTGGACGAAAGTCAGCAGCAGAGTGTGGAGAAGCTCCATGGAGTCCGTGGAGGATGGTCCCATAATGTCTGTCAGCCGTCAGTAGCCCTGCAGCAGAGCTCGGTCGGAGAGGCACAAGCGCCCGCGAAACATGTGGTGACGTGCGAGATCGGCGGTCGGACCCTTAGGTCGATCTTCGTTAGAAGCTCCGCAGTTGTCCCTTGTCGCATAATCATCGCTGCAAACATGCATCGGTTCGTGCTACGCGTCTTTGATCGTTGGTCGATACGTATACATTGATCCCCCATATTGTTGCGCTTTCTACACACCACTACAGTAAACATGTCAGGAACACAAGCAACGCCATCAGCGCCGATTGAGTCGAAGAAGGGTAAGGCAGCTCATGGTGGGGTACATATTGCGTTGAGCGCATGGCTAACATCAACAGTGTGGACAACGTTGATCACCAACACGGCCTATCTGACAGGTCTCCTTACCCTCGACTACAGCTTGAAGAAGCACGGCAGCAAATACCCCCTCGTTGCGCTCTACACCGACACCTTCCCCGCCGAAGGCCACGCCGCACTCGATGCGCGGGGCATCGCCAAAGAGCACGTCAAATACCTGCTCCCCAAAGTCTCCAAGGACTACACCAACGACCCTCGCTTCTATGATTGCTGGAGCAAGCTGACGCCCTTCTCCCTCGAACACTATGACCGCGTCGTACAGCTGGACAGCGACATGCTGGTCCTACACAACATGGACGAGCTGATGGAGATGGAGCTGGACCCACCGAGCGCTGCCGGCAAAGGAAACAAGGTCTTTGCAGCAAGCCATGCGTGCGTGTGTAATCCGCTGAAGAAGCCACACTACCCCAAGGACTGGGTTCCTGAGAACTGCGCCTTCACATCCCAGCACTCCGAACCGGCCACTGCTCAGCACACCGGCGCAGGACCAACTGCCGGTCTCGGCATGCCCAATGGTGGCCTGCAAGTCGTGAACCCCAGCAAGGCAGTCTACAACCTAATCCTTGATCAACTGGCCAACGAGTCATCCATGAACTACGACTTTGCCGATCAGTCGCTGCTGAGCGATGTCTTTTGGGGACGATGGGTAGCGCTGCCGTATATCTACAATGCACTGAAGACGATGCGGACGGAGGGTGTGCACCACCAGATATGGCAGGATGACAAGGTCAAGAACATTCACTACATCTTGAGCCCCAAACCTTGGGACGAGGCGCCCGGGAAGTGCAGCAATGAGAACCACGAGTGGTGGTGGGCAGTCAACGGTGAGAGGCTAGAGGCTGAGAAGAAGTCTGGGATAGAGGATGGGTTCTGATGTGCATTGTGTGGAACCGACGGCGTTGGTGCGGCACAAAAGTTTAGATATAGAGCGAGGAGTCGGCGGTAGCTAGAATGGCACATTTCACGGTATTGATGAGAACCCGTGAACCAGTGTCAATCACTGGATCGTTCCTGCCTATCGTCATCCAGGGACGCTAGCTTTAGCGTTCGGCTACCCGTCCCAGCCCTGGTCAGGTTGCCGACCCATCGTTCGACCACCTCCGCAGCCAACCATCAAGATGCAATGGACTCGCCTGCCGCTGTGCGACGTCGCCGTAGACGGAGAGTGCCAGACGAAATTCGGAAAAGGGCACCGCGGGCATGCACCTACTGCAAGGCGAGGAAGAGCAAATGTATTGTAACATCGCGCGGTGTCTGCCAGCGATGCATGCAGAGCTCCTTACAGTGCGAATTCGAACGGCAACTAAGTACTGATGGGACAGAACCCGAGGTACCGCACGAAGCTCAGATCAGTCCTTCGGCGACGTTCACTTCAGATAACCCAGCAGAGCGGTTTATGTGGCCTCGATTTATGTCCAAGCTGCGAGAAACCTTTTCCCTCGACACCGATGGCACAGCAGAGCTGCAGTCATCCATCTCGCCACATGTACAAACACCAAGACATTCCCCTGACTCGGCTCACCGAGTACGTGAAGCAGCTCGGGCTTTTCCACCTCAAGCAGTTGCACGCTTCCTGCTTTCAGTTTGCAACGAACACGGCACAGACTCGTTCCATTATTTCGAAACCGCCCAATTCTCCGCTGAGCTAGATGAGTTCTATGCTAATACTGATTCTCCTACACGACGTGACAGTGCTTTCGTCTGCCTTGCGCATGCAACGTTTGCACTAGGAAGCCAATGGGCTACATTGGTGCGACCTGAGGGTCCAGGATCGATGCCATCCCCACAAGACGGTGACCCTGGTCGGATCTTCTATCAGCAAGCTCGCAGCCTCATCCCAGACGTAATAGAGCTCAACTCCATTCGGACCGTGCAAGCAACATTTGTCATCGGCGTATATCTCCTACCTGCCAGTGCTATCAGTTCGTCGTATATCTACCTGGGCTTGGCCCTCAGGAAGGCGTTAGCGCTCGACCTGCATCTAGAGAGTGAGGAGGACCATATCAGTGACACCGAGAAAGAACTGCGCCGGAGACTGTGGTGGGCCGTGTATTCACTGGAAAGGTATGCGCTCATTTTATCTTCTGATAGACAGTCTGCTGAATATTTGGACCAGGTGTACGACCGTGAAGTTGAACAGACCAAGATCCGTGGACAGAGCTATCGTCACGGTAAAATTGCCGACACGTCTTCCTACCCTGGACTCTCAGCAAGCTTTCGATAATGTCAACCATCAAATAGCGAATGCACAACTCATGATGATTCTTGATCAAGTCGAGGAGCCCATGTACGTGTCCACTCAACGTTTGTACTTTTCAATCGCCTGAGGGAACTCAACTCTTGCCTGGGAAGGCGAAACGCCACAGTCAACCTTGAGTCAACTCAATACACATCACTGACGGTCATCACAGTGCAACACGTATACCTTCAACTGACGTCGAGACTGCGCTGAAGCAATGGAAGCGCTCTTTGCCCGCCACGCTGAAGCTAGAATCCATCCATCCACGATCGTCAAGCTACCGAGCTACCTTCCACCTCTACCTTAACTACTACTTCGCACGGATTGCGATGGGCAAAATGAGCGTTGTTGCGCGGGTTCGAACTTATCTAAAGAACCACCTGGGCCGGGATGGCCCACCAATACTTGAGGACTACAATGATCATCTCTCACAAGCCTGTATTAAAGCAGCGAAGAAGATACTGCGGCTTTACGAAGATGTTCGCCGAACAGGAAACCTGACACGTTTTTCTTTCACCGACTTTCAGGGCTGCAGTGTGGCGACCTCGCTTGTATTGCTAGCAGGTATATTGGAACGAGACTCAGACTATGAGAGACATGTGACCTTCGGATTGGATAGCCTTCGAAAGATGGCGGAAGGAAATGCCACTGCTACAGCTGGATTGAAATTCGTGGAAGCTTTACAATCGATTGCCGAAGAGGCTGTGCAAAGATTATACCAACACGGCGCCACTTCATCAGCTGCATTGCAGGAATTTTCGCAGGCATCGGACTATCGCACCTGGGCCGATTGGCTCGCTCGTCAACCACGACAGCCCAACGGAATAATCAGATCAGGGACTCAAACACCGTTGGAGATTGGAGGACCATCCCTGATATTAGGCGGCGAGCCTCCCGAGAATCAGCATGCAGTGGACTTTGCTAGCTGGGATGGTGCTACGGCGCTACAGCAGCTCTCAGCACCGTCTATGATCACAGCATCAGGCGGTCCTCACTATGATATCACCACTAACTCGATAGACATGACCAGCTCGACGATGTTCACGGCGGACTACAACGAAGATACGATGTTCCTCATGGGTCTCACTGGGTTTGACATGATGGGATTTGGGTTCCAAGACTAATATTGCTGATGTGTAAGTCTGAGACTCTCAATCTGGTCGGCCGACTCCGCTAAGCAGAACAGAGTTGTTCAGGACCTGGCAGCTTAATTTATTTTGGACTTCACTGTGATAACACTCATAGTATGTTTAACAGTCATTTGCAAGGGTCCACTCGACTGGCTCAAATATCCCGATAACATTCAAATGTAAACTTGCATCGCTGAATGACTAATGGAAAACCTTCAAGGGTGAACATTGACGGTGTTCTATCTACAATGCCGGTCTTAACCGAACCGCTGTGGAATCTTCAGCGATATTGGTCCATCGGCTTTTGTACACACGACCTTCTTTCATCACCGCCTTCACATATGCTTCCGGTTTATCAAGGATGGTAACATCGTCCAAAGGATTTTCAGCCAGGATCAGCAGATCTGCCTCAAAACCTTCTTTGACTTGACCCAAGCTGTCATGCCGTCCGAACATACGTGCAGGGTTGAGGGTTGCGCTTCGTAGCACTTCGATCGATGAAAGTACTCTGGAACGAAGGTTGAACTCATGGGTCTGTGCAGCACCCAGTGGGCCGAGCAGATCTGTTCCAAAGCATATCTTCACTCCAGCATCTGAAGCAATCTTCAAGGCCTTCAATCCAGCATCTAGGACCTCGATATTCTTTGACGCCTCCGACGGCGGCAGATAGCCTTTCCATTTGGGCGACGCCATTTGATCGTATGTGATCAGGGTTGGTGTCAGATACACCCCTTTCTCTACCATCAGCGCAGCGGTTTCAGCATCAAGGAAGTTGCCGTGTTCGATGCCCTTCACGCCGTTATTGATACAGTGTCGAATCGCCTCCGAGGTGTACGCATGCGCAGTCACATATGTACCTGCGTTCTTGGCACACTCGACCATTGCCCTAATCTCCTCTGGTGTGAATTGGAGATGGGTGATCTTGTCTGTGGGACTGCTGACGCCACCGGACCCCATGATCTTAATGAAGTCGCTTCCGGTTCGGATTTCTTCCCGCACAGCCTGCATACACTGCGGTACTCCGTTGCACACACGGCCTATTCCAGTTGCATGCCCACCACAGCATGCTGAGTGGTCATGTTTGCCACGGAAATCAGCGTGACCTCCGGACTGGCTCAGGGCATGGCCTGCAATGAATAGTCTGGGGCCAGGGAAAACGTTGTCTTCTAGTGCCTCCTTGATCGCTGCATGAGCCCCGCCACAGTCGCGGATGCTGGTGAAGCCTCGATGCAGCATCTGAGCGCAAACGTAGGGTTGTCGAAGCAAACTGACGGAGTCTGGATTGCCAAACGCTGCTGCAAGACTGTCGAAGCCAGGAGTAGCGATAAGATGGACGTGGCTGTCAATCAGGCCAGGACATATGAACTTCCCCGAGCAGTCGACAAGTGTGAATCCCGAGCGCGGACTGGGTGTGCCTATGGATGGCGCAATTGAAGTGATCTTGCCGTTTTCGATGGTGACTGTGGCGTTTGGACGAATATTGCCTGCTTCGACATCGATTACTGAAGCGTTGTGCAGGATGTACGATGGTGCTGCTGGGCGGAGCCAAGGCTTGATGTCAGCTTCGGTGGCCATTTTGATTTTGGAAAGACAAGTGTCGAACTGTACAGTGAAGAACGATATAGAGACTATAGCTTGAGAGATGATGCTCAATAAAGCTTACATGAAGTGTTGTTGAAGGTCGGCGCCGAGGAGAGCGACGTTATCGATGCCAGGTTCCCGACTAGCGTTCGGCTAAGTGTCAAGGAGTGTACAGATTGCCGACGGTTATCTGGCATCGGAACCAATATCTTGTGCATGAGCCGGATCCCAGTAACCGCTGCCTTGGAATCCGGTGATAACGATACCCTTCACTGCAACTGTCAAAATTATCCACCACGGCCTGTCGGCTAACGCCCACGTTGCTCCCCATATCTCCTTCTCCGCACGCTAGGTATATCAGTACCCATGTAGTGACCCACATGCTCCGCTGTCATACATTCGATATATAGTTCGCCGGCTGCGAATCTGGTCCAGGATCATCATCAGTTCACCATGGGCCACCCGACTAAGCAGCAGACACTCGACTCCAACATGCAGCCAGCTGTCGAGGAGAAAGGCGATGTCCTCGAAATCAATGTAACGTACACTCCCGAAGAAGAGAGACAGGTACTCCGCAAGATAGATCGCACTATCCTCCCACTTATGTGCATCGTTTTCTTTATGCAGGTGAGCAGTCCACCATTCAGTGGCCTTTGAAACTCACTGACAAGTACAGTATCTCGATAAGCAGAGTCTAAGCTACGCATCCGTAAGTCCTTCAAAGTACATCAAACTCCTCAACCTAACGGTCCCAGGTCTTCGGTCTCCTCACCGACCTCAACCTCACAAGCACACAGTACTCATGGTGCTCGTCAATCTTCTACGTTGGCCAGCTTGTCGCCGAGTACCCCTTCATCTACCTCATGTCGAAACTCCCTCTTACCAAATTCGTCGGTGCTACCGTTGTGCTATGGGGTGTCGTGTGCATGTGTCTTGCGGCGCCGCAGAACTTCGCTGGGTTTGCGGCGGTTAGGTTTCTACTAGGGTTTACGGAGGGTGCGGTGTCTCCCGCGTTTGTCACGATTACGTCGATTTGGTATCAGAAGAGCGAGCATGCTACCAGGACTGGGTAAGTGCATAACATGTCAATAGTAAAGGGATAAGCTAATGTAAGCCAGGCTTTGGGTCACTATGAACGGCCTCGCTCAAGTCATTGGGTGCCTACTCATGTACGGCATTGGCAAGAATACTTCGCTTTCGCTAGATCCCTGGCGCACGCTGTTCATTGTGTGCGGCGCTTTGACTGCTGCCGCTGGTGTCGCTTTTTTCTTGCTCATGCCCAGCGGACCGAAGGATGCTTGGTTTCTCAACGCCCGCGAGAAAGAAGTGCTGTCCATGCGCATGGCGAAGGACCGTGAAGGAGGCGATAAGACATCGTTCTCGGTGCGACAGCTGCGGGAAGCACTGTTAGATGTGAAGACGTGGTTTGTTTTTGCTTTTGGCGTGCTGGTGACGATGCAGTCACCAGTGTTAACCGTACGTCCGTTCTTCTCTACTTCCAATCAAATCGCTGACGTTCAAACATAGTTCGCCTCGCTCGTGATCAACACAATCGGCTACGATAGATACCAAACTATGCTGTACACTGCCCCATCCGGTGCAGTACAGGTCCTGCTCCTCTGGATCGGCGTCTTCGGCTGTTGGATCTTCCCACGGAACCGAACGCACGTTGTGCTCGCACTCATTATCCCCCCTCTGATCGGCAACATTCTGCTGCTCAAGTTATCGCTCGACGCGGGTTGGGGTATGATCGCCGCTTCGTGGCTTGCATCGTGCATCACGGCCGTCATGTCTCCGCTGCTCTCCCTTACAGCGTCAAACGTGAAGGGTAATACTAAGCGCTCTGTAGTGAGTGCTGTGTTCTTTATTGGATACTGCGCAGGCTGTATTGCGTCACCGCAGCTATGGACGGAGAAGCCACGGTACTTCAAGGGCGTTGTGACGGCGTTGGTCACTTGGTGCACGCTGTTCGTGGTGGTTATCGCATACTGGCTGATCTGTAAACGCGACAATGCAAAGAGGGATGCTGTGAGTAGGGAGAGTAGGGCGGATGAGATGGTGCATGACGTCGTACTCGACAAGAATGGCGCACCGATTACAGATGTGACTGATAAGGAGGATCCTAGGTTTCGATATAGCTGGTAGTTCACAATTTCAGACATATCATCTAACCCGCCTGGAACATCATGCTCTACTTGACGAACAACTCTATGCATACAACTGTCCCGTTACCAGTTCTTCAACAGCAGCGCTAGAGAAGTTGCAGTGCCCAACACCATCCTCAACGCCAACATCTTGTGACCAAGCACTTGCAGCGCCCCACATTAACGGTTGTTGCGCATCCTCGCCTTCTCTCGACGGATGACAGGCGGCAGCAATTCCAACGCTATTGCTTCCTACTAATGGCATACCACCTGACGGCAGAGTCTGAGCGCCCATGATCAAGGTAAATAATATCACCAACACACTAAGAACAAGCAAACATATGATAGCAAGTGGTGAGTAGCCACATGTCGCTATGTGTGCCTCGTCGAGACCGACCAACCCTCCGGGCTCTGTGGGATGTCCGTCCTTCGGCAACCCATTAACATCGTAGGTCTCAATGCTGACCAAGAATATGCTCTGCGATATCAACCAGTGCAACGCTGCTGAGATCACCATCAGCGGTACGCCGAGTCTGTAAGGCAATTGGAGGAAATAGGTAGACCGCTGAGCGCCTTCACGATCATCCGACACTCTCAGACCTTTCCTCTCGAACGCATAGCTTGCCCACTCGACTGCTAGTTGCAGACGAGTAAGCACGTTGTTCAACGTGAGATACACTCCTGAGAGGATCAATTGAGGCGAGTTAGCGACGAGTACGTTCTGTAGAAGAGCGCCGCTGCCAGAAACAGGTACGCTCCAGTCATTGATTATCATGTCGGCAGTTGCAGTACCAAAGCCGTGTGCTCGTATGGAGGCGAAAGAAGAGTCATCCATGGCGCTGATGCCGATACGCAAGAGTACTGCAACAATGATCAGACAGACGAAAAAGCTACGCGTATCAGTATGGCCAAACGAAAAGGGTGGACAAGACTCTTACAAGAGAAGAAAGCTGAGCCAGCTCTTCCAGCCGGCAGCTTTCCAGCGACGTTGCTTTTTGGGTAGGTATACTTTTGGTGGGGGCTTTTGCTGCGCGCGTACCGACTCGTGCCACCGATTTTGGATGTCTTTGAGGTCCAATAAGCAGCAACCCGCCGTAGTTGGATCTGGAATGCGCAGAAACGACTTCACCGCATCCCCAGTAGTTAGGAGAGGCTGATCAGTAATGAAGAAGCAAACGACCACGATACAGATTGTCTTGGCGACGTTGGCGAGTATAACGACAACTGCAATACCTAGATGAAAGTTGACACTGCAATCATCTGGCAGCTTTTGGCTGATACATCCAGAGACTGGCCAGCCAAAGATTGTCCAGTTGGCCTGCACGGCATAGCTCTTGGCTGCGGCGTTTGTACATGCGGGCGTCCCTCGATCCCAATTACTGCACATCCAGCCAAAGCGATCCAACTTGTTGTACAACAGTTGCTCGTTACTGCTGAATGTGACCCAATGGAGCGATGAGATTTTCTGTACGAGCTCTATCTCATCGGCGTACGCAGAGGGATGTCCGGAGTTTGGAGCGACCCAAGTGGAAATTAAGACAACGTGCCTGCGGTCCGACAGGTAATCGGTCGCGTACGCATCAATGCAGGATTGCGGGTCTAGCATCTCGAACGGCGATGAATCGTGCTGATAGGTAGATACGAGCGCTGCCGGGTCTGCCTCATAGGCAGGAGTCATATTCCGCATTTCATCGAGCTGTGGCGAGTATACTTGCCTGACCGTGCCAGGTGCGGGAAGATTATAGGAATCATACCAGGCCCCATTGAGCCAGTCTTCTGTAGCAAAGTACAGTTCGTAATCGTTGTTGGCGATTGTTGAGTAGAACATCGAGTTGTACCTTTGCACCGTCAACGATTTCAGGTTATGCTGGCCACCGAGATTGGACGTACAGCATGTGCAACGGCAGGCTACTCAGGGCCAATAGTGCCCATACGACCTTTTTCCATCTCACCGCCCATCTGATGTTCTTCAGGCTCTGCACTCCAACATCGTGCCACCTTCCTACGCGGTGCGCTTGATCGATCGCGCTTCGTGTTGGTGCGCTGAGGCACTGCATAGAGTAGTTACTCGCTCCTAGAAGAAGTGTACTCAAGATATTGATCACGACATGAAGGCCCATGTTGTACCGTTTGGCAGTTGCGCAGCTTCCCTGGTATATATGGCCATTGTTGGTCTTGCTGCGTATTGATGCCCATATAGTCAAAGTGAGGTTGAGAATGAGCACAAATACGCATGTACAACAGCCTAGTGAAGCACCAAAGCGCCATCCTTGGTAGAGATCGCGGGGATGGATATACGTCCACGGTGATTTGGTAGGTAGTGATTTCTTGTCATCCTTGTTGTGCGCGTGCTCAGTGCTGTCGATTAGGTCATTCAATTCTACATCTGAACGAATAGGCGCGTATTTGTTGCTGCTTCTCGCGTTATGCGGCTGTGATCCAAGCATGAAAGATACAATCGAGTGAAAACTGGGGTTTGAGGAGCAAAGACGACATGGTGGCTGTGGTCGGTTGATAACATAAAGTTGCGGAGATGAAGTGGCTGAACGACAAGGATCAGATTGGGGAGGCCTGAACTATTCTTAGAAGGATCAGCGTGGGTGAGCTGCAGAAGGTGCTATGATGCGAAACAGGGAATAAACATGAACTTGAATAGTCAGGATTCTTTGTTCTGCTAAGTTATCGTGCATTGCTGCGAATTGGTGTGCAACATCGCGACCCAAGCTGATGTGGTGTCATTCTTCGTAAAGCTGAATCCAAGGCTCCCGCTCCCGCTTCGCTACGCGCACCATAAGCTCGCTAGTGTTCATGCAAGCTCCACCCTTCACACTGATCTTCAATGCAGTCTGTCTTATATATTTCCCGTACTACGACATTCGGCCTGCCGATGATTAACTCGTCGCCCCGTCAGCTTACCACCCCGCAACACCCCTCTTCACAGCAAGTTGCCTACTCGCTCACGAGCTGCCAATCGGTACCTTTATAACCTCCGATCACCTCGTATGTATCAGCAAGGATGAAGATAAATGCGACGTCGGTCCCACCCAGTGGAGTCAGAAGATTAGTATTTAGGTCCAGCATGATGTAACGAACCGAGGTATCCGTGCAACGGCGGTAAGCGTCATGCGACTCGAGTGATCGACTACAAATAACACAACTACCCTTCATTGTTGTTGAATTTGCATCTTACACTACTCCACTTCATTTTCACACCACAGTTCTACCATGGAGGCTCTCAAGGCAGCAGATGTGACCCACAAGAATGGCGAGACCACTCACTACTACGAAGGCGGGTCCGCCAATGGTATTCCCCTCATCTTCATCCATGGCTGGCCCGACCTAGCCGCAATCTGGAAACACCAACTGAAGCACTTCACTTCTGGATCAGCCGGCTCCGAGTATCGCGTTATTGCCCCGGACATGCGCGGCTATGCAGGCTCTTCAGGTCCCAAGGAAAAGCGCGCGTACTCACTCGAAACTCTCGTTGGTGAGCTTGTGGACTTTGCACAACAACTTGGAATCACGAAGGCAGTATGGATAGGTCACGACTGGGGATGCGGCGTTGTGAGCGCGCTCGCCGCACACCACCCTGAGCTGTTCCTTGGTCTTGCTGTCCTCTCAGTACCTTACCGAACGCTCGAGCTGGGAGTAGACTACCTCATCTCGGGCGTGAATCGAGACATTTACCCGAAAGACGAGTATGAGTACGGCCAATTTGAGTACATGAAGTACTACGAGGCACACCCGGACGAGAGTGTCAAAGCGTATGATAGCGCCGTCGACAAAATCACAAAAGCGTTATACATGCGTCACGATCCCAGCACTCATGGGAAGCCGCATGCTCGGACGACCGGGTTGTTTAAGAGCGGAGGGTGGTTTGGCGGTCATCCTGAAGCTGTTCCAGACGTCCCTCTGGAATACACCCTCCTTGATCAATCTCTCTATTCCGATCTCCTCGCCAGCCACAAGAAGCATGGTTTCTTTCCAGCAACGGCGTACTACTTGAACCATGATGTCAATGCCGAGTATGCCAAAAGTGAGAAAAATGGAGGTGTGCTAGAGTTTCCAGTATTGTATATTGATGCCAAGCACGACGCCGTGTGCTCGCCGAGTACAACCCCCAAGATGGGAGAGAGTCAGAAAGAGGCGGTGAGGAACTTGACGTATGAAACAATCGAGGCGGGACACTGGGTGCAGCTTGAGAAGCCGGCAGAGGTGAATAAGGTGCTGGAGACCTGGCTGGACAATTCGGTGCAGTTTAAATGCTGAGTGGAACACCGCCTCACTCCTGTACCATAGTAGCAAGCGTCTCATGTTATTCTTCCGCCCTTGTGAATTGCATTAATTATCATGTACCAACAAGCCTAACCCATTTTGAAGTTTGAAAAGTCCCGTCCCAACCCTGGTCACGAAAGGGTCCAAAATGTGGGGCTGACAGGAATGCCAACCAACGAAAGACGTCACTATAATTCTTCGGCCGAGCCATGGTTATTTCCACCTCAACTCAGAGACACACCGGTACAACCGCTGTCAAGTCGGATTAATCAAGTGGGTCACGGAACATCACCAATCCAGCCAAGTAAGCATAACAATGCTACGTGAAGCAATGCAAGAGGCGGACATTTTGATTTTAGGCGCGGGGTGGACAAGCACGTTCTTGATCCCACAGCTGAAGAAAGAGGGCATCACATACGCTGCAACAACCACCAGCGGCAGAGACAATACGATCCCATTCAAATTCGACCCGGATTCCGGTTCTGTCGAGCCGTACAAGCGCCTCCCCTCTGCGCGTACCGTTCTTGTAACGTTCCCCCTCAAGGGCCACGGCCAGTCAAAAACCATCATTGGCCTTTACCGGGCCGCCCATGGTCCGAAGAACAATTGGATCCAACTGGGAGCAACAAGCATTTTCAATCAGCTACCCAATGACTGGAGCACCGATGATTCGCCGTACGACAAGGAAGAAACGCGTGCTGTTGCTGAAGATGAGCTACTCGGCGAGCATGGCTGTGTGTTGAATTTGTCTGGCTTGTATGGTGGCGAGCGTGTTCCTTCAAAATGGTTGCCTCGGTTGGCAAAGAGCAAGGACGATGTCAGAAAGCGCGGTGCAGTGCATTTTGTGCACGGCGAGGATGTCGCACGTGCAATAATTGCGACGCATCACAAGTTCACGCCTGGAAAGAGATGGATCATCGCGGACTTGAGGGTGTATGATTGGTATGATTTGATCATGAGTTTCAGCGCGCTGGCAGAGGGTAGTGAAGAAAGCGCACAGGAGCAGGAGGAGAGGCTACAATTTGCAAAGTGGGTCGGCGAGCTAATGATTGAGGAGAACATCAGGGCTCTACCACGAGATATGAGCGTTCTCGGTCGAAAGCTAGATTCTAGGGGATTCTGGCAGTATCATGGCGTCTGGCCGAGGCATGAGAGGCTTCACTAGATCGGACCCATCGGAAGAGCATTATGGCTGATGTCAAGTGCCGTCCTAATACGTCCACAACCATTAGGCGGTATTCAAAGTTGTAATGTTCTCTGAAAAATTCATTGCAATTCGTAACACAAGAAATACAATGCAGTCAGTCTTGAGGAATATTTGCAGTGGTACGAAACACTACTGGCCATCCCATACAGATACCATGGTTCAACAGTATTCATTCTTTCATCGCTTCCGAGATATCAATCGCATGAATTTTTGCAGAGGCTATAAAGAATAACTCTCCCTCTCCCCGAGACATTTACCTCCTATCTCATAGACACATCAGCTTCAGAGCCCATCATCCCCATACTCGCACACACTACCTCTTTCCAAAGCACAACTTTGCACATACTATACACACTTCCACAAGATGGCTTCCATTATGATTCCTTCTTACCTTCTACACACGCAGGGCAATTGGTTCTACGACTGCCGCACAGGACATAGCGTACAGGTTACAGCCGAACAGGTGCAATGGATGTACTGGCAAGAGCGACTCCAGGGTGAGCAGAGTAAGTTACAATCATCAATATTGATATATATGCTCACCAATGTGATTCCAGGAAACACACAGCAATTTGCAATGCCGGCAGGGCATTTCAATCCCCAACAACTGGCTCCAGCGCAGCCTTCCATCAGTGATTAATTCCCCGGATCTACGGTTTATGCAGAAACAATATTCTAACAAAAATAGCAAACTTCAATGGATATGTCAACTTTGGGTCCTGGAATAATTGTAGCCAACAACCATTGCAGCAACCCAATATCTTTAGCAACTACCATGCTGGTAGCCAACAGCAGGCATTGTGGCCCCTTCAACAAAGTAAGGAAAATTCACTTGTATTCGCCAGTGCTAGTTGCTGACACTCTATCCACAGATGCCCCAGTGAGTTTTGGTGGCTACAATGCCCCACCCGTACTGAACCACCCGGTACATCAAGTCTACCCGCAGGTCTCTCAGCAAAGACCTGTTCCTACCCCCGCCCCTGTCCCTTCCCGGAGAAACGTAAACCAAAGTACTTTGCGTAATATCCCTGCATGTACAACTGACCTTACGAACAATATTCCGGTTCATGCTCCTAGTGTGGCTCCAGCGTCGGTCAGTAACGTTGCTAATGACCGGCTTGCTGCGACTGAAGAGCCAGTTGCTAGTTTAGTTGAACCGCCTGTACCTCAGACAAAGCCTGATTCTGCTGCGTGGAAAAAGGGCATGGCGCACCTGAACAAGTGCCTCAACAACGAATGTGGCAGCGACGCATCCCGGCTCTTCGAGTCAATGAAGACCCTTTCCTCAACCATGAGGAATAAGTATTGCGAGTCCCATTGGCCCACCGAAGAAGCAGCATACGATGACATCCGCTCAATGTCAAGGTAGTACCTTGATGCGAATGAGATGGTCGTATACTCCAGGAAGTGGGATCGACTTCCTGCCTTACTCGCTCTCGAGGATCCAAGCGATGAGCAGCGCGTGGAGAGAGAGCAGCTCCAATCTGAAATTGCCGCTGAGAAGCTCAGTTTGGAGAAGGCGCTGCCTGGCAAGAGAAAGGTCAAGCAGGAACGAGAAGAGCATGGCCGCTTCCAAAATTGGGTGGGGAGTATGAAGGCGGGTGAGTTTAAGAAGACGTTTGGCAAGAATAAGACTGCTGCAGGCGTTAAGGAGGTGATGAGGGAGAGGCAGGAAGGAATAGCAAAGGAGCAGGAGTTGGCTTCTAGGAAAAGGAAAGCCGACAAGACGCCTCTTCAGGGTGAAAGGGTTGATAAGAAAGCGAAGAGTCCAGCCTCTCGGTCTCCTAGAACCGAGACACATACTGTTCCTGCTCCTGCCCCGGCTCCCGCCCCAGCTCCCACCCTGGTTCCTGAGCCAATTCAAGGGGACAACTGGGAAATGATTATGGGGGACTTGGTGGGCGAATTTGGAGAGGAAGACGATGCTGCTAACAATGCAGCACCCACCTCAGAGCCCCAGGAGAACCTCAACCTCTACTCCTATTCTTCCGTCCCCTTTCCTCTTCCCGGCACTGCTGATCTCGAGCTAAAAATGCCGGAAAGCGACTTTCCCTCCATCCCTGCCAGAAATCTTTTGGAGCAAATCACCCCTCCAAAAGAACCACTATCTCCAGTACCGCGGGAAGAAGATACCGCGGAAAATACTGAAGAGGTCGTGGAGCAAGATACGGCTCCAACAGCAATACGCCCTCCATCATCACAAGAGGAAAGTATCCCGGCAAAGCGCGTAGATGAAGGGTATTCCTCTCCTCCCATCGAAACGCCTTCAGAGCAGGTCGCAGCTCCAATAATAACAGCACTTCCAACCCCACGGGAAGAAAATACTGTGGTGGATGAGGGGCAGTCTGAAGAAGATCTGGACTCCCTCTTCTATGATTCTGAGGTTGTGGAGGAGTTTGAGGAGCTTACTGCTCCAATTTCCGACGAGGCCGAAGAGCCTGGAGACCTCCAGGCTCCTGTTTCCGAGATCACTGCCGATACCGTGGTCGTCGAGAACCCTCCTGAGGTCGTTATGGAGGAAGATGCTGAACTCGTAGCCAAGCGGGAGGAGATTGCCGCTGTGGAGCAGAAGATTGCTTTGTATACTACGCATTGTAATCTGATGCTCAGGCAGAGGGTAGCGAAGCATCTGTCTGGGTTAGAGGTAAAGTTGCGAGATTTGAAGAATGAGCTTGAGATGTTAAAGACGTCTGAAGTGCAGGGCCTGGAGATGTAAGTGTTGCAGTGCAGAGGTGTTAGGAGGATGAGAAGTAGTGGTGTAGTGAATGAGGGAGGTAAACATTGTTCATATCATGAATTAAACTGCGTAAATAAAACTATACTCTCAGTCTATGGGGAATAACATATCGAATAAACAACGCTTTGGCGCTAAAACCAACATAACTCCAACAAACCCTCGGATATCATCTCCTGGATCGCAAATTATCGTGAAACTAAACATCATGCTACTAATGCGCACCATTACCATACCTTTCACCCGCCCTCTGCCTCTTCTTCTTCAGTACAACAAGCAGCGTCAAACACGCCACCACGCCATCAAGCACAGTTGTATCTGCAACAAGTGTTCCACCTGTTGCAACGCTGCCCCACCACTTCTGCACATACTTGGCGACCTCGACCTTTGTCTGGTGCTCATCCGAGCCCATGACCTTGTACAGCGTCATGCTGTACGAGTGCCATACGCTATCCATTTCCCAAAAGAAGAGCTGGGAGTTGACGGTGAAGGCCTCGGTGCGCAGACCCCACTTCCTATTCTTCAGGCTAATGGGGTGCGAGGAGTGTGGTGAGTCGGCGGGGAAGGTGAGTTGGGCCTCGCCGGTGGAGATCCAGGGGTGCGACCAGTGTCCGATGTTCTGGTCCTGGTCGTTTGTGATGTCGTACTTCAGACCAATCCAGTTCTTGCGGTGGCAGGTGACGACTGGGGTGAACGAGTGGTCCTTTAGTGTTTTCTTGATGGCGGCTTTGTATGTGTCGTTCAGCTCGGTGTAGGGGACCGTCATGTCGGCGGTGAGGTCGAGGACGGACATGGATTTGGCGAAGATGCTGTGCGGGTTGATCCAGTATACCGAGGTTGGGGTGAATGAAGCTGAGTCGAGGGGGAGATCTGAGGAGCCTATGTCGTGAGGTGAGTCGAGCCAAGGATCGTCGTTCTGCGATGAGTCGACTCGACGTTGGCGAACTGTTGGTAGTTCTTTGTTGGTCGTGGGGTCCACATTCTGTAAGGCAATTGCAGTCGACATGATGATATTGTCTTACTGTGTTAAGATATAAAGAAAATAGTAAATGAGCTCTGAGGTGTTGACTCTAAACTCTGGCTGCGTGCAAGATACCGGTTGATTCAAGAAGTGAATCTGGACAGCTTTTATATCCGATCGCACCATCAACGAATCTGAGATTCATCTTTAGCCATCTACGTTTAAGGTTGATGATCTGCCCAAGGAAGGCAGATTTACAGAACCTAAAGTTTGGTACTCTGAACCAGCATTGCTTCTGATTGGTTGGCGATGCAGAGAGTGAGCCTGGAGTGGGGCAATGCTCGCTTTCGTCGGGTTGTAAATTCCGAGCACCGCCACAACCACAGCCTCAGGCTGAATCGGTCTGAAGTTGAACTCTGGTTCCCATCCGCTTCTGTTTCCTGTGTCAACTCCAGTCTCTGATGATCATGAAGTAGTGGTGGCTGTGTCAGCATGCGGTCGGAATTATGTTGTTGCGCATTGTGACACCCATCTACTTCGCTGCTGGCTGGACGCAAGGGTGCGTGCTGCCGTATGATATCACCATGACCCTGATAAGAGCTTCAATAAAGCAAGACACCGGTTCGTCACATCAAGCTTTTACACGGCACAGTAGATTGTGCAGGTTGCAGTCGTGCAGGGTGCAGAACCACGGACATTTTCATACGTGTTCGTGCTCGCGTGTGCCTTGATACTCCACGACCAGATCTTGGAACCGTGAACGAGGAACGGTAAGGCGGGAGGAGGCATGCGACCTGAGTGAATACGGAAAGACGGTCCAGGGTGTGGCGCACAGGCCTTGGCGCCGTCATTGACCGGGATTTGGGTTTTGATGGTCGTGGGAATTGTGCCCCACAAACGTGGACCTCCTAATGTTCCTACCGAAGAAGATCTGAGAACTCAGGGTGTTGGGACAGCGTAGAGAGGGACGCTTACCGTCGAAATACCAGACAACTGGACGACGCAGGATACAGTGAAACGCCTCTAACGTCGGCGCGATGCCGGGCGCTAGAACCCCAGGCCGCTGTTGCGCTGGCCAAATGTTTGGCTGAGCGGTGACGCGAGAGGCGCCAGCACCCTGCCGCCAAGGGCGTTCGCGCGAATCGCCAGTCCAAGGTAAATCTAAAACACGGCGACCTTGAAATCAACAATGCCCTTTCTGTGACCCGTTCGCTTTGTGCATTCCTTTGAGGACCCCTCTCGCGCCCCTTCACCTTTAGACCCTTACCTCGAACGCCCGGCCCGTCACTTCCTGCTCAATAACGCAACCCATGGCCTCACACTACTAGCTGCAGGGAAGCTAACACTACTACACCAACGCGCTGCGCACACCTACACCACGAATAGCGCTCGCATAGCGCTCGAAACAACCCAACATGTCGGCTACTCAGTCGTCGGCGGCACCGGCGACGTCTACCATAGGCGCCCAAGATAGGGAGAACCAGAGCATCGAAAACTTCGCCGCCTCTCTGTCCACTGCCGCTGTCATTTTCGGTGTGCAGATGGGCTTTTTCCTGATCTTAAGTGGCAATTGGAAGTTCACGCGGTCAAAGAAGAGTGCGACCGAACAGCCTACACAGCGCCAAAGCCTGTTCCAGAGAATATAGTACGTGCTGCTCGTTCCTCGGTATGACGTCGCTAACAGCTCACAGCTACTACAAGACAGCCTTCGTACCAAAGGCCAAGCGCATTGCAGCCCCCGTCACCGCTATCGAATCTATCAAGACCGTATTCAAAATCAGCGACCGTGAACTCATCCGCATTGCAGGTGTCGATGGCTTCCTATTCCTCCAATACCTGCAACTGCTCCTTCGCATATTCATACCCATGGCCATAGTCATCCTCCCAATCCTGCTGCCAATCAACCGTATTGGAGATGTACCTGGCGTCTCAGGCCTCGACTCGTTCGCATGGCCGCACGTGGGTGTTCCACAGAAACATCGTTATCTGTGGGCACATCTGGTTCTGGCAGTGCTGGTCGTCTGCTGGGTCTGCTTCAACTTCTTTCTGGCGTTGAGAAAGTTTGTCCGCCTAAGGCAGACCATTCTGACCATGCCAGAGCATCGTATACGTGCTTCTGCGACGACGATTCTGGTGCAGAGCATTCCGCGCAAGTGGCTTACCATGGCGGCACTAGATGCGCTGTACGATGTCTTTCCTGGTGGCATCAAGGAAATTTGGATCAACCGCAACTTCGACGAACTACAAGACAAGGTCAACAAAAGGAGTAAGATCGCTAGAGCTCTTGAATCTGCCGAGACGAACTTGATCATCAAATGTACGAAGAAGCACAAGGAGATGGAGGCAGCAAAGGCGAAAGAAGAAGGCAAGAAGAAGAAGACGAAAAGGGAACGAAAGCAAGAGGAAGCGGACAAGGATGATGAGATTGCCCACGAGACCGTCGATCACGGCACAGATGCTGGTAATCCACACCAAATCGAGCGTCAACTTCAGTCCGTGTTGGAAGAAAGCGATTCCTCGTCGTCATCCGATTCGTCCCGCTCGTCATCACCTTCACGCAAGAAGCCTATTTTCCCGATACCGTTTGTTGGACAGGGCCTACACGCTGTTGGAGATGGGTTCCGCGACGTAGGACAGGGTGTCGGCAACTTTAACAAGAAGATCTACGGTGGCTTCAAGGGCGCATTTGCTGGGAAAGATAGAAATGGAAATGCTCCACCTCAGCTCGACGGGAACGGTGATAGACCACTCTCTTCCCCGACCTCCGCAGACTTTATGCCAAGGGGTACGAGCAGCGACACATACTCTCCGTTGGCAGCCCAGGACCAGGATCAGATGGATGCTGAGCGTATTGTTACAGCTCCTGATGAAAAGCACAAGCATCAGCATGGCGAGCAGGAGAAGAAGAGCGCGCTAGAGATAGTCAAGGACTCGCCCTTCAACCCGATTCGACCTCTTCGACGTATGAGCGACGATTTCGCGAGCCCCCAGCCTTTCCGCAAACCTGGTGAAGAGTTGCCGGAAGACTTGAAAGAACCCGCCAAAGTTAAATACGACTATAACGGCGTTTACCGTGAGGCTCTCATAGAGGACGATGACACCGCACTGTGGAGAACGTACATCACGCCGAAGGACCGTGAAACCATGCGCCTTCCGCTATTCAAGTGGGACTGGTGGCCCACTATCCCATTGCTTGGTAAGAAGGTCGACACGATCTACCATTGCCGTAAAGAGCTGGCTCGCCTTAATGCCGAAATCGATGACGACCAGGCCCACCCTGAGCGTTATCCTTTGATGAACTCCGCCTTCATCCAATTCAACCACCAAGTTGCTGCGCACATGGCTTGCCAGTCGTTAAGTCACCACGTTCCAAGGCAGATGGATCCTCGAACCGTCGAAGTCAACCCCAACTACGTGCTTTGGGACAATCTCACCATGAAGTGGTGGGAAAGATACCTTCGACTCTTTGGTGTTATCTTACTGATCGTTGGACTGATCATCTTCTGGGGTATTCCAGTCTCGTTCACCGGAGCCTTATCCCAGATTTCCACCTTGACAGACGAGTTACCGTGGCTAGGCTTCCTCAACCGCCTTCCCCCGTGGGCAATCAGTTTCGTTCAGGGTGTGTTGCCTCCCCTGTTCTTGGCCATCCTATTTGCTGTTCTGCCAATCGTTTTACGTTTCCTCGCTGGAGTCACTGGTACTACAACATCTGGAGAGCGCGAGCTTCTCGTGCAGAACTTCTACTTCGCATTCGTTTTCATCCAATTGTTCTTGGTCGTGTCGCTGTCCACGGGTATCACAGCCACAATCGAGAAAATCACCAACGATCCTATCAGTGTTCCTCAAACGCTGGCTGAGAACTTGCCGAAGTCTGCCAACTACTTCTTCTCATACATGATTCTACAAGCTCTTAGTATCAGCTCCGGTACCTTACTACAGATTGGTGCAGTTGCAGTCATTGTACTCTTTGGCTTCTTTGATACGACCCCTCGCGACAAGGTCTCCAGAGTACTCAACAGGTCGGGCATCAACTGGGGCACCATGATACCAGTATACACCAACTTTGGTGCCATCGGTATTATTTACTCGGTCATTTCGCCTTTAATCATCATCATGATGTTGATCACCTTCACCCTCTTTTGGTTCACCTACCGATACCAGATGATCTTCGTCTCCTACGCTAAAGCCGAAACGAACGGACTGATCTTCCCGAAGGCTGTCAACCAGCTCTTCACTGGGTTGTACTTCCTAGAGCTCTGTCTCATTGGCCTGTTCTTCCTACAAACCAACAGAGCTTGTGTTCCACATGCAGTCATTATGATTGTGACTCTGATCTTCACTGTACTCTTCCAGTTTGTGCTCAACCGAGCGTTTGGTCCACTATTCACCTACCTCCCAATTACCTTTGAGGATGAGGCTGTCGAGCGTGATGAAGCGTTCCAGCGTGCTCAGGCTGGACGATGGGCCAAGGATGACGATGGAGAGCATCAGTCGCTGGTTGGGGAGCACGCCGCTCAGACGGCAGAAGACCGCGAACGCGCACACATGGAAGCTCTGGACCGCCTGGATGCACAGCAAACACGTCCAGGCAACGGCAACGAAGAATACGAACTCAAGAACATGGACAGCCCTGAGCGGTCTCGTAAGACCAACTGGGCCAACAAGTCTCGAAACTCTGTCAATGGCAGCCGCTCACGCTCACGGTCCCACACGACGCCTAAGAAGCACAAGCGTAAGGATCCACTAGATGTCTTTGCAGATACCCTTAAGCGCGGCCTCAACGACGTCACAGACGGTGTCACGCGTCCCGTGCGCGATATTGAGTCCCAGGTTCTGCCTACAGCGAACCTGTTCGACGATATCGATGATGAGCTGCAAGATATCGAGCCGGAAGCCCGCCAGAAGCTCATTAAGCGTAGCTTCCAACATCCGGCAACACGTACCATTCAGCCGGCGGTATGGATACCGCACGACGAGCTTGGCATCGCTAAGGACGAGATCAAGCGTACAAGCGCCTTCAGTTCCAGAATCTGGATCACGAGTGTCAATGCACGCCTTGATGGACGCGGGAAGGTCATGTATAGGGGACTGCCCCCGGATCGCGACCCATTCGAGAACATGGATGTGTAGAGAAGGTCGAGCAAAGACCTGGAGTTTTCATTTTCATTTTCCTTTTGGTTGTTAGCGAGCCCTCACTAGCATTTAGCTTGTCTGCATAGCGTGCGTGGCTTGCATGGTACACATAGCGCTTGTCGCTTTACTGCATTTTAGGAAGTTGAAGTTTATACCCTTTATCATATGGCGTGCATGATGGAGACGGACCAAGACCAATAGATAGCATGCAATACAATGCAACTTGGACATGATCTTTCGATGTTTCTTCCTATGATCCATCCAATTACTCTTCACTTGAACTACGCTACATGGATCTCAGAGCACAGCGTTGTGAAAGTTGAGCCCAGAGATCACATGCGCGACGCGTCGCGCTAACCCCACAACGCGTCAGTCGCATCGACTTCCCACCTTACGCCAACACCACCTTCACTTCCGGCCTGAGCGCAAGACTACGACGATGTCGAAACAAGGCACTGTGGTAGAACAGAAGCAGTTCTTCCTGCAAGCGAAGAAACACCACCTCTCGCGCGCGATCATTCCTTCACAGCGACTCAAAACAACCGCAGAAGATGGAAGCATTGAGCTCAGCGTGGTCAAGGGCGCGCTAGACAAAGTCAACCGCGACCTCAAGCAACACTCGCGCAAAGTGTACAGCCGGCAGATGATCGACCACATCGTGCAGCAAATCGACGAACTATACTGGGAGTCTGGCGCCCGAGACATCGACGAGGGTGAAGAAGATGCCCCAGAGGAAGACAGCAATACATTGTACAAGAGCGACAATCTCACCGTCGACGACAATATCGCCAAGTTGCCCACTGTCTGGGACACGTCCGCCGATTCCACGTCCTCTCCCGACGTCGACCAAGATGATTATACCGCTGCCTTCGCGCGCCTGCAAGATCTCTCCGCCCAGCGCCTCTCGCTACAGATGAAACTCACAACGTACCGCACGCTCCTCACGCTGCTCGAGCCGTATCGCAAGCCCAAAGAGAACATTCAGCCGAACCTGGTGTGGAGGGATGCGCCGCTTGCACCAGAGCTAGCGAAGACGAGGACGCTGGCAATACGTGTTGCAGGCAGAGTGGGCGAGAAGTTTGGGGATGTGCAGGTACCGGCTACAGCGGATGAGGAGGGGGATGTTGATATGCTGGCTCTGCAGGGGCAGAGTAAGAAGAAGCTGGATGCGATTCTGGCAGGCTGGTGAGGTGTCGTGCAAGAGGAGTGGAGTTGGGTAGGCACGAAAGGCTGCCCCTGCTCTGCTCACAATAAGATGGCAGGGGCGGTCGCGTACCTGTGTATGCCTTTACGCTTGCACTATCTCGACTTCACCACTATCACCACGACCATCTCTAAGGACCACCCACCATCGCTACCATCGCTACGCGCATTCGTTAACACCATCATGAGCTGTATGTATATCATACAAGTGCTGATGGCTGTTACTGACTGTGCAGCAGCCCATAGGCGATCTCCCGTCTATCGCGGACCGGTCGTGCCCAATACCATGGGCTCAGTCTACCTGCCTTCTGGATCGATATCTGAGAACAGGCTGAGGGAACGCTCGAGATCGAACGTGTCTTCTGCCAACGACAACGAACTAGCTCCAGTCCCCGATATTAGAGCATCAAAACCACGCAATTCCGTAACACAGATGTTGCGCCGAAACACCTCTCGGCGGAGAGCCAAAGAACGTGCGAGGGCACTTGCGGCTTGGAGTCGAACCACCAGCCCACTTTGCAGTACACCCAACACAACCAATTCCACCCATCATTCTAAGTTGGGAGCTTTGGAGTCAATTCGCAATGCTCTCAGAAGGCCCAAAACTCGCAATCCACCCGAATCTTCTAATGCCCCCAACTCGACCGGTACAGCCCGGACGAGTTCCCAATCGCGGCAGCGCGCAAACTCAGAGCCTAGCTTACGTGGAAATCTGGAGACTGTCGTAGTCGCCAAACATTTCGTGCCTTAGGAGACACGCTATGAGCCGCAGACCGATGGCCTCGCAGATGCCCGCCTGAACCTAGACGTCATCAAGGCCAAGTTGAAGCTGGTCACCCACCCGGACAACGCATCAGAGCAGATGGTCAGGAAACTGGCCGCCGAGGTGGACAGGTGGAGGGTGTCTCGGGAGGAAGTCAATGAGGTGGGAAATGGTGAGAAGGTAGACGATGAAGTAAGGAGCCAGTCAGACATCAGAGGAAGCTTGAGTGCGGAGGAGAGAGCCGTGGACGACGACTTGCAGTCTATTCTTGAATTGTACATGCAGCGTTCCAATACTTCTGAGACCTCCTTCATCGGTGTGGAAGAGACGCATGAGTTCGAAGATATCGAAATCCCCCGATCGCCCACGCCGAGCATACATTCAACAGACCTGCTTATCGATTCAAGCGCAGACCGGGTAGAACCAGCTTTCGCCCCTGACTACAGACGGGCGGGTGTGATTTGTGGCACGAGTGCGATTCCAATGGGGATGTACGAACCCGGCAAACACCCCATGACCGGCCTCCGGAACCCTGAACCCGAGCACCAGGGAACATGTCTGAAATGGAGGTCATGGTGCTGCAACTGGCGGATATGGCACTATTTGGGTTGTGGGAAGGAAGATGCGAGTCACGGGCGTATTATGTCGTTTGGCTCGTAGCCTAGAACAGGGCATTGTAGATGTAAATGCGATTGTTCGTTATATCTAACCGTACCGTCCAAACGCCAACGCTATGCCAACCATCCAAAATTCCAATCAATCAATCAATCTCAACATCGAAACCACTCCGTGGTGCACTCTTCACCCCCGCTCCTCCTCCTCATCACTACTATCCCCCCTCTCCTCCCATCCCGCCAACTGCCTCAACACCCTATTCTCCTCCTTCAACGCCTTCATCTCCGCAACAACACCCTCCTCCCCTTGCGTCTGCACCTTCAGCGCCTGCCGCGCGTACTCCGCCACCCGTCCCAATCCCGCCTGCCACTCTGCGTGTTCGAGCCGCAGCTGCATGCTTGTTGCGCGCTCATTGTCGAGCAGGCCTTGGTAGTGTTTGTGCAGCGCGAGGATGGAGGATGTTTGGTTGTAAGCGTATGGACGGAGTTTGTCGAGGAGCAGGGTGAGTGCGTTTTCGTAGTCGGTTATTAGGGATGTGAGGGATGTGTTTGTTGCGTGGAGGGCGGCGGAGGTGGATTCTGAGGCGGTGAGGCGGGATTGGAGGGCGTTGAGTTCGGCGGTGCGGGATGCTGCTGGGAGTGTGATGTTAGTACTTGCGATTGCTTCCAGTTTCGGTGGCAAGGTGAGGTTGATGATGGGTGGTTTGGGGGAGCTGTACAATTGCGAGGAGACGCACCGTTTATTTCGCCGTTTACTTCGCGTGCGCCCAGCCGACTGAAGTCCTGACCGCCTTCTTCGGCGGCGCGTTGTTGCAGCGCTTGCACCCCGTTTAGAACGCCCTGGGTTTGCGCCTTGTTCTCCTCCAGCATCTGGCTGAGCTGCTGGACCACGCTCCACAGGTGATTCATGTCTGTCTGCTGGCCGCCGCTGGGCAGGCCGTTGACCATGGGGATGCCGTTTTGCTGGGGCGCGCCGTTCATTTGGGAAGCTTGTGATGGGGAGGGCGAGGGAGCGGAGCGCGGCATGGCGACGTTGCCGGTGCTGTCGAGGAAGGAGTAGTTGTTCATTGCGACGGAATTCGGGAGATTTGGGGCGGCTCGTAGGCCCGCGGCACGGTGGGTGGGTGGAGATGCAGGTGCGGGAGCTTGTAGGGTTGTGCTGTCTTGTGACAATCGCGGATTGGACGTGGGAAAGCGGGCAAGACCAGGTTGCGTGCTTCGGATCGTGCGGAAGATATTTAGAGAATGTGTAATGCCATGCGCCGGGAGTGAGTGTGGGGAAGTTGCACCGCGGGAGTGCGCTCTGGAGCAGTCGCGCAGGTAAGGCTTAGCGTCTTGGCTGACCGGGGTCAAGTGTGCATGTTCAGCTCTCCGTTACCTTCAATTCCGTCCCATGTGTGCATGTAATCATAGGTGCTCTGCAGCGTTGTTTCAGTCACATACATGCCTATTTTGGCAGGTTCTTTGTAAAAGTGTTGATTGCAGTCGACGTCTGTACATCCCAGGGCGCGTCATGTCATTGTGAAGGGCGTGATTTGAACGTCTCCCATTTACAATCCATTGGACTCTGCCGCTTTGGCAAAACTCTCAGCTGCCTAAACGAGTAGGTCCTGACTAAAAGTGTTGAACGTAGGAGGCAGATGTACATGCCAGGGCGTACTCTGGCCATCACGAAGGGCGCATTGAGGCTACAAAGTGACATTGAATCTTGAACGTCATTCCATATCTCGTTACTCGTTTTGTATCATGCTGAAGTGTTCAGTGCATCGTCCGGCCACCCATTCTACAGCTTTTGCTTTGCCTCTTCATCAATCTGGCAGAAGGCCTTGAACGTGACCAAGCCCTCATCTCCAGCGTCGGTTGTGCTCTCGATGACTACCTCGGCGGTCGCTCCAACGAAGTAGACATAGCCCTCCTTCAGCTCCTCCTTCTTCGGGCCTACGCTGATGGTACCCTCGCCCTTGGTGCACAGAATGATACTGGGTCCGTCGATGGGATCAAACGTCGTCTTTGCGCCCTTCTTGTTGAGCTCTGTCCTGACAACTGCGAACTCGGGAATTGGAGGGTCATAGAGGGTGTTTGACGAGTTTGAAGAGTACGCAACGGTGTTCATCTTTGCGTAGGCGTAGTCTGTAGGACTCATCTTCTGCTCGCTTATGGGCGCGTACGAGTACGTCAGCATCGTAGTGAGGGTGTCAACATCCTTGAACTTGGGAGTGAAGCCGGCACGCACGACGTTGTCGGACGAGGCCATACACTCGATGATGTCTCCAGAAAGGTAAGCGTGGATGTCGTCGGCCTTGAGGAACATGGCTTCGCCAACCTCGAGCTTGACGTAGTTCAGGAAGAACTGGACGAACAGCCCAATGTCACCAGGGAATTGTGCATCGAGGCGGACGACGAGGTCAGCAAGCTCCTGGCCATCGTTGGAGGGACCGCCGTTGCCAGCGAAGGACGAGCCCTCAGACTTGGCGGCAGAGATGAGCTCGTCTGCGGCCGAGGCTAAGGCATCCTTGTCTGTGTTCATGACCTTGGTGAAGGCGGACTGGAGGGCCTTCTTGTTGGCCTTGACATCCTCCTCCTTGTCTGATGTCTCCTTGCCCTTGATTGTGTTCTCAAAGTTCTTGGCCTCCTCCTCGCCGACGAGCTTGCGCAACGATGGGATGTTCTGGAAGAAGTGCGCGAGCTCGCTGAGGGGTCGGAAGCCGCAGAGGCCGTCGAAGGGTGTGACAGCGATGGTCATCTCGGGCTTGTGGTTGTCATCTTGAAGGTGACGTCAGTCGGGGTATCTTGAAAGAAGTCCATGCAACCCACCTGGGTAGTTCTTCGAGTCCCTCTTGTGCAATTGCTCCGCAAGCTTCTTGTTTGGGTGAGCCTGGATGCTCAGTGCCTTGCCGATGGACAGGACCTTGAACAAGAAGGGCAGCTTGTTCTCATAGCGCTCGGCAATATCGGCCGAGAGGAGAGACTGGTTCTCCTGGACGAGGTCAAGGAGGGTACGTTGGGTTTCAACGTCCTTCGAAGGAAGGGAGGGATGTGTGCCCATCCATAGCTGGGAGGTTGTCAGTACTCCAACCTACTCGATGCTGCGTAGAAGTATACCTCGGCATATGGCTTGTCTTCTTGGATAGAGAAGTCCTCTGAGGCCGTGGCAGCGTGAAACTTGGCGGCCGCAGAGTCCTTGCCGACCTTTCCTGGAGAGCTTCAGCATGGTGCTGGGTAAACATCAAGCGCGGGGCAGCGCACCCCAGTCGTAGCTGTTGACGCCTGTATGTAGTCAGTATTTGTGTGGGTTTTATAGTTTGAGGCAGTTGGCGTACCGCACTGTAGTCTGATCAAAGGCACACGCATCTTGAATACCTCCTGGCTGTGTTTTGGTGAAGAAGTGGCGGCAACAGCAGAGCCCCAAGGGAGTTTTGGCGGGGTCCACCAAGCCACAACGCGCGCGGAGGCTCCACGCCCGGCCACCAGATCAGCGGTAGGTTCAATTAAGCTGCGTCCCACTCCATCCACTATCCCCCTTCCAATCGCTTAGTGCCTCGGTACCTTGCATTCGCAGACCTCCGCACCACCTGCATTATCATTCTTCGTCCCTTTCGCGCTTCACTTTCCCCAATCCTCTACTGATGCGCGTTGGTGGTCGTGCCCCGAAGTAAGTCGCGCGTCTCGGACAGGCAGCAAGAGCTTTGGAATCGTCGGAGTGCACCCTTCTCCAACATGGCCGCGCGCAGCAGGCCCCGTGGAGGGCAGATGAAGGACGAGTACGATGAGGAAAGATCACTTTGGAACCAAATCAAGTCTGATGCACGCCACATCGACCAACTCATGGTACGTATGCAATTACGCCTTCAGCTCCGCATTGTTATCTATATATCACGATATGTCTGCCAGAGACTTGAAGGGCTTGAAGGATACGAGCGGTTATTGCGGCGGAGCCCCCAGTTCTGCAACCACACGAGAGCAACGGAAACGGTGGGCAGACATCCAGGGGACTGCCAGGGAGATCGATCGTTTCCTGGTAAGCGTTTGCTGAAGTGCAACGCCGCCATCCGTCGGATCACCGCCCGCAGAAGCAGCACCAAAGAGTTCACTGACTTATCCCGTGGATGCCGGAGTACTGGTTTATTTTGACTGCTTCTAACATTGATTGCAGGCACAAGCAGAAGCCATTCGTAAGAAGATTCTAGAGCTGGAGGCCGCTCAGAATGCTCGATTGGGTTCGTCTACCTCTACTTGCCATGTTCCACACATCCATACTGATCGAGATAGCACGCGGCGCCCAGCCCTCAGACAGAATCGACGATGAGCTTGAGACTAACCTTCGTGAGTTCATCAGACTGGACAACGAAGTGATAGGCCTTGTCAAATCAGAGGATGGCGGGAACGATATCTCAACCCAAATGGCCATCTTGTCAGCACTCAGAAGCTCAGACGATACACCAACATCTGCATCGCGCGCAACTAGTGTCGGCAAATCGCGCGATCGACAAGGCAAACGCAAAGTTACTGAAAGCTTCGACGACCGGGACAGCATCGCGGCCGACAGCCCAGGACCAAGCCCCAAGGTCGTTATCAGCCAAAAAGATAAGCTCATTGCGAAATCGACGAGTAGCCGGGCAGGATCGGTGCCTATTGGACGCGAGGGAAGCGTAAAGGCCGATGACGACGACAATGGTAAGGGTAAGAAGGGTCGCTCTTCTATTCCCAAATCTTCTTCCAATTCATCGAAACGGAGCTTTGCTCGTTGAGCGAGCAGATCAGACTCGTTTTGTCATGTTTCGGCGTTACATTAGACGGCAACGATACCCTTTGGCATTCCTCATACTTCTGTCAGACACTCCTAGCTTCTTAGTCTAGCGAGGTAGTTCATTCAGGACCTTGTCTGTCAGCTCATGTCTTCATCTATTCTCTGCTTTCAATCTAGCTTTCATGAATGACCGTATGACTAACACCCATCCAGACCACCCTCCTCGCCGTCTCTCCCCCAACACCGAAGTACTCTACCGCAACAGCAAGCAGCGAGTCAACCAGGAGGGCGAAGGGATACTCTGCCGTGTCACCAGTGTTATCGGCGACGGCAAACAGCGCCGCTATGAAATTATCGATGCAGACCCAGACCCACCGACACCCAGCCAGCCGTACCGTGCATCCGTCGCCCACCTTGTCCCTATCCCACCACCATCCGCTAACACCACACTTCCGGACTTACCGAAGAAGCGGGGCGTGTTGGCGCTCTATCCTGGTACAACGACCTTCTATAAGGCGGAAGTTGTTGCAAACTGGGTCGCTGAGAAGGTCAAGAAAGAAAAGGATGACAAAGACGCCAGCACGGACGGCAAAGAGAATTTGGTCCGTCTTAGATTCGAGGGTGAAGATGAAGCAGATCGGGAGATGAGTGTAGAGAGGAGATACGTGTTACCCGATAAATGAGCGGGTCACACAGGTGTTTTTTTTGGGGGGGGGGGGGGGGTTCGACGATTAGAAGTTTATCCGGAGTCTTGCATATGTGCTTGGGTATCTAGTATCTTTTGAGGTTTATTATCTGAATAGGAACAGTATTATATCAAATCTATCGTATCTATAACTGTATGATGCATTCCCGTTGCACTTTGTTGATAGAAACACAGCGTCCCAGCCAAGGTCAAAGGAGGGTCGATCAATATTGAATAATAATACGACAAGAGTATGCTCAATATTAAGACACTCAAGTGTACTACATTGAAGGTCTTATGAGGTCCTTCACAGTTCACAAACGATCATGTGTTTTCGCGTTCGGCATTCACGCGCTCCCATTGGCTGGCCACAGCTCGACGAATGACGCCGACGATATTACCGTCCAAATTGCGCGTCAATCCTCCTGAACATCCCGTTCGAGCCAGGACGTGTCGACGCCGTTGAACCTCCAATTGCCATACTCATTGGCCGTCAACAACATGCGCACCTCTCGTATATCGCGCGACACATCGCGCATCCTTGCCGCAAGTCGAACACTACGTCAGACCCGCTCCGGCGCGAATCCACCCGTCCACACAGCGTCCGACTCGGAATTGAGCTCTGTCCCGTCAGATGCAGGGTCAGACGATGACTTTGCTACTCCTCCGCCTAAGAGAAGGAAGGCAGCACGCGATACACCCGTGAAACTCAAGCGCGAGAGCAATGAGCTATCTTTGACGAGCATCGCCTCGCCGAAGAAGGAAACAAAGGCAAAGAAGGCGCGGCGTGTGCCGGCGAAGAAGATCACGGGTGCAGATGGGAGTGTTAAAATGGAGCCGCCGCCTAATTGGGAGGAGATCTATGCGCTGACGCGGGAGATGCGCAATGAGAATGCTGCACCGGTGGACACAATGGGCTGCGAAAGTTTGGCAGACAGGAAGCAGAGTCCGCGAGACCAGCGCTTCCAGACGCTCGTTGCGCTTATGCTGAGCAGTCAGACAAAAGATACGGTTACAGCTGTTGCTATGCGCGGCATGCAGGAACGAATGCCTGGTGTACTTGATCCAACCTTGACTATTTTTAACAATTGCTAATTCACCCAGGGCTTCAATCTCGAATCTATGCTCGCAATCGAACCTGCTGAGCTGAATGGTTTCATCAATAAAGTCGGCTTTCACAACCTCAAAACAAAGTACATCAAACAAACCGCCGAAATCTTACGCGACAAGTTCGACTCCGATATCCCCGACACGATAGCCGGACTGGTCTCGCTCCCCGGCGTCGGGCCGAAAATGGGATACCTTACCCTCAGCGCAGCATGGGGCCGCGACGAAGGCATTGGCGTCGATGTTCATGTGCACCGCATCTCGAACCTGTGGGGCTGGAATAAGACGCAGAACCCTGAGCAGACTAGAGCGGCATTGGAGAGCTGGTTGCCGAGGGACAAATGGCATGACATCAATAACCTCTTGGTCGGGTTCGGGCAGACGATCTGCTTGCCTGTGGGGAGGAAATGTGGGGATTGTAAGTTGAGCGAGCGGGGTCTATGTCCTAGTGCTGTTGTTGGGGTCAAGACGAAGATCAAGAAGGAGGCTGTTGTAAAGCTAGAGCCGGATGGTGAGGAAGAAGTCAAGGAAGAGGTGATCGTGGCTAAGATCGGTGAGGTGAAGGCTGAAGATGTGGATGTCACGATTGGAGACATTGAAGACATTGGGCGAGCACCTCGCAAGCGAACTTCACAAAGCAAGACCTAATCAATCATGGCCACGACAGCATGTGAGCATGAACCTTGCACTAGGCTCCACATCTCATTACACACTGCGTGTTTCAGGCGTGTCACTCCTATTGCGCTCAACATGGCAACAGCAAACGGTCACGGGCAGTCACACTAACATACACCTTCCTCACTCATGCGGGATTGAACACCGTAATCGATATGTTTGCGCCTGGAAGCTTTCACTCACCCCGCTCGACTCGACTGCAGGGACCGTGAAATGGTCCACCGTGCACGGTGGTAGCGAGGACCTTCCCCACTCCCCCAACTGGATATCTCCCCCCGATCCCTCACCAATACCTCAACAACGCTGCACTGCGAGACACATCTTTCAGTTCTCTCGACGTAGATATCGACCAACAACATGCTATGGCGGAGGAAGATCCGCGCGCCCTCACCGCCACGTTTGAACACCTCGATCCCTGAGATAGAGCATCACCTGGCTACGATGGACTCGCATAGCGCTGATCCACAAAGAAAATGGACCAAAATGTCTGCTACCATGTCTGAAGACGTCTCGGCTGCCTCAGATAATGACCAGGATAACATCAAGTTGCAAGATGCTGGCCCTTCACAGAAGTCACTCAATCGACAGTCCCGGGAAGGCGATGCGAAGACTGCTGCAGTAAAGTCTAACAAGAACGTCAAAACTCCAAAGCCTAGGAAGAGCGGATCAATCCACATCAAAGCTCAGCGCTCGCGACCAAGGTTCTTGACTCTTGTCGCTTGTGTCTCATATCTGCTCTTCCAGCTCCTCGGCATAGACCTGGGACTACGCCTTATCAACGGCTATACAGAGCCTCGCCAGCAGCGAGCTAAGCTTCAGCTGCAAGCTGCAATGAGCGATCTAGTTAGCGAACGCATTCTACACAACAAGCTTGACATTCTCCTGAGTACCACGCTCGAACGACAGTACATGGAGAGCTACGAGCACTGTCTTGCTCGTGGCCTTCACAAGGCTGATGATATGTTCCTTGGAATTGACTTCACACGGTTTCTCGATGTTCGGGAGCAGACCAAGGATTGGGTTACGGACAACTGCGATAGATTGATGTTTACACCCCAACTGCATACTCCGAATGCGTCCAGGCTGTGGTCGACAGCGAGCAATTTCCGATGGGCCGCCGGGAACTCTCTCCGGCTGTTCAAGTATAAGGCCGCGCTGCTCCGGGATAGATTACGCGGTACAGAGCCTCGGCTTGATGCGGAGCCAGGCGCCACGAATGCAAACAACAACACACCGAAACGCTCCGGCGTGCCTCCCCAGATGCCGTCTGGCTTCGGCTTGGATTGCGATGAACACTCCCGGTGTCGCTTGATTTACGCAGTGTCGCCAGTCTCAGCTACTGACAGGAAGACCTTGGACGAAGCTGTTATCAAAGCTAGTAAAGAGTTTTCCAAGTGGTCCTGGTCACTCGAAAGGGCTATCAGTGTCAATAGCTACATGATCCGCCTGCTAGCCACTTTGCAACCCTTTTTTGGAAGCTTCTTCTTGTTGGCGATACTTCTCTCTCCGCCCCAATCTCAGCAATTCAAGTCGCCTTCATCTCCAAGGCTTGTAGGTGCCTGGCGACGCATCTGCAACAGCATCGCTCACCTACAGCACAACGAAACGCTCGCCCTTGGGCTGATCATCAATACAGCGTTGTATGCGCTCTTGCGCTTACAATTCGAGTATATCACCGCAGAGTTCGACCGCTTGTTGCTCCCAGCTGGTCTCGGATTCTGCGCATTCCACATTCCCCAGACGATTGCCTTCCTCAGCCCCGAACCACAGGCAGTTGAGACTCTCCGCAGCTTTTGCCGGGCTATGAAAGAGCTATACCTCATCATCCGAGACGTTGAACTTGTTCGACCGAATACCTCCAGGAGGAAGCCTTCCTCTCGAAGTAAAAGGACCATATCCCTTAAGCTCAAGCCGGCTTCCAAGATTGCTGCTCGCTTTATTTCACCGCTGACGCCTATTTCTGAGGACCTCCAATATGAGCGTAAGGCCTTGCATGCCACGCAGGGCAAGCAGCCTCTCAAGAACGTTGAAGTACAGTACGGGTACGCTACCGAGACAGACTCAGAATTTGACTCCGATGTACAGCATGGTAGTTATGCTGACCTCATTGGTCGTGTGACTCCCATGGATTCCGAGGATGCGTCAGACTGGTCTGCCGTTGAGGACTGAAGGTTGGCAGATGTGCCTATTCTATGCTAGCACACTATGTCAACCCTAACTGCAGTCCGATATGGTGCGAGGATGTATGACGAATACTTTTCGGAATTCCTCGGCATGGGAAGTTGATGATCATAGTTATGGTCTGCAAGTTTATTGGCAATAATAGAAAAATAAGATAATAATTTTCCGGTTATTTAAGGTCGTGTATGTGACGAATATGGAAGTGATCCATCAAAGAGAAAGATCCCGATCTTCCACCAACTCACATCAAGAAGCAACCCACGTCTTGCCTACTGGATATCTGTACCCCAGATATCGACCACAGGACGCCAAAAGCCACCCTGCCCACCTACTTCCTAACGCCGAGGCCTCATGCTGCCTCCCACCACTCACCCCGCCCTCCTCTCCGCCGGAAACAACCTCCTCGTCTTCACTACGCCTCCCCCCGCCAACGCACTCCCACCACGTCCACCCTCGCCTCCTTTCACCCTGCCCCATGCATCCGTCGTCGGCCGTCCTGTGACACCATTGAACAGCGGGCGAGAGTAGTTCGGTTTCCTGGCTGCCGAGGTTGTGGCGTGGTACGGGCTGTTGGTGCGTTGTGCTTCGTCAACGAGTCGTTCTTTCATCGCTGCATCCTGCTCAGCTTTCAGCGCTGCTCGCCGGGCAGTTTCCGCATCGTTGTGCAGCGCGGTACCGATTATGCCGTTGCCGAGGGGGCAGGAGAGGAAGGGTAGGGCGTGGGCGTTGTATGTGTATGCCTCCTCATTCTCACTCTCTTCCTGCATATACTTCTCGTTCACACTCAGCCTATCCGCCATCGTCATCTTCTCTACCGTCTCGCCACCCACGACACCTGCACCACCACTCCTCGCGTCGTGTAAACCAGCGACCATCTGCCCCTGAAACAGCCCCTCCTCCTGCGTCCTTAATCCTAACGGTAGTCCCACGCGCGGCCTCACGTACACAAATGGCTCGATGCAGAGTTGTGCCGCGCGCGCTTTATACAGCTTTTTACCCACGTCGAAGCGCTCTTCCCACGAGAGAAGCGTGAGGTCGCGGAAGGCGTGGCGGAAGGCGCGCCAGGCTTTAGGGAAGGGGGAGTTCATGGGTGCGATGAGGGCCTTAAACGGCAGGGTGGGTTCAGGCGTGGGGGGCGTGAGGAGCGAGTGGAGGCGTGATGCTTCGGGGTGGGTGGTGGGGTCTTGGTTTGGAAGCGGGAGGGTGGCTGGATTCTGATCTTCGACTGATGTGGATGTTTCTGGTGAGGCGGTTTCGTGGAAGGTGGAGTTGAAGTCCAGGAGGGCTTGGATGCAGGCGCCTTCTCCGGAGCTGGGGGGATTGCCGCCGGGCGGGAAGTGCTTGGCGAATGTACAGTATACGTGTGGTTTGGTGTGGCTCTCGAGGATGCTGAGGTGGTATCTGGTGATTTCATTTGCGCGGAGATTGCAGCGAGTTAGGATGATCTTGTACTCGAAGCCGGTGGTGTCGAGGTAGTAGTGGTACAGGTCTTGGAGAGAAGGGTTCTTAGCTTGGACTCCAGGGACAAGAGATGCGGGCTGGAAGGAGGTCGTGCTGAGAGAGTGCGATGTTGCTGACGAGGGAGAGGAGAGGTCGTGGGCGTTAGAAGTCGAGGACTGAGGCAGAGATGGAGCGGTAGTGGTGGGACGATCAGTCTTTGAGGGCTCGCGCTTCTTCGCTGCCTCCTCGTCTCTCTTCGCTTTGGCCGCTTCCCGCTCTTCCCTCCTCCGCTTCAGATCATCTGCCGCAGACACAAACGGCACGTTGATCACATCCGCAAAGAAGAAGCTCTTTGAGACCTTGGGCTTGCGAGGGACCGCGCGAGACCGGGACTTGGACGTACCTGTTCCCGTAGCCTTCTTCGCCTCTTCACACCCATCGTTGAACTTCTTCGCGTCAACCAACGGCCCCAGCTTCTTCAGCTCCTTCTTCCTCTTCCTCTCGCGCCACAGATACTCCCATGTGTATTTCGACTCCGCGAGCTTCCTCCTTTTTTGTAAGCTGTCCTCAAGCCAGTCGTAAGTGACCACGAATGCGCCGGCCTTGACTGCTGCTTGTACTGCGTCTGTGGAGTTCTTCCAGGCGTCTTTGCCTGCGATGAGGTGTGTGACGCCTTTGCGAATGTTGGGAGAATATCGACCGTCGTTGGCTTCAATCCACTTCTTGAGCTGGGAATTGTCGGCTGGGAGCGTGCCGGTCACAGCTATGACAAGGTTCTTGAGGGTTCCCATAGTGGCCTTGGGATGGGGTTTGTGAGTGGAATCAGAAGTCGAAGACGATGGGGGTGCTTGCGGTTTGACTGGAGTTGGTGTAGGAGTGATGGACTTTTAAATCATACAGCAAATATGAGCGTCGGGTTTATATAAGGTATAGAACTCGCAGCTGTCAGTATCAGTATACTTTACTTTTCAGTTGTATGTCACCTTGAAGTGAGATCGCCGTAGTTTGGGCAGTGCAAACGCAGGTTCAGGTAAGAGAGCGATTGACGATCCCCGCTGTCCGTCATGTCATGGCCGCTGTCTGTTCGCTTGCTACGTTCAGTCTGTTAGTATTAAGTTTTTTATAGATCTCAAATATACAAAGGTTCGATATGGTTGACTTCGACATCGCGGAAGTGTGGTATAGTTGCTTCTGCGTCAGTTCGGTACTGTGCGCAGGCTGGTAATTCGAACGTCTATCCTTCACTAGCTTTTTGCTGCCTTGACGAAGGCTCGAATCTTATCCAAGCTCTGTTGCCCATCGTCTCCCTCTACACCACTGCTCACATCAACCGCCTTGACCCGATCACGGTACTCATCAAGGCCGCTTAGTATACCTTGCACGTTATCGGCGTTCAAACCACCTGCAAAGATGACCTTCAACCCCTCATCTTTTGCAAGAACGCCCTTGACGTCTGATAGGTCTAGCTGTTTACCGGACCCACCTGAGCCTGCGTCAAGGAGAGGTAAGGCATGGTGACCGCGACTACCGATACCGTGATCGTGGGGGTTGAATGCCTTGATGACTGGTACTGGAATGAGCTTCGCCCACTCGATGGGTTCCTGGCCATGAAGCTGTACGATGTCGAGGTTGAGTAGTCGCTGCTGCTCAAGTACGTACTCTAGTGACTGGTTGCGGAATACACCAACGAGCAGGGCTCGGTCGTTGACGGAGACAAGTCGTTGTGCAGCGTGGTCAAAGTAGTCAGTGGCAGATTTAGCATCGGCCAACAATGCCGACTTTACCACCTGTGGCTTCTTTGTCTTGTGCACTGTTTCCGAGATCGCTAGAGCTGTCTCTGCAGAAACAGTACGCTTGGTGCCAATAGCCAGTATCATTCCAATCAGGTCTGCTCCTGCTTCGATAGCGGCCTTTGCAGCCTCAGCACTGCGCGTTCCGCAGATCTTGACCATCGGTGTTGATGAAGTTCGGGTAGACTTCACTGTAGTGCCACCAAGCAGCTCCACAATGAATTCAGCGGTGTTAGACGCTCGCATGAGGGCCTCTCCGACCAGAACCGCACCGACGCCGTTCTCCACGTAAGGCTCGACATCCTTGGGGCCAGCAATACCACTAAGTGCGCAAACAATGATGTCCTTCGTCACCATACTCATAAGGCGGCTAGTGGTGTCCATGTCGACCTCAAAGTTTACGAGGTTGCGGTTGTTGACGCCAATTACCTTTGACCCAAGCTTCACTGCAATCTCCATCTCCTCAACGTTGTTGACTTCGACTAAAGGCTCCATACCAAGGGATTGAGAGTACTTGTAGAGTCTCTCGAGAAGCTCCTGGTCAAGCATCTTCACAATTAGGAGCACTGTGTCTGCACCAGCCAGCCTTGCCTCCAGAATCTGGTACTCGTCAAAGATGAACTCCTTACGAAGCACTGCAGGCCTGTTCGGCATGCCCTCGAGACTTTGGCGGACAGCCTTAAGGTCATCTATGCTACCCTTGAACCATTCCGGCTCTGTGAGCACAGAGATTGTGCTAGCACCTGCTTTCGCGTATGTCCTGGCTTGGGCGGGTGCGCAAGTGGACAAGGAGATTATGCCCTTGGAAGGTGACGCGCGCTTGATTTCAGACATAAGGGACAATCGGTACGGCGACTGTCGAAGGCGCTCTGGAAAGTTGATCTGCGGCGGTGCAAGATTCAGATCGTACGAAGCTTGGAGATCGCTCGGTCTCTGGGACGGGATCTTCTTCTGCTCGGCAACAGCTGCTTTGCGGTGCGCATAGATCTTCTCCAGGATAGACGTTTGCTTGTCTTTCTTGGCTCCGTTTGTAGCACCGTTTGTCTCGACACCAATCGCCTTTGCGTGTGCCTCCTTCTGCAGCTTCTCGTTCTCTGCCCAGGTTCCACCCTGCATCTGGAGGAAGTTCCTGAACATGATACGCCCATCTTCGGTCAGGATACTCTCGGGGTGAAACTGCACGCCCTCAATCACGAACTCCTTGTGGCGCACGCCCATGATGACCTCCTTCACATCCGAGTCGGGGTTCGCTGGGATCGTGGAGGTCACTTCCAGACATTCTGGCAGCGTGCTGTGTGTGCCAGCGAGCGAGTGGTATCTTGTGACTGGGACCTGCTGAGTGACACCGGCATACACGCCCTTGCCATCGTGGGTGAGAGGAGACGTCTTGCCGTGCAAGATCTGACCAGTCACGTCCACGGTGCCGCCGAAGGTGAAGTAGATGCACTGTTCACCCATGCACACGCCGAAAATGGGAATCTTGCCGGCGAAGTGCTCGATTGCGGCGTTGCTTATGCCGGCATCTTTGGTAGGGTGCCCTGGCCCAGGGCTAACTACCAATTGTGTGGGCTTCTTCGCGATGAGCTCATCAAGGGAGATTTCGTCGTTGCGGTATACGGTGACAGTCGCGCCTTCGAAGACGAGGTACTGGTATACATTCCAGGTGAATGAGTCGTAGTTGTCGATCAGAATGACATTGGAGGCGGTCGGTATCGGCGGGGAGGGGTTCGGATGGCGGGGTGAGTGGTCGATCAGCGCAAGGGACGGCATGTTGACGGTTCACTCAGGTGAAGAGTGTTTTGCACTGGGGACTTGTCGTCTGAAGTGTTGGGGTGCTTGTGGTTCCCAATTGCTCTGCTCTTTGTTGCTGAGTACCGTTGGTGGGGTTCAGGGCGGCGTTCAGTGGAATGATGACTCTTCAATGACTGTGAGAGAGCTCAATGCGAGGGTTGAATCTCCAGTGTGCGTATGCGACACGAATTATCGGAGAAGGAAGGAGCGTTTCGGGAGCAGAGCGGCGTACGAGGCAAGTGACTCAGTTAATTTATCGAGTCCTCATTAATTGCGGAGGGCGGACGGAAGTGCATCGGTGGTTCGAGCTCTCATTCGCCGACCGTCTGCGCCACACGCTGTGGCTGCTGTGGCTGACGGCCAAACTCGCATCAAAGCGCGAAGCTCTGCGCGACATTCACCAGTCCAAACATTTCGGCTCCACCCCGCCCACGCACTCCACCCGCCTTAATGGCCTTTGGCTAGCTGTCTCTCTCCCAGCGCACCGCAGCGCTACCATGGCTCCCATTCAATCGACCGAATTCGACCTGTCCAAGTGCTTCAAGGGCGAGCAGCAGCTTGTGTATGTTTACGGGGACAGCAGAGGTATCGAACACGATTACTAACACAGACAGGACCTGGGACATCGCATACCGCGCCCTTTGCGAGCCTGAAACTGCATCCAGAAGCGACGCATTGCGCGACTTCCTCAATGCAAACGAGAACGTCGAAATCCTCAGCCGGCCCTGGAAACCTTTCGCGGACCCATCGGCGCAAGAGAAGAGCAAATACGAGTCCAAGACTGCGCCGATCAGTGTCGCACCTACGCCCAATGGCCACTACAATCTAGATGAGATTAAAGAGGATAGTCTATGGCTGTCAAAGGAGGCGCAAATATCAGAGTACGCAGCACTGCAGCTGGTTGCGCAAGAATGGCAGAGCAGGCCGACCGTCCAGCTACTGAGCGGTCTTACTGAAGAGGAGGCTTTGAGCGTGCAAGATGCTGCTGGCCTGGCCAACTTCGGCGCATCCACATTTGTCCCCAACTCATCCATCTTCACAACACCGCTCGCCTCAAGATCCTCGCAATTCGATACCCAAGACCAGCGTAGATTACGCATCGTCGAAATCTACCATACCACATGCGCTTCTATTATCCGCATCAGCCAGCTCCTCATCTCGTGGGGTGCTGCACCACAACTGCGCAGCCAGACAATCTACGGAAACGACTACCACACAGTTGGCGCTGGGTGGATCGAAGAGCTTGGCCAGAAGATTGCAACATCACAAAATGGCGGTCCTGCAACAGCATTAGACCAGTGTCTGCAGGCCGTGAAGAAGAGGTGCGATACTCTAGATGGCGGGTACTCCTGGGATGTGGCCGAGTCCATTATTGAGGCTGCATCGGAGAAGTGGGTGACTGCACAGACTGTAGAGCTGCTACACTTACTGCATCTGGCGCATGTCCATGCTGATGTGGTAACCAAGGGTTTCGTACCCGCTGCTACTATTGAGGACTGGCTCACGACTTTCATGGCGAACGGCTTCTTCAGAGAGTTTCCAGTCGTCACTCCCCGCCAAGAGCCGTTGGTACCTGTCATCCAGTTGTTGACCTCGCTCGTGTCTCTAGCGATTCTGAAGATTGATCTCATCGTGAACGATCTCGACTCGGATGATTGCAAGAACTGGGAATCATCGTCCTATATCCTCAACACTGGCGTAGTCGAAACCATCACTAATACTTTCGGCGAGGCTCGAGCACTGGGTCCAAGTCCGGCAACTCCACCCATGTTTGCTTGGGCAATCCTGACGTGGAAACTTACCAACAGGGCCACTCTCGAAGAGCAGGAACGCGAGAACTTACTAGAGTCATCTGACGCATCGCGGAGACCTCTGCCTGAACCGTCTGCGATTGAAGAGTCTGCCATGATAATTGGTCGCCTCGAAGGCTCTGAGCTTTTTGATGGCAAGATCCCATATCAGGAACTTGCTGAGGCCAGTTCAGCCGCAGGTATTATGGCTATCATAGACCAATTGGTCGACACAGGTCTATCCGCCTTCGGTACCTCCGTCGATCAAATATCACGCGATAGACTTCGTCTGTCCTTCCTGCAACTCCTTCGCGCTGCGCTCGGTAGCGAAATTGTCGTCTACAGCCCGGATCTTATTGTCACAGCATACTCAATCCTCGGTGGTGACAGGTCATTCCGCGCATGGGCTGGCAAGGGGACCGTTCACCACGCCGATCCTGTCGTCTCCTTCTTCTTGGAGGATGAAGACGTTTTGAGGCCACTTCTCCTTAACGAAGCGCGTCTTCGTTACCCATATGAGTCGACGCCATTTCTGAAGTTCTTCAGTGTCCTCACTCGTGGCGACAAGACAGTGCAGAATGGGCTCCCGACGTTTGTTGAGAGGCTCACGGAGACAAATCAATTAATGCAACGGCTGCCGGCCGGATTTGCAGGATACGCCCTAACGCGGGAAGAAGAGAATGCCAACTGGGTTGAGCTTACTGCAGACCTGCCTATGTTCTCCTCTGGATCCATCTCAGGCTTCCAAGGCCAGCGTCGTCTGCTGACCTCCTCAAGTACGCCCCGCAGTGAAGGCTTAATGACCATCCCAGCTGGCACCGAGGGTATCGTTGTCGACGATAGTGAGCAGCCATACGTGGCAGTCTGGCACTATCAACATTCGACCCTGACTTACCTGGTCCAACTGCTCTCATCATACCCTAGTAACAGTGGTAGAGTTGAGTACACCACTCAAGAGCCTGCCTCAAAAGAGAATGCTGTCGAGATAGTCGGTCTCTTTGCTGATCTGTTACATTCTTCAATCCAGTCATCCGAGGGTGTCTGCTCAGTTGAGCTACTAGAAGCACTGAGTATCAACACTGACGGAAGCCAAGATACCGTCAGCATCGTCCTTGCTATCTTCGAGGAGGAGCTTCTCCGGTTGTGCCAAGAGCCAGGCAATGAGGCCTCGCTTGAACTACTTGTCAATTGCACCCACTTCCTCGAGGCCCTCGTTCTCGTTGCGCCGAACAGAGTCTGGCCATTCCTCGCGCGTAGCCGACTGCTCGAAGGAGACGGCAACGGTGGTAGCCTTGCCGCTATCCTGATCGGCACAGAGATGGTCTTGGGTCGATATGACTTTCTCATTGGCTGCATACGGCTGTATGACAGGCTGGTGACGGATGCTATTGACCGCTCTGTCGCTCGCAAAAACCCAAGCAAGGCTCTCAGTCGATTCAATGCTTCCAACGTCGCAGAAAGCGGTACTTCTGATAAGATCATGAGTACCACCCTTTTCACATATGGTCGCACACTTGCCAGTATTTACGAAAGCTCGCTGAGCTGGAAATACACACGCGCAGACCACCGTCCGGAGATCAACATTGCCATTTGCGATGTCTTTACCAAGATCTTGAGGCTCGCTCATGGCGTGGACGATGCGCCACAACTCACCGCCAAGCTCACAAAGCTTGTCGCCCCCATCGCAGAATATCTCACCCAGTTGTACCTAACCAGATCCGAGAGCAATCTGCCAACAAATCCTATTCTGGCGTCACTCGTCATTGGCGCAGGCTCTGATCGTTCGACGTTGCTCACTAGCTCTGCCGCTCTCTGGAGGCAGCAGACGGAAGCCACCTTGAACTTGGCCAGCACTTTAGTGCGAGTAGCCCTGCTACTGAACAGACCATGGACGCACCTGGAGCAGCAACTTTTCAAGGCCACACCACTACTTGCGCGTCTGTATGCTACTAGCGATAGGTGGAAGTCTCCTGTAGTGCGCCTGTTGGAAACTCTTGTCAGAGGCGCCGTTCGAGTTACGGTGTCACAAGCCTCTAACGGCTCGGCTGACCAACAGGAGCCACCATCTCTGTTGGGTCACCTAGGACCTCGCACTGCGAAGAACTTCTTGAGTGTCCTTTCTGAGCTTGACGAACCGCTCAGGATAGTCGATATCCAGACGGACGTGTGGAACTTACTATCTGCTGTAGTCACATGCAAACAGCAGTGGTTCTCCTTGTATCTACTCACCGGCAATACGCCAAAGGAATCACTACGGACGAAGCCGGATTCTACAGCAACATCAAGCCACAAGGCACTTCTCACATGGGCGATAGAAGCCATCTCCAACATGAGTTTGCCGGAATCGAGCACCACAAGTCTTTCCTGGCCCTTTTACACGGCAATGCTCGAGTTCATTACGTCAGCTCAGAACAACTGGTCCTGGGCGATGGGCGATCTGCGCAAACACAAGGGTCTTATCCAGAAGTTACTCGCATTCCTGTCATGGATGACAAGACAGCTCAAGAACCCCAAGTCGAATGCGGAAGTTCTGCAGCGCTCATACCAAAATCGATTCGCGTCCTTGGCTTGCGAGGTACTTGCGATGTACCTCCACAGCTCACGACAGTTCGGTGACATCACGCCGCTCAAAGACATCGTTCCAGCTCTGGCCTACCTCGAAGACAACGCTTTGGAACTTCCAACATACAACGTCTCGCTACACGGCAACCTGAAGCAAAATCTTGAGCGACAATTCCCTGGCGTTTCATTAGCCAATCTGAAGCGAACAGCCTTGTATCCTGAATCGTTCGGCCGAAGCTTCTTCTATGACGTTGAGCTTGCCGAGCAACTTCTCGACTTCGACAGCAGATGGGCAGGGCCCCGAGAAGGCACAGGCTTCGTCAATGAGGTCGAAAAAGCAAACTACAACCTGGGTCTGGTCGAATCGCAAGTTCAATTACTGCAAAGTTGGAAGCTGCTCGCACTTGAGCTGAGCCACTTTGTAGGCCGAGACGAGCGTCTGGTGCAGGTCTTGATCGGTATAGTCAGGAAGGCAATGAAAGCAAACGCCGAATCCAACTTACCTGAGGCATTGTTTGGTCAGCTCAACGTCTTGCGGGCAGATTTGTCGTTTGGTCTGCTTAAGAAACTGGTCGAGGCCAAAATCCATACAGCAGAAGCCCGACAACTACTCGCTCCTATATGGAACGCTATCCGGGCGTCAACTCCCGACTTCGACGACGCCTTCTCCAACGATACAGTCCACTACTACCGCTCGCAGCTGCGAATTCTCTATCTTGCTCTGCAACCACACCTCGTCGAAGAAACAGAACAAAACGCAGAGGCCGATTTCCGTTCCAGCTTCCGCGGCACCATGCCTGCCAGCCATAAGACCCTCGAGACGTCCAGTTCAACTCTTCTCCTGGAGATTCTTTCCGACACCATTGCCAAGGGCTTCCGCAGCTTAGCTACCCAACTGCATGCCGACCCTTCCACTGTCTCGCCCTCGGACTTTGCTCTTCTTACGGCCATCCTGCAACGCATAATCGCCATCCCCGAGATGAGCAAATGGCAGACTCAAGCTGCTCTGCTCTTCGCCAACAGTAACACTATTCGTTACGCCACCAGCCTGTTCTCTTGGTCCGACCGTCTCACAGTATCCCACAACGGCGTTGCCGATCCTGTGTACGGTGAGCTTGCAATGCTCTTCCTCCTTTCACTCTCAGCGATCCAAGCGCTTGCTGAGACCATGGCTGTCGAAGGTGTCCTCTCTCAGATCAACACAGCAAACTTGATGAACTACTACCGGCGCTCAAATGGCATGGGACCGTTCGACTCACCCGCTCGCCTGCATTCTATCTGGGCCAAGGGCATCCTACCTCTGTGCCTGAACCTTCTCCTCTCCGTCGGACCCCCCATCGCCGCAGAGATCTCATCCTTCCTCAACCAATTCCCCGAGCAGCTCGGCCGTGCCTCCAGCGCCATCAACTCCAGCTCTTCACCACGATCAGCAGCTACAAAGATCACACTCTCAATAGCAAGCGAGACACACTCCCTCGCCCTCCTCTCCGCCATCCTCGAGAACGTGCGAAAGCAGGGCCCAAAACTGGGTATCCAGACCAACGAAGTTGCCCTCCTAGACTGGGACAAAGAGAACGTCAAAGAAGACATCGAAAGCTGGCTCAGCAGGAAGAGCGCACTGCGCGAGCGCGTTGTCGCCCTCGACGAGCGCGAGGTGGAAATGCTAGGCCGCAAGAAGGGCGACGTGAATGAGTTGGAGGATCGCGTTCTCGCGGAGCTGGAAGATGCGGGGAAGTGTTTGGGCTTGGGGAGTGGGAAGGGTGAGGCGAAGTAAGCGATGCGAAGTATAGCGATTGAAGTAGGCGAGGCGAAGTTATGACCAAGTAGATATAGGCGGCGACACCGCAAGATGGGTCAAGGTTGTTTGAAAGCGTTGGAGTTTGGACAGATTTGGTACTCATGGTGTAGATTCATTTCATCGCTATCTTTTTCCACATTGGCATGGGTATTCAAAAGTGTTACTACGTTCCTTTGTGCAACTCTGACTAACACGCGTCTTGTCGACTGTACTGTCTCCAGCGTGTTTACCGATTTTTTCTTCTTTTGGTCTCCTTGCATTTCAGTCTCGCTATGTGCAATTTGTGCCCAGTTCGACCTATGTCAATGTTGTGAATTCCACTAACATCACAGGTTTCGGTCCAGCGAGTAATTCCCCGAGATGCCTATGGTTGACATTGCCCAAGACTGTTGGGTCGGGTGCAATTTCGGTGCGGGAACGCGTTCACATTCAGCTTTGCAGGAAAGCTGCTTGATTACTTCGAATCTTTTGTACGTCGTACCATAGGGTTCCTCCGGCGATGCCTGTAAGAAGCACCTGCACCTGACTCGTAGTCCCAAAGTCTGTCACGTACAGATCAGGTACAGGTCCCGGTGTAGATACATTCCACGTGTATTCAACAATACGGAACTGAACTCATCTCTAGAGGTAAAACATTCATGACGTGGCGCAATCTCTGCGATACAGCTTTTAATATCCCAACACTACCGATGTGATTCTCATGGAAATTATTCGGCAGCACCTCGAAGCATTTGCACTTGATTGGAGGGCTTGTTCCTTTTTCTCAGCACCAATCTATGGCGCCGTGATTGCCAAGCTGAATATAGTCTGTTTGGTCCAACTAAATCTTGCATGGTGGAGAGACACAAAGCATGCAAGTGGAGACCCATATTCGGCAGCTAGGACATAACGGGAGTGGCGTATCCGCACGCAGGAGCTGGTCGATCAATAATGGAGGTTGACTTCGTGCTCCATAGTTGAATTAAATAATGTGGTTCGCTAAGTCGCCGCTATAGTCAGGAACAGGTTTACGCACAGTAACTAAGCTTGAATCTATTTCGGGTGAGTGGCCAACAATACACGAGGTCACCGTCTCGAAAAGGGATAGCCGTCATTACCGTCAGAATAGCCAGCCGTATGCGCTTTGATGCTATACGATTGTATACGACTACCGCTAAACGCGCAGACGCGTAGACGCAAGCAACTACAGTAGTGCTTTGAGCTCTGCAAAGACTTTGAGCTTCCGACGCGCGTTCAGCCTCAAATGGGGGCGAAGAGGTACGGGCCGCTGCATTGGTGCCGGTGCATGGCCCTATCTTTGTAGAGACCGGTCATTGTGGGATAAGGTTGACTGGGAGGCAGCCTGCTGTTTGGGGCGATAGTTGCGAATGAGATGGAACTACTATGAAATAAATTTATGGTAGATTTCGTGTGTTCAAGGTGTTGTGTAGTAGTACTTCCCTTTCTGCTTTGTTGCTGCTGTGGATGCCACTCCGAGGCTTCCTTGAGCAGCAAGGCCCTACCTGACTACGGGTGTATGAGTATGAATGATTGGAGAGTCGTTGGTCATTGAAGTGTGCATGGTTAAAAAGGTACTTCAAGATGTTCACACTAGGCGCTGGTACGGCCCTGTCAAGACTAGCGTGACATGCAGGTGACGTCTGTCAGAGGCTGTGATTCCTCGGCAGCCCTGCGTGGATCGCATCAGCTTTTAAGATTACCCAGCCCGTTGGCCCAGATCCACCCATCTCAACAACGACCCGTCGCGCCCGATCCTCATAACAATCGCTGCATCAATTCGCAGCCCTACACACGTTCGCACCAGTTTATATTGTATTGCGCCTTGGTTGTGTGTTCTTCCGTGCCTTCCGCATCTACCTGAAAGCTGAATTGCGGCGCTTCCGGGACATCCTTGAATCATCACAACACGCGCGCGACAAGCATGTCGGGCAACAACTACCAGCAGTACGGCGGGAATCCCTATGGCCAAGCCGAGGCAGGCTACGGCGGCACCAGCAACCCATATGGCTCGACGGGGTACGGGTCGTCGAACCCATATGGCGGCGGCGTAAGCACAGCATCTGCGCGCCCCGCAGCGGTCACTAACAGAGACGTACAGTATGATGAACAGCCCAGCCACCCAACTCAATTAACACACGAGGACACCAATTACTCGCAACCGTCGCAGTACTCAGCGGCTGCGCCGACGCAAAGTGCACCGCACACAGAGGCTGCGGCGCCCTACGGAAACACAGCGCCGCAGCCTTACGGCCTCGAGCAGCCTGGGACGAAGCCCTTGAGCCAGCAGGACTTCCTCCAGCGCATCGATGGAACCAAGACCAGGATTGGCCAGCTCACACAGGACATTGGCGCCATCTCGAGCATCCACCAGCGCATGCTGTCGTCGCCTGACAACCGTTCTTCCGCCGAGCTCGAGAGCATCGTTTCACAGACACAGATCAGGAACACCCAGATCAAGGACGAGATCAAGTTCCTTGAGCGCGATGCCGCACGCGATTCGACCAACTCGTTCAAGAGGACCCAGGTTGAATCGCTAAAGAGGACGTTCAAGAGCCAGCTGGAGGACTTCCAGCGGGAAGAGGCGGACTACTCGAAGAGGTATCGCGAGGCCATTGCCCGCCAATACAGGGTCATCAACCCCGAGGCGACAGAGGCCGAAGTGCAAGAGGCCGCGAACGCTGACTGGGGTGATGAGGGCATCTTCACACAAGCTGTAAGCTCTTCTATGACAATATGTGAACCGACTGCTAATTCTCCTTAGCTCAAGAGCAACCGCAGCGGGCAGGCATCCAGCGTCTTGGGTGCTGTTCGTGCTCGTCACAACGACATCCAGCGTATTGAGAAGACAATGGTCGAGCTGGCAACACTGTTCCAGCAGCTCAACGAGCAAGTCGTCTACCAAGAGGAGCAGACCGTCCAGGTTGAGAACCAGACCATCCAGGTCAATGAAGACGCCAAGCACGTAAACACACAACTGGACCATGGTATCAAGTCTGCCAGGCGCGCAAGGAAGCTCAAGTGGTGGACCCTGGCTGTGGTGGTGCTCATCCTCGCCGTCATTGCGCTGGCTCTCGGTATTTACTTTGGTACCAGGAACAATAAATAGAATGGGACCTCGATATCTGAGCCAAGGCATTCGAGTAGCGGGCCTGGTTGCGGTCGTTCGCAGCCGATCGCGCACAGAGAAGATCAGACGCGACTTGACGATCTTGCCTATCATCCCTGTGGTGGTAGCTGCATGAAACATTCACTCCAGTATGTAGTGGCCTGGCATCTTGGTTGGTACCGGACGCACACACACCTTGGTCCTTAATGAGTTGTAGACGTGTGTTATGAATCGTCGTTAATCGTAATCGAGGGCTGTTATTAGCAGTCCGTATGTGTATAATGAAAGTAGCAAGTAGCACGAATTCATACGATCCACCAGTTCAACAAGAGACTCACGATGATCCTCATCACGATGGAGGCTGTGTTGACACGAGACACGTGTATATGGTGATCGCAGGGAACACATCCCGTACTACCGCTGTCAGGCAGGTCAGCCTCGTAAAGTCAACACATCCAATAATGCAGTGACTAACAAAGGCTGCTTCTGGCGAGTGTTCGACGCCACTCGTGTTTGCTAGGTCGTTCAACCGCGTTGAGCCAGCCACCAGTTTTCAGTCCGTACCAGCTCATAGCCAGCATGTTGTATTGCAGCACACGCTTCAAGTTTGATAATGCGCTCAAAACCTAATCTTGTCTAGGCCCACACGGCTCTCCACAGCAGGTATCGCAGCAGGCATCGCAGCAGGGAACGGCAGGAGCGTTTGAATACGATCTTCCTTCATAGGCGCAGGAATGACGGTGACGCGCGTTTCAGCGAGCTCTGAAGCAGACTAAAGAAGCACGATCGCCGGCCGACCCAATATTCTCGGCCACTGCTTGTCTCTGGCTTGTCCATTGCTGGGCGGCTCCTTGGTTGAGCTTTTCAGGGGGCGGAGGCTGGCTCGGCGGATGCTTCTAAGATTTGGCAGCCGCCATCCATGTCGTGTGGGGCGCACCAGCCAATTGCACCACGCATTCCACAGATAGCAACCGCCAGGGCTGCTCCGCTGGGAGTGGCTTTCTCTAATAACCCGTTCCCCCAACTTGTTTTGTGTCTTCATTCGTCTTCCTCGGTCACCGTTCTTTGTGCGCGACTGTTTTTTACACCCTTCTAATCGCAACTTTCGCTCCGGCGTATACTCTCGTTTGCCACTACCTTTCACCGTCTGTCGCTTTACTGCTGTTTCGTTGTATACGAAAAGCGCTTCTCTCCACGACTTCTACCAACCAACTTATTCCGTCACTCACAATCAACTTCACAATGAAGAACGTTGCTATTGCTGCCGTTGCCGGCGCCCTCGCCACATCCGTCGCTGGCGTTGCTACACCCGTCGAGAAGCGTGCCGATGTCACATCCATCACCGTCAAGGGCAATGGTGCGTGCAGTCCAAGGAACAGGAGTAATACGAGTATGCTTACTAACATTGTACAGCCTTCTGGAAGGGCTCCGAGCGTTTCTACATCCGTGGTGTTGACTACCAGCCTGGTAAGAACGAATGATTGCCCTTGCTAGACTAAACTAACATTCTCCAGGTGGCGCATCCAACGCAAAGGACCCCATTGCTGACGCAGATGGCTGCAAGCGCGACATTGCCAAGTTCAAGGAGCTTGGTATCAACACTGTCCGTGTCTACACTGTCGACAACACTGCCGAGCACGACACCTGCATGAGCGCCCTCGCTGACGCCGGTATCTACCTCGCTCTCGATGTCAACACCCCCAAGTACTCGATCAACCGTGCCGCTCCCCAGGTCTCCTACAACAAGGTCTACCTGCAGAGCGTTTTCGCGACTGTCGAGAAGTTCGCTGCCTACCCCAACACCCTGCTCTTCTTCTCCGGAAACGAGGTTATCAACGACGATTCTACCACCAACTGCGCTCCGTTCGTCAAGGCTGTCACTCGTGACATCAAGTCCTACATGAACGCTCGCAAGCTCCGCAAGGTCCCCGTCGGTTATAGCGCTGCTGACGTTGAGTCCAACCGCTACGAGATGGCCGCCTACATGAACTGTGGTGAGGACTCCGTCCGCTCCGACTTCTACGCCTTCAACGACTACTCCTGGTGCGACCCCAACGACTTCAAGGGTGCCGGCTGGGACCAGAAGGTTCAGAAGCTCAGCAACTACAGCATCCCTATCTTGTAAGCACACCTCTCACCTCAAACCTTACCCTGCTAACCTTTGCAGCCTCTCCGAGTTCGGTTGCAACACCAACAAGCGTGAGTTCAACGAGGTCAAGTCCATCTACAGCACCGACATGTCCTCTGTCTACTCCGGCGGTCTCGTCTACGAGTACTCTCAGGAGGACTCCAAGTACGGTCTTGTCGAGCTCGACGGCTCCAGCGTCAAGGAGCTCGACGACTTCACGACCCTCAAGAACGCTTACTCCAAGGCCAAGAACCCCACTGGTGACGGTGGCTACAAGGCCAGCGGCTCTGCTTCGGAGTGCCCTTCAAAGTCCTCGACCTGGAACGTCACCATCAAGGCTGACCAGCTCCCTGCCTTCCCCAGCGGTGCCAGCGACTACCTCAAGAACGGTGCCGGTGACGGCCCTGGTCTCAAGGGCTCCGGCTCCCAGTCCTCCGGTTCCAAGGAGACGGACCTCGCTGGTGCTGCCGACGGTGCTGTCACTTCCGGTGCTGCTGGCGGTACCAGCGGTACACCCAGCAAGGGTGCCGCCTCTACTCTCCGCCCCGGCGAGTTCTCCTTCGCTCCTCTTGCTATGGGCGCAGTTGTCCTTGTCTCCTCCCTCTTCGGTGGTCTCCTCATTTTGTAAGATAGCCGTCTGAGCAGACGTTTCTCTCATATCTTGGCGCTGTATGAGAGTACAGGCAGGATGTAATGCAAAGACCCAGTGCGGGCAACGTTTTCTTGATGTTAGATTTTCCTTGGTGTTGTCGGCTTGTATGATGGTCGACCTGGCGTTTGACTAAAAACGATCGTTTGGTCGTCGTAGATACTGTAGAATCAGAAAACCATCCGATTTCAACTAAAGATTTTTCCCGGTTTTATGTGACGTTTGACTCGTGATATTCGCAGTGGGACGATCATGACGGTGGAGCAAGGCTGCTTATCGATAAGATTTTGTCGATTTGACGACACTACCGTCAGTTGCGCCCTTCTCGCGCGAGCACAAACCTCCTCTCCTACACTCACCTTTTTCACATACAACTGACCATGCCACGCGATCCCTTGATTGGACTGGTTGGCAAGCCCTCGTCGGGCAAGTCTACAACACTGAACAGGTGCGCACTGCCCCTCCCCCACCATGGATCGCATGTCTAAGTCTCGGTCGCAGCTTGACAGACGCAACCTCCAAAGTCGGTCCGTACAAATATTCGCCTTGAGAGCTCGTAGGCTGATCGAAGTGCAGGCAACTTTCCGTAAGTCTCACCCCACTCGACCAGGACCGAAGTCAGTTCTGACACTGGCAGCTTCACAACGATCGACCCCCAGCGCGCCATTGGGTACCTTCAGATAGAATGTCCTTGTGCACGCCTCGGGTTATCAGACCGCTGTAAACCCAACTATGGCGCCTGTGTCGAAGGTCGGCGCTCCGTACCGATTGAACTCCTTGACGTTGCTGGTCTCGTTCCCGGCGCACATATGGGCAAGGGTTTGGGGAACCGCTTTCTCGACGACCTGCGACATGCCGATGCCCTCGTGCATGTTGTTGATGTCAGCGGGACCACAGACGCAGAAGGCAAAGCAACACGCGGCTACGATCCCAGTCAGGACATCGTGTGGCTGAGGAGTGAGATTGTGCGCTGGATCCAGGGCAACTTGATGGAGAAATGGGGCAGCATCAAGAGGAGGCACATTGCGGTGAAAGCCACACCAATCGAAACCCTGCAGAACCAATTCTCGGGTTACGGCTCCACGAGCGCAGTCGTAGCGCGCTGTCTCGATAAACTCGGTCTCCTAAGCGGCACAACTAAAGTCCCCCTCGAGCACTGGGACAACGAGACAATCGAGCGCGTCGTCAACGCCTTCACCGACGAAAAATTCCCCACCGTCATCGCCCTCAACAAAATCGACCACGCCGACGCCGACAAGAACATCGCCAAGATCGCCAAAACCGCAGACCCAAAGAGCATTGTCCTGTGCAGTGCGATCAGCGAAGTATTTCTCCGCAAACTAGCAAAACAGGGCTTCATCAAATACACCGAAGGAAGCGAATTCGTCGACACACGCGACGACCTCATTGAAATGGGCGACCCCACCGGCGGCGGCCTAAAAGAACTCGACGAAAAACTCAAACAACGCATCGAAAACCTCAAAGACATGGTTCTCTACCGCTTCGGCAGCACAGGCGTCGTCCAGGTGCTGTCCCGCGCAGCAGAACTCCTGGGTCTCGTCCCCGTCTTCCCGGTCAGGAATATCGCGGGCTTTACGTCCGGGTCGGCGAGTAGTACGGCCGTGTTCAGGGATTGCGTATTGGTTAAGAAGGGGAGTACGGTCGGCGATGTGTATAGGAAGGTTATGGGTGATGCGCCGTTGGCGTATGTGGAGACGGAGGGGGCGAGGCGGGTAGGCGAGGATGATGTGGTGAGTGTAGGGCGGAATGATATTTTGAGTTTCAAGGTGGGGAGGGCGTAGATAATGAATATGTTACGGCTCTTTACGGACTTGGTGCTTTGAGAGTGCATGGTGTTGCTGATGAGTGAGTGAGAGTGCGTTGTAGTCTACGTGCTAGCAGGTGATACCATTTTTTACCGGTGCTATACCTAGCGATGTTTTTACCCAGATCCATGGTGTCTGAAGATATTGATGACATCTTAAGATTTGAGATGTGGAGTGCGTGGGAAGATCATCTATGGATAGAGTTTATCTCAGGGCGTTTTCATGGACTGATTCGTTGGAGAGGTGCTCGATGGTGTACTTGTGCTCCCCCGTGCGAAGAACTGAGTTTCGAGATCTACGGACTTCGAAGACACTGATGATATTTAGTTTTAAAGATGGAGAGGGCGTAAAGAACTCCACGAATGAAGTCATTATAGCTACTTTACCGCGTTCTCAGTTCGAGAGGATGGACGGTGTTGTGTTTGCTGTGCTGGTTGTACGCGGAGTCTCGTCGTTGTAAACTGCCTGCTGGCGGGTTATATTACCTTGTAGATGCTGATAACATTTCAAGGTTCAAGGTAGAGATGGCATAGAGGAAACAGACCTCACGGCAGATTTATCCCAAACTCTTAATTTGGGAACTGTAAATGCTGCGTGATAGCGGCTACCATCATCTTGGATTCAAATCACCATCAGCAATACTTGTATATCTCGAGTCAAGCATCATTCTCTTCCATACACTGACTCAAGCGCGCTGCGGCGGCGCAAGTCTTAAATGCGTTAACCTCCTTGGAACATGGCTGCAAGCCGAGCGGCGAAACAATACTTACCCAAGGTCTCTTAGTGTATTTGCTTGAGGTCTTTTCCCCAGTACGACGCTTTCCCTAAATAAGATAATAAGCAACGTGTTGCCGTAGCGCGAGAAAACTCTTCCTGATAATACCGTTGGTTAATCTTTAGTTAGAGGGAAAAGATATCCAGTTAAAAAATCCAATACTTAGATTAGTAAGGGAGAGGTTTACAAAAGTCGGTGTTATTATATTGGAGATTCCCTGGATTCCAGAGCTCGATGTATTGGAAGAAACACTCCACGAGTAATCCTACAAGATGGATATTAACTTAAGTTGCTTAGTTAGAAGGGCGTAGATAGTAGATAGAGGAAATAAATACGAATGGAGGCCGCAATTTAGCAGTCTTATAGAACAATGTTCTAGGAGGTGTATAGTATTGTGAACTATGTATAAGAAGAGTATATTCGCTTTAGGCCGTGTATTAATGCGAGGTATATTTTATCTGGGACATACTCTTAGCTTTACTCCCCCGCGATCTATATCGTTAAATACGCTGATGAAATATCGTTGTAAAAGTAACTCGCTCTCCACGATTAACGTATCTTGAAGTGTTGACATTATACTTCTTCTTTATCCCCCCTCTCTCTTTACTTATTTCCTTTCCTTCCCTTCCTTTCTACTCTCTGCTTTTACCCCCCCCCCCCCCGGCAAATCCACATCTCTTCTCTTTTACCCTCTTATACTAAACCGAAAAACCACCACTCTACCTCTCTATCCCTTCTCGTCTCTACCTCTCCTACACCTCTCGATTCGGGAACGTCGACGCCAGCAAAAATCTCCGCAACCCTCAGACCTGTTCGAGGACAAGGTTTCAGCAAAAAAGGGTCTTGCCGCGACTCGAACGCGGGGCCTCTCGCACGTATACTTAGGTACCCTAAGCGAGAATCATACCACTAGACCACAAGACCGTATGCCATCACAACGTTACAACAGGAAGTATTCTTGTTGGTGTCACGTGATGTTCATGACTTTCCGATGTCGTCGTTAGTATATATGCGTGTGTTTGGAGGATGACTGGGTAGATGGGGGGAGATGGGATGGTGGTACAAACACGAGTCTAGGGTACGTAAAATTAACTGTGGAGGATTGTGTATGTGTGTGGATACAATACGAACGAGTAATTCCTAAGACCCCACACTACCAACCCGCTCCACCATACGCACCCACCTGCGGCGCCGCCATTCGCCCTTGCGACTGGGTCGGCCAGACTCCCATGCGCGACGTAGGACTTCGCGTTCTTGCTCGCCAATGTCCTTGCTTTTCCCCTGGCGCCGGTCGTGAGATGGACGCTTTTCGCCTTCGTCGAGGACTTCGTAGTGGAGATCTGTGACCCAGCGCTCGCCTTCGATTTCTACTTCCACGCCGGTGACGCAGCGGTCTTCGACCCATTCGCGGCTGAGGAGGTCGAGGGTCCATTTCTTGTCGCTCCAGCGCCAGCCGCGCGGGGGCAGGACGTCTTCGAAGAAGGCGCAGCCGCGGGGTCTGTCGCCGCTGATACGGGCGGGGGAGAGGGGCGAGTACGGCGAGTGCGAGAAGATGAAGGACTCGTATTCGCCGGCTTGGTCGTGGAGGGCGCGGTGCTGCAGTTCGAAGATTTCGACTTCGCGCGATTCTTGGCTGGTTTGGAGCTCGATGTCGCTCTTGCTGGCGGAGAGGAGGAACGAGCGGCCTTCGTTTTCGGCGTCGGCGACGAGCGCTTCGTTCTCGGGGGTTGCGATGAGGTCTTGCACGGTAGGGTGGCCCATGGCGACTGCACCGTAGCCCAGGACGAGGAAGATGAAGCGCCACGGTAGGAGGTGTGATACGAGGAACAGCGCACATGAGATGAGGAGGAGGCCGATGTAGAGTAGTGATGAGAGGTTCTCGTTTGAGAAGTTTGTGAGTGGTGTGAGGAACTGCAGGACAGCATCGTGGCCGCGCGAGAAGTCCTCCATGCAGTTTTGTAGATCGCGCATGTTGCGGAAGAAGTCCTTGCTGAACTCCGGTGCCGGTTTAATAGTTGGTGCGTCTGCAAGAGGAGGGCCACCGAGAGGATACAGGTCTGTTGGGAAAGATGTCGGTGGCGGTGGGTGCCGGGTTAGGTAGGAGGGAACCATGATGAAGAAGAGGCAGCTTGCTAGGGGTAGCACGGGGAGTAGATATGGGTCGATGCATATGAACGTGTACATGAAGAGGAATGACAAGGTCTGGGTTGGCTGCTTCCACGTGAACAGATGGATGAGTCGGTTTTGGAAGACAAAAGCTACGCCGATGCGGGAGTTGAAGCGCCGGAAGTTGGAGGACATGGTGGGGATACTGAAGTTTGGGCGCTCGACGTAGGTACGTGATCGGCGGTCTTTGATCTGGGGGCTTGCATCGACGCCATCTGGGGGAGAGATCGATGGTCCCTCACTAGGCAGAACCTGTGCGAGAAGACTGCAGTTGTGAGTACAGGTGTTGATAGTGCGATCAGAACTTACAGGTTGATCATCCGATCGCCCATCCTGGTTGTCGACTCGCGACTCATATTATCCCCAAGCGACTCGAGCTTGTCTTTGAGCTTGCTCGCGGACAGTCGATGAGAACCAGATTCTTGATTCGGCGTCCGTGAGCCGGGTGTGTCTGCAGGGTGGATCCGAACTACTGGTATTGGGGAATTGCTGTTCGCAAACGAACTGGAGTTGTCGTTGCTCATGATGGCGGTTGTCTTGTGACGTGTTTTGCTTCAGCCTCGATATGGCTGCAACGACTCAGGCCCTTGATCGGGGGTGTGAATGCGTCGACAGTGGTCTCGAGGTCGCTGCCTCGTTCACCCAACGAAGGTGCGAGTGCTCATCTGGCTGAGATATTGTGTGGTCTTATATGGATGCAGGCTGTTCATCCAGATTCACAGTTCTGTTCCAGCTCTTTGTTCGTTCTGCAGTCGACGAGGTCGTGTGAGGTGAAGCACCGTCCGTGATGACGCAGTTGCATGTGAACGAGCACAGGCTTGGCGATGGCGTCCGGAAGCCACGCGCTACCCCTGCCCCTGCGGGTAGTACACGGGAGAAGAGCATCACGTCAAGTTTCGGCAGCATGATGATTTCATTAAGATTCACCGCAAGAAGGAGTATTAAGGGAGTTGCAGTGTAATTATGTGAGCACAAACCTGCTCTCCCGGCTTGTGGATGCGGCCCAACCACCCAGCATCTAGAAAATCAAGACAACAAACAAAGTTGCCGATCAGGGTTCAAGATGCCGTGCACATGCTCAGTGCCGTGCCACCGCGTGGATCCGTTAGGGTTGGAGTGTGTTGCCGTGGTGCAGAAGCGTTGCCTCTAGGCCATCACAACAGTAGCGTGCAGGGAGGCCCTCGCAGACGGCCACCATCACTCCCCAGCTCGGCAGCGAGCGAATGGGCACATCTGGCAGCCAACGCACGCAGAGTGCGAAATGCAGGACGTGGACAAAGCGCGCGTTCCCCGGGTGAGGGCAGTGTTTTGATGGCGTCCTGGCCGCCTCTCGCCGAATCACAGGCCGGCTTGGGCATGGGCGACAGGGGTTGTCTTAGTGGCTGTCAGGTCGTCTGTACATAGTATGCTAGTGACTTTGATAGACAGCACCGCTAGCAACGCGCTCCCCTTTTGCAGTCCGACTCGCTCTGTTGCAGTGCACGCCCTCTGCCCCTCCACGGCTCTGCAGGCGAGAACCCCAGGACGCCCTTGGCCACCGCGAGCCGCCCTCACCGCCGCCCGACGCATTCGAAATGTCCGCATAGCCTGAGCCGCTCCCCAAGCTCGACGCTTGGAGACCCGTCCCGCGCAGATAGAGCGGCCATTGCCAGTGCTGGTACGGCAGCGTGCAGCGTGCGGGCCGCAGCGAGTTGTGACCATGTCTGCGCAGCCTGTGCGAGCAGGCGGGCCCGCCCTGGACAGCCACGGCCTGGGTGCGAGCGTGTCCGAGGACTCGAGCGGGTCGACAGGTACCACGGCGCCGCAGAGCAGCCCCACGGCGACGGTGCTAACAGCCGCAGACGACCGCGTGCGCAAGTTCCAGAAGACGGGCGACAATGGCAGCCGCCTGCGCAAGACCAGCGCCTCCAACGCCCTCGCTGCCCGCCCTGGCCCGCCCGACAGCAGGCCGCTGGGCTCGCAGCGACGCACCGCCAAAGTGCCGCTGGGGCCGCGAGGGCCGCCGCAGGACTTCTCCAAGCACAGGTAGCGTGGCCGTGCTGACGCTCAGTGCACAGGACGGAAGGTGCTGACGCTGCATAGGGTTGCCAGCGGAGCCTCCCTCGAGAGCCGCTCGCTCCTGCCCACCACGCGGCAGGAGCCCACGTCGAACCCGGAGCCACGCTTCAGCTTCGCCCAGCAGCAGGACGCCGCCCACGACCCCGCCGAGACGAGCGGCGCCTACGACTTCCTGCCCACCGTCAACTTCGACGACTTCGCCAACAGCCTGGCCTATGAGCCCGCCCTGAGCGACTTCCCTGCGCCCGGCAGCTTCAAGAGCACCGCCGCGCCCAGCACCACCGCGTCGACGGCACCCGCCATGCAGCCCTTCACTGCGGGCCAGCCCGACACGCGCCCCGCCCGCAGCAGCTCGTTCCTGCGCCGCTTCAGCCAGTCCAACACCCGCAAGCCGGGCATCACGAACCCCTCCAGGCCGCCCGCGTCCACCGCCGCCGACAGCACGTCGACGCCGCCGCCGACCACCAACATGGCCATTCGCACGCGCCGACAGAGCCAGTTCCCGGCGCCAGCGCCGCCGAACCCCGCGGCACGTGCACCACGCAAGAGCGTGGGTCCTGGTATGCTGCCCATGGGCTCCTTCGAGGGGCGAAACGAGATGCCACGGCTGGCGAGTGGCCTCATCGAGCAGAATGGCCTTGGCCGCTCGCCGTCGAAGAGCAAGGGCCCTCGACGAGAGACGCTGGCCGCAAATCAAAACCTACCCAATGCAACACAACGACTACCCAGCGCCACACGAACGGCAAAGGCAAAGTCGCTGCAGCCGCCCTCGAGACAAACGTCCGGCCAGCATCTATCTGCACATTCGCTGACTCCAGATCAAGGATCCACGCATGGTATCCACGCTCGCTCACCTGGCAAGTCGCCTGCAGCTCAGCGTGAGCACACCCCCTCCTCGTCCGCTAGCAAGCGACAGTCTACCGTGCCCCATCACTTCGGCCTAGGAGCCAGGACCATCAGTCCAACAGATGCACGAAGGTTGAAGCGCCTCTCAATGAACCCAAACATGCCCCTTCCAGGTGGACCAGTCGGACCCCCCACTCCACAGGGCGATTTCACCTTTGACGACCAAGCATTCAGCCATTCTCCGGCCATCTCCATCAGAAAGAGCGAAACACCGTCCTCTGCGCGTGCAACGCCAGAGCAGAACCGTAAATCGTACGCTTCAGGCATCTCCTTGTCCTCAACATCCAGCATCAATTCTTTGAAAGTTGGCGGTTCTTCAATACCACTGCGTACTAACCCTACGCTTCAAAGCTCCAGGTTACCCACAGCAAAGCCACGAAACGTCCACAGCTCAGCTGGCGGAGAAACAGAGGACGTGCCCCCCGTTCCCGCGATACCCAAGGCCTACGAGTCACCGAAAGACCCCGAGCGCCAGACGTTTTCCTTTTCAACGGCCGGGGCAAAGCCAAGCACCCCATCGTCACTGAATCAGCCAGCCCCCACGAACCAGCACCTGCATGGCCGGGGTAGTGAGCGTTTGAACGAAACATCGCATCTGAACTCGAGCACAGGGTCCATCAGACACCGGCGAGGTCTTACCGTGGGAGGTAATGCTGACGCTGATCGAACACCCACCATGCAGCATTCGAGTAAGAAGGACCTGCAGCCTATCAGACTACCACCTCTGAATCTGCTGCCTCTCGATACACCCGTCAGCAACCGTATCTCGTCGTTTCCTGCGCCGTCTGATGAGGTTGACAAGCGCAACACTACGCCACCGCCCAAGCGCTCCGCCAACAAAACACCCAGCACTCCTATGACGGCGTCCAAGACTAGCTTTTTCTCCGGCAGCGGATACAATGGATACGATTTTGGCAAGCACATTCGTAGTAGCAGCTCTGCCATAAACCTGCGAGGTGGACAAGATGCAAAGGACACCTCACACGGCGGACTGTCTGCCATGCCAATTCCGACTCTGCATCCTGGACGACAAGCAACAACTCCCTTCTCGTCAAACTCACTGCCAAAGGGTAGTGGTGAGTTTAGTCGACTGCAGTCACGTCCAAGCGGCGAATTCCAGTCCAACGAGAAGGATGTCGAGTTGCAGAACATGAAAGCTGCTGGTCCGGTTCCGCGTCCGCTGAAGAAGAGCAACACAACAGACTCTACCAAAACATCCACTTCGACTGAATCGGAGACCCCTTCATCAGGCACGTCACTTCGGCGAAAGCTGAGTTTGGGAGGTTGGCGGCGAAGCGGTTCCAAGGCTGCATCTCATCCCTCACAACACCAGCAAACTCGAAAGGGCGGTCAACAGGCAGATCCATCTGCCCCGCAACCACCAAAACATGGAGACATGCCACCTCCCCGTCTACCAGCGTCGGCTACGTGGAGTGGTGCTATCAATGCAAGCCCTACCCCTGAGACAAGCACGAATCGCCTACGCCCGTCACTGGATTTTGGTCGACGAAAACCATCCACGGCAACAATCGCCAGTGAAACCGATTCTGACACACCAGCAGCCCGCAAAGATGCGAAGCCCGCTCCTGCACGGACAGCGGCAGGGTACAATGCATCACCGACAGGACACCCTGCTGTGAAACCAAGCTCTTCGATCTTGCCGTCTATGCAGAGGATGTTGGGTTCCAAGAGCTCGTCTAACGTACTCCGAGCTCGCAATCTGGATCCTAATCTTGACCGAGATGACTTGATGGCGGACGAGGAGATGAAGAAGCTCGCCTCCAAACGCAAGGACTTTGAGCACGCAGCGCGTGATGTTGATGCACTCCGCAAGCGTGCCGCGCCGCAAGAACGTGTTACAGCAGCGCAAGCCCTCCAGATGGTCAACCTGAACATCTTTGAAAGAGGAGAGATCATCGACTACAAGGAGATCTACTTCTGCGGCACCAAAAACGCCAAAAAGCATGTTGGCGACCTGAACGCGCAAACTGCCAACTTCGGTTACGACGACGATCGGGGCGACTACAACATCGTCTTCGGCGACCATCTCGCATACCGGTATGAGGTTGTCGACATGCTCGGCAAGGGTAGCTTCGGACAGGTCGTGCGTTGTGTCGACCACAAGACAGGAGGACTCGTGGCTATCAAGATCATCCGCAACAAGAAGCGGTTCCACCAACAAGCCTTGATTGAGGTCAACATTCTGCAAAAGTTGCGCGAATGGGTAGGTCTACATGTACTCTATGTTGAGTAGTTGCTGACGTGTTCTAGGACCCCGATAACAAGCACAGCATGATCAACTTCACGCAGAGCTTCTATTTCCGCGGCCATCTCTGCATATCTACCGAGCTCCTTGGCATGAACTTGTACGAATTCATCAAGGCCCACGAGTTCAAGGGTTTCTCCACGCGTCTCATTCGCCGCTTCTGCAAGCAGATGCTCGCTTCACTGGTTCTTTTGAAGAGCCAACGGGTAATCCACTGTGATTTGAAGCCCGAGAACATCCTGCTCGCCCATCCATTACACTCGGAGATCAAGGTTATCGATTTTGGATCCAGTTGTTTCGAGAACGAGAAGGTGTACACGTACATCCAGTCGCGTTTCTACCGATCGCCGGAGGTAATCTTGGGCATGAGCTATGGCTTGCCAATCGACATGTGGAGTTTGGGTTGCATTCTTGCGGAGCTTCTGACAGGCTATCCCATCTTCCCGGGCGAGAACGAGCAGGAGCAGCTTGCTTGTATCATGGAGATCTTTGGACCTCCAGAGAAGCACTTGATTGAGAAGAGCAGCAGGAAGAAGCTCTTTTTCGATTCCCTTGGGAAACCGAGGGTGACGGTTTCCACAAAGGGACGCCGTCGTCGGCCGAGCTCGAAGACCTTGCAGCAAGCTCTCAAGTGCGACGATGAGGCCTTCCTGGACTTCGTTGCACGATGTCTTCGCTGGGACCCTGAGCGCCGTATGCGACCGGATGAGGCAATGCAGCACGAGTTCATTACAGGAGCTCGCAGGAACGCTGGACGACGACCTGTCGTCAATTCTGGTGCAAGCACTGCATCTCCTGTCAAACGAGCACCAATTGCGCAGGTTCCGCAGTCCCGCGTGCGACCCCTCCCTGAGCCACCTGCGACCAGTCTGAAGAACGGCACCGCAGTCAACAGCAACCAGCGCGTGCCAAGCAGTTCTCCAGTCAAGAGCAGCGCGCCTCGCCGCCACTCGACGGTCAGCGGCGCACCCGGCCCCGGAGGAACGGGTGTCAAGCGAGCGGCAAATGGGGCCCCTGCCGCTACCAGCAGTCTTCCAAGGGTTGCTCAGCGCAGCGTGTCTGGCAAGCCTGATCTTGCCTCGGCGGCGGCCATCGCCAGTCTTGTAAGTCCATCATTCCAACACATCGATCAACATACTAACATGCTCAAGCAGAAAACGCGCTAGCCGTTATGAACTCGGACCAGTGCTACAACAGTGCTACGAACTATGGCACCAGCCAGCTATGTCAGCATATCATGAGGACTTACAACTATTTAATACGGTTTGGGGTTGAGGAGGACGGGCGCTCTGTGCATTGCAGAGCTTTTATGTATCTTTCCTTCGCATGCATTCGTTGTAGACGTTTATACCCATAAAAGCTGTGGCTTTAACTTTACGTGTGGATGGACGATTCTTGGGTGTTGGTGTTGGATAGGTCGGATATGGTGATGTGTTACGGCTCAAAGGAACTTACAAGACATTACATTGCGAATTGTTCGCGTGTCGCTCCGTTCGCAGCCTTGACTTGTAGTGCGTGTACCTGATCTGCAACTTTAAAGGATTGAGGGTGTTCTAGCGCTCGCCTAGCGCACGGACAAATGGCTGGGCGGAGGGAAAGAATAGCTGCAGCGCATCTTCCTTCTCAGATCCCTGTGATATACTCTGATTCTCATGATATAGCCTTATGCTGCTCAAGAATTGATAATAATCATGCCATCTGTTGATGGTCGTGTTTGGCTTCTGTAACGCTCAACAGACTTCGCGCCAAGTATGCGACTTCGCAGCGCTGGACCCCTTGCCCGCGGGATCGTTAAGCATGGGTAGCGCGACTAGCGCAGTGACTCGCCGAAGGCACGTTAGCTCCACTTGTAAACGTTGGAATCACAGACAACCTGGTTCTCGCTAGGTAACAGGATTGCTAATGCTAGTCTAGATTTCGGACATTCACGCAATAACAAATCGAGTGAGATCTGACGCCTTCGCACCTTCTGATCCTCGGCTGATAGCCCGATTTACATTATGAAGGGTTTTCATCGGCCGCGGACCTCCAAGTGAGCGCGACGCTCTTGCACGTGTGTTTCTTTGCCTGCGTCTCATCCACTTGTGTGTTTTAGCTTGTACTGCTTCGATTACTTGTTGTCTCCAGTCTCCCTACTAGATGCAAACTAAGAATATCCTAAAACCGTGGTACCGTCCGCTCCGCTTCAGTAGTTCCCCACGCGCCCCAGCACTTTCCTTTCTCCCGCACAATATAATCAGGCCGATCCGGTCTTCCTGCAGCAATCCTTCAGTCCTTTGGCGGGTACATATCTCGACTGTCACCGATCATATTCGGCGCGCCGCGCGGGCAGAGTCGCCCTTCTCGAAAGACTCACCGGGATCAACCACCATCACGCGACTTGATTTTGTGCAAGAAATTGCTGCTTAGCAAAGCAGCGGGAGCTACAGCAGGGTACCCGCTTGCATCCGTACCTTTTTCTTCAAATATCGCGCCTCACCTCCATTTCGTTGCCACACGCTTTCCGCTCCACCATGCTGCCGCCACTACCCCGGCTAAGCGACTACGATGTCTCCCCACAGAACGGCTTCCTGCCGTCGGAGATTCCACTCGACGCCCTGCCTGACGCCTACTACCAGCCGTGGGAGACTATCGTACGCAATTTCCAGGGCTTGATTCTTACTAAGCGACTTCGACGAGTCATCGACGCTCTACCTGTGCTGTCTACCGATCTTCTTCTCACACAAGCCGAATGGCAGCGAGCATATTCTATCCTTGGATTCTTCGCGCACGCATATGTATGGGGAGGTGATAGACCCGCCGATACTGTACCGCCGTCTGTTTCGATTCCATTCCTGGAGACATGCCGTCACCTTGAGATGCCGGCCGTGGCTACCTACGCCGGCGTCTGCCTATGGAACTGGCGCCCGCTGTTCAGCAACGAGCCCGCAGACACTCTGGACAACCTCGCCACGCAGATGACCTTCACTGGCTCGCTGGACGAGTCGTGGTTCTACCTCGTCTCGGTGGCGATTGAAGCACGTGCCGGACCCATCATCCCCATGATGATCGAAGCCATCGCCGCTGCCAGGCGTGAGGATGCTGCTACAGTTACAGAGTGTCTCCGCACGTTTGCTGAGAGACTCGATGAGATTGGCGTTCTCCTAGAGCGCATGTACGAGAGCTGCGACCCCCACGTATTCTACCACCGCATCCGCCCCTTCCTCGCAGGAAGCAAAAACATGGCCGACGCTGGCCTCCCCAACGGCGTCAAATTCGACGACGGAACCGGAACCCAGCCCTACGTGCAATTCGGCGGAGGCAGCAACGCCCAAAGCTCCGTCATCCAATTCTTCGACATCGTGCTGGGCATCGAACACCACCCCACTGGCGCAAAACCCTCTGGCCCTGAATCCGGTGGAGCAGTCGGCGCACCAAGCAACAACTTCATCATGGAAATGCGCAACTACATGCCCGGCCCCCACCGCCGGTTCCTCACCGCCGTCTCCCGCGTCGCCAACATCCGTCCCTTCGTCGAATCCCACCGGTCCAACCGCGCGCTGACCACCGCCTTCGACGCCTGCCTCGCTATGCTACGCACCCTCCGCGATAAACACATCCAACTTGTGTCCCGCTACATCATCATTAAATCCCGCGAGACGAAAACCGCTGCTCCCAAACAGAGCATGAATCAGCCCCAGCCCGTTAACCTGGCTAACACCGTGCATCGAAGCGGTAGTAAAGCGCTGCGTGGAACGGGGGGTACCGCGCTGATCCCGTTTCTCAAGCAAGCCCGTGATGAGACGGGGGAGCCGGCGATTGATGCGTGGGCGCGCAGGTTGCTGGGGAATGGGCCTGGTGATGCGGGTGTTGCGCGTCTTGGGAAGGTGAAGGAGGGGTTTGATGGCGCGGTGGAGGTTGTGGGGTTGGCGGGGACGTGGAGTGTTGATGATAGTGAGGGGGGGATATGTCATTGGTAGGGAGCGGAGCGCAGCGAGCGCAGCGAGCGACTTGATGAGTGCTAGCGACCTATGTGGCAGCTAGCCATCGTTCAGTGTCGACGCGCAGCTCTCACCCTCTACCTGACTTTTTCTCTCCTCTACTCTCTTGTCTCTCAAAAAGAGCAAGAGCAAGAGCAAGAGCAAGAGAAAGAGAAGGACGTTTCATCCTGAGGTTTCATAAACCTCGCGAAGTTGCATGCCTGCAGACGTCTGTGTGCCCGCAGACGTTACTGTACGGGCTGGCTTCTGGGCATTTCATTTTCATTTTGCTTTACCTGATTTTTGCGTTGCTTTATATACACTACACTCTTTTATATCTACCTGCGTTGGTATCAAGTATACCGCGCAAAAGCAATCAATACAATGTTCAGTGTCTCCGATGACACGTCTATATTCAACTTACCTCCCTTCCTCCGGACATGAATATTCATATTCGTATCTGACTCTTGCGTTGCATCATGGCATTATGATCACACACATACTCATCTATCAGCCGCTTGCCTAGTCGTAAATGAAAACATTGTTATTCGAATCGAATCGAACTGAATTTGAATCTAAGCGATTACGACTTTGTATACGTAGGAGACAGCACTGGTACGTGAAAGAGAAAAAGCGTGCAGAGTGGGGATTTCTTGGTAGTGGTGTAGCTGTATAGTCTCTATCCTCTTTTACGTCTGTTCAGGGGAAGGTTTTTTTTTGGGAGGGTTTAGTCGGGGGTTTAGTCTAGGGCGTAAGTACACTTTTAAACCAAGGATGATAGTATACAAGAATGATAGTGTAGAAGGACGGGAGTATACACGTTTTATCCTTATAGCAGAGATACATAGACAATACCAAGATTTATAGTATCTTACCTTTGTAGTTAATCAGACTAGACCTATAGAAATACAGTAATTAATAGAGCGCTCTTTTTACTGCGTATGAACTGCCTTCTAGGTACAAGGTACAAGGTACCAATAATCCAAGCTGACATACTGTAGTACCTACCCTACCACCTAGGAAGCCACGAACAGGCAGAAAATATTATTTCTACTCCGATCTGCGATGATGAGTGTTGATACAATCGACATCAGCCTTGCAACAACCCTTGCACACACATCCGCGAGTGAACGTGATGTGACTGCGATTCAAAACAAGCTCAGACACGACGCCACTTTCGTCAGATCCGATCGCCAGATCTCGGGATCCAACTTGATTGTTTGCATGTTCTGCGGCATGTCCCGGATCGCGAATGTTCTCGCGCGTGCGCGAGGGCCATGTGGGGGCTGGATGTGACGTCATGGGTTCACATGTTGCGATCGCGACAAGGGTGAGACGGGATGGACGAGGAGATATAAACTTGATGGTTGTCGTGTAAGCTTTGCTTGGATTTGAAATTATAAGATATACTATACTGAAGACTTTATCAGCGCTTTCGGACTTACAAGTTTTTTACCTTGACTTCAACAACTCGTCTGTCAAACTCACAACTTCATCAACACTCACAATGTCATCCAAAGACCAAACCTCCACGCCCCAGAGCTACCTCGACCAAGCCACCGGCGCCGTGCAAAGCGCCATCGGCTCCCTCACCGGCAGCACCGCAGATAAGGTACCCCCTCCTTCAAAACCCCACTCTCTCTCTATCACGCATACTTACTAACCCCCACAGGCCCAAGGTGAAAACCGCAAGACCGAAGCCGCCGTCGAAAAAGACCTCTCCCACGCCACTGCAAAGGCAGGACCCTTCACCACCACCGCCTCAGGCGGCATCGCAAAAGACGACCCCAACCGCACAGCCGGATCATGGAACCAAAACGTCGGCGCGCTGAAAGAATCCATTGGCGGATTCGTCGGCGCTGAGGGTCTGAAGCAAGAAGGCAGGCGGCAGAACGAGGAGGGCAAAGCGCAGGAGGCGCAGGGCCAGTTGGCGGATTTGGGGCGCGGGGTGCAGGATCGTGTTGGGGGTGCTGTTGGGGGTGCGGTTGCGGGCGTGCTGGGGAATGAGGGGCAGAAGGAGGAGGCGCGCAGGCAGCACGATGATGGGAAGGCGAGGCAGAGGGGGGTGGAGGCGGATTTGCAGAAGCAGGCGCCGCAGTAGGAGGGGAGGGGAGGGGAAGGGAGGTGGTTGTGTGATATACCCTATTTGATATTTTGGAGGATGAATTGATGGATGTTTATACAAGCTTTTGCTCGAGTGTTCCTACGAGTTTCTTATTGTTCAACACGTCTGCTGTCTTGTATTGTGACCACCCTGCCCTTGTCGCGATTTCAACCGGCGCACTACTGGTGTCTAAAATGAACGGTACGCGCGGAGCACGACTTCACGACTCCAAAAGCTTCTAAGAAGCCTCAATCGCAAGTTCATTCGTAAGACAATACAATGTACGTCATGTAAACTCAATGCCATGACAACTTCGCACGATGACGTAACCAGACAATCATGTCTTCACAACACCAAATTCACAACAACAGGAACGTCCATGATTAAATCGGTGAAATTAGATCATTATCGAATAAATTCGCTGACTAAAGTGCTAACAGACATCCGTCGTGCGCCGACCCTGCATCGTCCAATCAGACGAGCGTTCGCAGGCTACAACGCGACCTTGCAGCTGTCGATCGCAGCGCCAACGCAGCGCAACATCGCGGCAGGAGAAAAAGGGAATGGGTATCGTGGATAACGTGGGTGATGCGCTTCTCAGTCATGAACTGAGACCATGGTTCGCCGGTCCGGTGCACTAAAATTTAAAGATGATGTACAGCGCGTGGATGATGCCCTGGGATGTGTTAGTTGTGGTAGGAGGTGGGTGACGACGCGACTTACGGGAATGTAACCCAGGATGGTCAACAGAATGTTGATGAAGAAATCGGCGTTGCAGCCGCGCTCGAGGAAGACACCCAGGGGGGGCAGGAAGAAAGCAAGGATGATCTTGCAGAAGTCGGAGGCGGTAAGAGGCATGTTGGCGGTTTAATGTGCTTTGGCAACGGTGTGGTGGTGTTGATTGTAGAAGTGTGGCGTGAGAGGCTGATGGAGTGAAGTAATGTCTTGCAAACAAAGACGCAGCCGTCAGCTTATGTATGGCAGGAATGCAGCGGGAGTGACGGAAAGTGTCATGCTGAACAATGACGTAGCAGCGGCGCGCAACATCCCTGCTCTCCCAATTAGGTCGGCTGCCGCCACAACTTGCCCCAAATCAATCTCGATTCCAGACCCCATGCCGACCCTGCTGGCCAAGTTTTTCACCGCTGAAGCCACGCTGCCCAGCGCCCAGGCCGTGCGGTGGAGGCGGCGTGCGTCACACGCAAGAGTTGACGGACAGCGAGAGGCTGAGATGCGTATTGAGTGCGCTGCGACGGCACTCGGCAGCGTTTGGAAGTCTCTGCGCCACACTAACGCCACAGATCCACGCGTCGGCAGCTTTGCATCATCGCAAACGGCTGTTGATGTCAAGCCGTCGTGGCAGGTTTTGGTACAGCACTGTTGTTCGACAACGCATGTGGCTTAGGTCGTACCTGCGGCTGGGCTTGCCGTGCTACCCGTTGTGTAGCGCGAGGTCTGCAAAGCAAATCTTGAGTTTTGAACACTCGCATGACTTCAACGTAATTTGCTTGTCAATTCAACATACAGTCAAGCTTTCTTCCCTGGCGCTCTGCCGTCTCGGGATTATCTGAGCTAGCCACACCCTCCCGAAGCAGTGTGGCGCTAATTGATCACCATGCGTTGATGTGACGTACATACGAAGAAGCTCGTTTCTCATGAGTGGTAGCTTAAGCAGGAACAAAATCACCTTGTTTAGAGCAACATGCCACAGCATCCACAACATAATAGATTTCAAAAAAGCAAAAACCCGACACCCACCACTTTAAGAATCGAGTTTTTTGGTATTATCTTACGGACACTATGTTGTTTGTGCCTCGATGAAGCTCTGTTGACATTGGCTTTACTGGATGTCCTGGTTTGTGTATGCAGTTGTTATTCTAACCCCAGACTGAATACCCAGCATCAAATGAAGTAAGATTTTATAGGTCATTGGAGACAGAAATGAGGCCAATTCACAACACTGCACCAGGCGGGAATACCATCCATCTACCAGATATCCTAATATCCTCAGTCATGCTTTTATCCAGACCGTCCAACCCCATAGCATCATGCAGGCACCTCAGCAGACTCAGCGTCCTCAGCGTTCCTCGATCTTACGCCAACACGCTTATATATCCCCCGTATTATCTTCCTAGCATACGTATAAACCATAAACTCCACCCTCCCCAACTCCCTCTCAAACCGCACATAAACCCCCTATCACCCCTCCCTCCTCTCCTTTGCCTTAAACGACCCAATCCACACCCCATACATCCACACCTCAACCCAAAACAACCACACCAAACCCACAACCGCACACCCAACATACAACACCACAAACGCAACCAGCAGATCCCTTGCCAGAGGCGTGAATGCGTGCGGTGGTCGCGCTATCTGTGCGATGAAACACAGGAGGCAGATTATTCCTGCGGTGGCGGGCAGGGGGAGGAGCATGATGGGGGCGATGCCGCCTTGGGTTGTTGGGCCATGGTTTAGGCGGCGGGGGTGGGAGGATGGGGGGATGGGGGGATGGGGGGAGGGGTCTGGGTGGTGATGGTTAGCCTGGATGAGGTTATGATGGGGGAGGGCGACTGACCGTATTTGACAGCTATGTGTGTGTGAGGGGGAAGGGCTTCAGCGGTGGTGTGGGATTCGTTGGGGGTGAGGGGTTTGGAGAGGGGATGGAGAGTGAGTGGACGGCAGTATGAGAGGTGAAGAGCATCGTCCTTGTCGGGGGTCTGAGGTGGCAAGCGATGGAACAACGCTCCTCTGATAGGAGTGGTTGACGAAAGCCTGGACGTCTTGATGATGAGGTAGTGCGGAGTGTCTTGCATGCTGCGACTAGATGGCTGGTCTTGGTGATGGTCACATTGAGCTTCAAGCAGAGTGACATCGTACACGCAATCTGACAAGCCCGACAAAAGGAAGCGCGACTGCTCAGAGATACTGACACCATGTTCGTGCAAGCAGAGCACCTGCACACTCCCCGCTGCCCCAGGCCCAAGTTGCAAGTCCAACCATTCGAGAGACACCTTCATCATGGGAGTCAGGGATAACTCGCTCTTGCTGAGCTCAACGGGGATCCACCGGTTGTTACCAGCAGCATCAATCTTGCTATCTCGCCAATCGGGCCCGTATTCCAGAACAGCGAAACCGGTAAGAAGTCGAAGCTCAGAATCATGGCTCTCAAGCGCTCTTCGCGCGTCGGTATGCTCATGATGCTGTCGGCATTGAAGTCGAGCAGATTCGCAATGATGACATGCAGGTCCGCTGGCATCGTAGTCGAGCGGTGCGCCAGTTCGTTCTACGTGTCGACCAGCTGCTTCAAACGGTTCTCCTCGCCAAGCTCCGTTGTGAAATGGTCCCGCTCGTTGAGGCCGTTTTGGCCGCGTTTCGAAAGGCCATTGACGGCTGGGAGTGTGTGAATCCTACCTGCAGCGTGGCTTGGGCGAAGGTATTCGAGGTTTGACAAGGGCCTGCCGGTGCCTCGATGAGCAGTTGGACGCGGCGGATCTCTACGGTATCTACTTTTCCAGTCTGCATGTAACGTGTCCCACAAGATGTTGTACAGCTCTGTGTACACATCCCAATGTTCTTCGTCGGTTGGGAAGCTCACGGCCAGCGCCTTGGTTGTCCTTCCTGGCCCTGGCCCATGGAGACACCACTCGTGCAATGGATCGATAGCACAGTCCTGAAATTGGACGCACTCCCGGTAGCGCCGGGATGCCTATGGAAGCCATGTTAGTCGGCTCTAGTGCTGCTAGGTCCCGCGTTTAGGCCGACGCCGTGTGTCACGATGCTTGGCGGCGTCGATGGCATTCTACGCAGCTTCCAATCGCCGCAAGCTCCACTCGACCGTGACACCTCGTCTCTGCGCGCGCCCACCTGCACCTTCCCGCTCACATGGCTTCCCCGAAGCCGGGCACACCACACGTACGCAGGGACCGCCGCGAGAGTCGAAAGCCGCGCCACCGCACCCGCGAACCATGAGCCTCACATCGGCGCTCGCGCGCATCGAGCTCGAGTACCTGGGCAGCGTCGTGCGCCGGTGCGCGGATGTCGTCAAGGATGTCGACCACATCTCCACGCTGCAGGAGGACGGCATTGGGGGCGCCTTTGAAAAGAGCCTGCGCGTCAAGGGCATGATCGATGCGCTGGAGGTGCTCGCACAGCACATGCCGAGCTGGAACACGCTGGCCGCCCTTGTTAGCAGCGAGTACAGGCTGTGGGTGCTGAATGCCGAGACGCCTCTCCGCCACAACCCTTTCCTGTCTCATTGGGTGGAGGCTATCCAGAGGCTCGAGGTGGCCTCGCAGTCGCAGGTCGCCCCGGCCTCACCAGACGGTGTATCAGCCGCAGACATCGCAGCGACGCGGCTTGAGATGGTCAAACGCTTGCTAAGCCAACACACGGACGCCCTCGCGAGTGCAACGCCGCAGCAGCTCTACGACACGCGATATCCAGGCACCCCCTTTGACGTACAGCCCTACATACGCATGCTGGAGGAGGAGGACATCTACGACCCCTCGTCCACGTCGATAGCCTCCGTCAACGCCCTGCTGAACATCGCCCGCCAGGAGTCTGCCGACGACTCCAGTCCTGCGTCTCGACAACCCAACAACACATCTCAGACGCCCACATTGGAAGAATGGGCGCACCCCCGAAAACTCACCTTTCTCGCCTTCAAAGACGATCTTGTGGCCCGGCTGGGGCCTCACCCCGATCAAGCTTTCTACGCTCTCACACACCTCCCCATCGCACTCCCCGCACTCGAACTCCTCACCAATCTCATCACAAACCACACGCTCGATATCCACCACATCGACTCTAAGCAAGTCGTCTTATCCTTTGTCCAGCACGCCCTGCGTCTAGTCGAATACATGGGGCAGCCACCAAGCACCGACAACCAGCCCCCTTACCAGACACCCATCGGCATCGAGCCCGAGGCCGACCATGGTCGCGAGGCCCAGGGCAGGGCTATCCGGCTGCTGTTGCTATTCGTGAAGAACCTGATACGCAAGGGGCTGGTTGACATCGACCCGCAGGGCGAAACTACCTTGTACTACGAGATCCAGGAGATATGCGTGCGGTACATGTGGATGAAGGAGGTCAGGGAATTTAGGATGTGGATTCGAGAGGGGGAGACTACCGAGGAGGGCGAGGATGAGTGAGTGAGCTGTATTAGTACTGCAGCGAAGGTGTATGTCGGGACTTTATTGCTATGGTGGATTGAAGGAAGTGGTTCTATTGGTAGACCTCCGGAATTTAAGGATCCCCAATCACCATTTAACGCCTTATCAAGTGTAATCATTGCACATCAGCCACTCAGCGCTGACTGCGTGATCATGATTAAATGATACGAACAACACTCTTCCCACCCTCTTCAACATCCCCACACTGGAAGATCTGACCCATCCCAACTCGTCGAAATGTACCCTCTGCTTCTGCTTCTTCGAGGAGGAGTACTACGTATGTTTCTTTGAAGGGCTCTCTTTGGAGGACTGAGGGGTCGGAGGATTTGGTTGTTTTTTGGCTCGTGAGGAGGGCGTGGAGGGTTTTATGCTGAGGCTCTGTATTACTTTCCCTCGCCTGTGGCTCCGGACTACCGTCCGTCGCCACCTCATCCATCGCAGCAGTCCCAAACCAGCAGTGATCCTCACTGCGAACATTGTCGTACTTATGCATGAGCGGATTTGCTCCCGCGTCGGTAATCCTTTGATACATCTTGACCCACTGCTCGTAGTCCCATTGCCCGCCAGTCCCCAAGTCGCCGAGCTTGACTCTAATCATTCGACCGCTGACGGTAAGAACGCCATCATCACTGATGTCCATCACTTCGAGGGCGCTTCCTGTAGTGAAACCGCCTTCGACTGGTTTGCTTCCTTGGGTGCCGTAATATATTCGACCGTCCATGCTTGCCCAGCTCCAGCTCGGTGCCCGTCCTGCTACTCTACCTCTTCGTTCATCTACCTGGTCGTAGGGAGCTGTTCGCCATACCAGTCCTAGATCGAGCTGCGTCTTCCACATGCCGTAATAGTATTTATCCAGCGTCAGTGCGGACACATACCGAGCGAGTCCTTCCAACGCAGGAAGTCTGTCCGATTCGAACGTCAATTTGCGTTGTGTGTAATCTTCCACCACCCTCGCCCAGCTATGATTCACCAGCCCAGCTACCATGATGTTGAGTGTCGGCTGGTGTCGCCCATCAAACGCAATCAGCGTCCAGTACAGCGTCTGGAAGTAGAGATTATCAGGCCCGTTTTTCTGGCCTGGTCGTCGCGTCTCGAATTCAAACCCAGTCTTGCACTCGAACGACACCTGGTCCTCGGCGAAGTGCAGCGTACGCCGCGCCAACTGCTTCTCCTGCAGTGTCCAGGCGCGTGAGGCCAGCACCGATTTGCGAACGTGATCATCCCAGCTCTTCGTCCTGTCGTGCACTATCCACTCACCGGTAGGGTTCCCAGGTGCCTCTGACCTATATGTCAGCACGACCTTTGACTGGGGCGGTTTCCGAAGATTCAAACACCCGCCGTTACTATCCACCGCCGACGTCGCAGAAATGGTGACATACGCATTCATATAGACGTCCGCCATATGCGATGCCTCCATCTCCCAATCACTGCCCGAATCCTGGATAATACACAGCGAATCAATCCACAAATACCTCACCCCCAGCGCGCGCGTAATAGCAACCGCATCCCTAAACGTCTTCGGCAACTCCTCCATCCCAATCCTCTCCAACCGCCGCTCATACGACGCCCCCTCCGTCTTGAAATGCTTCGACTTCCCCCACACATGACTCAGCGCAACATAGCACCCCCTCCCCCCCAGCGCCTTCGCTTCAACAAGCCTCACCCCATCCTCAAACGCACAAACATCAATCACCCGCGTCGGTAACTCGCAATCCTTCTCATCATACTTCGCCCTCAACCTCTCCCCTTCTTTATCATGAGCCCCCGCAAGCATCATCTCCTGCCGCGTATACCCCAACAAACAATTCTCATGCCCACCCACACACCCCTCAATCCACCCCTTCATCATCCGCACCGTCCCCTCACACAGCGGATCCGCACATATCGGCCGCGTAACCACAACACCCGCTGCCACAGACTCCGCGTCTGCTTCAACACCAAGCCACGTCCACCCCGCAGCATACGGCTTACTCGCCTCAGGTGAGGTCTCGCGCGACAGCGGTCCCACCGAGACGATTAGTGCGTGTGCTGCTTCCTTGGGGGCAGCGGAGTGGCTGTTCATCGATACGGTGATGTGTGTGTCGTTTACTAACTGCCATGTTTTTTCTGGGCCGATGTGCGCGCGGTATTCTTCCGCTTGGGTTATGAGTTTGGTGGATGAGAGGGCGGTGAGGAGGAGGGTGCAGAGGGGGCAGGTTAGGGCGGAGGTGCGGAGGGTGAGGATGTTGGGGTGGAGGGTGAGGAGGCGGGTGTGGGGGGTTATTTGGGTGCAGGATGGACAGAGGGGCATTTTGGGGAAGCTGGGGGTTGGTGGTTTTTTTTGGTTGGGTGTGTTCTTCGTTCTGTTTTTCGTTCTGTTCTTCGTTTTGTTGTGCTGTTCGTTCTCTTGTCTTCTTCGTTCTGTTGTTTTCTTCGTTCCTTTCTCTTCTTCGTCCTGTTCTGTTCTTCGTCCTGTTCTGTTCACTGATATGTCTTGCCCTCCGTCCCGTTCTGCTCTTACCCTGCTATATTCTCAGGCTCTCCTATTAAACCTGGAGCGAAGGAGTACCAGTAAGAAGGCACGTTTGCACGTCGAGGTGGCTCCAGTATCTATACTTGGAGTATAACTATCTGCAGCAGGTTCAGATCAATTATACCAGGTGCGGTGTTGGACGGATGTCTTCACGGATGGATAGCACGATGCCCCCCACATGTCCTCCCTTGTATGTATATGCCGTCCGGTCTGCCCGTAACAGCAATATGCCCGCGATCTAGTCAACTAGGGTAAGCGAGACTGACACGATTACCCAATAGGGTGTATTCGGTACACTGCACAAATCAGCTGAGCAACATCGAGGCTACAACACCCAACTGCTACTTCAGGTGCTTGCTTGAGGTCAATATGCTTTCTGGACGAGAATATCCTCGGCCCGATGGTATTGCTTCTGCTCGCGAATTTGGGCCGATACTATCGTATGATAGAAACTGAGCATTCAAGGTGTATATTTTCTAGTACACCTGATGGCTAGCAATAAGCTGCAGGAACACGCGGTTCAGATGTGCTGGGCTGTACGAGTACGATTGCGCTTTCACCGGTAATTACGACACGCAGTCTTATCTGGCTGAAGATGACAATCCCCATCTGCTTACTTTACAAAACAACCTTATCTAAACAGAGTCTAAATTCTATACATCAAGATTATGCCTATAGCTCTACCTGCTCACAGCACCATTTTGTAATTTTACTCCATTCTTCCCCTTGGTCATTAAGCGTTTTCGATGATTCTCTAACAAGCTGCTTGCCTAAGCATCTAGCCCACCACATATCGTCTAGCTGGTCTAGAAGAACACTCCAGTGCATAAAAATGGCCAATGCCATGGATTCCTCCTTTCGCAGTTCCTCCATGAACTCCGCATCAATCTTCAGCAGCCACGGAAGCATCGAACGTCCAGATTCACATGCTTGCTCGAGCTTCAGAATCGCGTCGTCAAAGACCTGGTGCTTCCTGCTCCCGTCATCTCCCTGGTTGCAGCTTCTGAGATATGCATTGTTCAAGTCTCGTAGCTCCTGCGCAGGAAAGACCTTTCCAATGCCCAACGGTCTTCTGGCCACATTGCTGCGTATCACCTCGCCAAATGGTCCTTGGAGAAGCCACTGGCGACTGATTTCGACAATCGAGCTGATGCCTCGCAGAAGGTCAATGATGGGTAATATTGTCGCCGCCGTCGACTTGACCTCGTCGCTTGAGCCGCCCGGGAGATTCGGCGATACGATTGCACAGATCAGAACCATTGCTGAGCAGGCAAAGATTGCCACGCATCGAGAGGGCGTAATATTGTGAAGCACTTGACGCAGTCCGGAAATAGCCTCACTATGATACTGCAATGCGGCTCGAGTAATGACACGGGCGGTGTTTGCATCTTTGGCCTCGCTGGCCATGTGGTGTGAAGTCACTGCCAGCAAAGCTTTCATCAGGAAGTCGTTCCGCCGCGCTTCTTTGCCTACGTAGTCTCTGAATATTTCCGCCAGTTGAGGCGAGAAGCTGTAACACGTCCGTGTGCACCAGTAGTGCATCAACTCCATCTCCCCTGGCCTGACGGAATGGCATGCTAGCGTTTCAATAGAGGAGTCGGGGGCGTTGCAGGAAGCGTATAGTCTTGCGTCTTGTACAGTTTTGATGCTGAGTTCAACAGCCGGAATGGTCCGGAGTTGAGATCCGCGAGCAGGGGGGTAGACGATAACTCGCCAGTCATAGTTGCAAGTGACTTCTCTTTGGATACAGCCTGAACAGGTTGGTTGCTTCTCGTCGCATTTAACACGCCTTCTTCGGCATTCGTGGCATCCGGATCGAGACTTTTTGTGCGACCGCCGCCGGACAGGCATGAAGGTGATAGTAGGTCAAGAACGGGTGATGGGCGTACTGCGCCCTTCTAGGAACCGCTTATGAAGAAGGAATGTTTACGAGCGTAAGATTGATTTCGCGGGCTGTTTTCGGGCGCTGTTTGGGCCAAGAGGAGCGCTATCCAATTGTTCATGGTGCAACGCGCGTCTACGAGGCACAGCCACGAAATAGTCAACTTTTACAGTCCAACGGTTCTAGGCGTAGCTAGCATAGGAAACCTAGAGCCATAGGAGAATAATGTAAGTGTACCTATTAATGCAACCATTAATGTTAATGACTATTGTTGTGATGCAGAAGAATCTTAGGTATAGATACTTAGCTAGCATGCATGTTATCTGCTCTAGTGCGCGCCTTGTACGCAAAGCACTTGACGCACTACTTGCCCGTTAAGCGATTCGAAAGCGCTGCAAATTGTCAGTACCATAGAGCTGCCCGATTAGTTGTAATGATAGTTTGCTTAGATTTCTATTGGCAAGACTGCACTCTATTAGAACCAAGATCATCCTAGGGACGAGGGACTAGTTTGCGTCGCTTGAGGCTTGGATGATGCCAGCAAGTAGATAATCAGTGCGGCTGAGCCCCAGTGGCTGATTAGGGTTGGCTGGGAATGTAGGGGCTGTGTTTGTATACACTGTGTGAGAACGAAATCAACGCTTGGTGCACTCAAACAAACGTCACAGTTCGCTGTCACACAAGACCAAATATGGCTATGTAATATAACGCACCTGATTAGATAGATACTACAAATTGTAGCAAAACATTATCTTACATCAGAATAGCTGGTATACACATGAGTGCTAGTGCATCTGTGCGGCCGTCATTAAGTGAGAAGGAAGCCGCGGTCTAGGATAACAAATTGTAGAAAAACACATAGTACAGAGATAAATAAGGCTTTTGAGATGAATACAAGAGAAAAAGAGAACGAGAAGTGTCATGCGGCATGCGAGGACAACAAGGTAGGAAGGCAGACGCCACTAGCTAAACAAGTGGCTGGAATAGCAGCTCAAAGAAAGTGTCAACTAAACTCTCGCCACACTACAATAGCTATGAAGAGCCTTTGAAGCATAAGCGCAAGTGTTCACAGCCAACTAAGCAAGAAATCAAATATTAGAGTCCTGTTGTCGGTGATGTGGATGACAGGTTTGTCATGCTGCTGTCCGAGCTGTCTCTACACCATATTATCGAAGCATGCACCTGCCCTGAAATGTAAATGCACAATTTTTCTGCCTTGCCTGCGACAGCTTATATACTGATCCATGATCTTGCGCGCAAGATATTATATATTTGTCCGTAACGTCATATACCTACGCGGTGTTACAATCAACTTTTAAATGACTACAATATGTGCATATGGTGACAGATCAAATCGTTGCTCATGTTTCTTTCTCGCATCCAGTCGTCCCAGACTTGACGTTCGTATTCGCCTTCGTTGTCGCTGAGCCACTTGCCAAGGTTACATGGACGAGCTTACGGACAAAGATAAGCACATCATCCCTGTCACAACAACGTATTCGTATATACTTCCTAATGCATGATTGGTCAATCTACATGTTTTTGTATATCTTAAAGCTCTACTTCACACAACATCACAATTTCCAACGTTCAGTTTCTGCTCTACCTCACCAGACTTCAGCTCTGCTTCTACTGCTATACCCGCGCACTTTCAAGCGATAATTATTTGTTGATCTGTACAAAAGTTAGCCCCACTTTGTTCCTACGCAATGGCTGAGAAGGACTCTTACTACGACTATATTCCCTCTGTTGCTGCAGCCGGAATCTTCACTGCCTTGTTCATAGTGCTGGCTTTGTTTCATCTCTATCGGACGTTCAGCACACGCACGTGGTTCTGCATCCCCTTCACCGTGGGAGCTATCCGTGAGTATCTCCGAACCCACATCAACTTCTGTTCTACGTGTCGGCCCCTCGTTCATTTTGGCACGAGTGGTATGCTAAAGTCTTTTGCAGTCGAAGTCATCGGCTACATATGCCGCGCTTTGGGCAAATCCAAACCCAACGTACTAATACTCTACATAATCCAGTCGCTTTTCATCCTACTCGCACCGATTCTGTTCGCTGCTTCAGTGTACATGTTCCTCGCGCGCATCATTCGGGCTACGAACACGACCCACTATTCGATCATCAGCATAAACTGGGTGACAAAAGTCTTTGTCGGCGGGGACATCCTTTGTTTCCTCATCCAGGCTGCCGGAGGAGGCATCCTCGCCGGCAGTGACGACAAGGCCAGTTCAGACCTTGGAAAAGGAGTCATCCTTGCGGGCCTGTGCCTACAGATGGCCATCTTTGGATTCTTCATGGTTGTAGCTGCGATCTGGCAGAAAAGGATGAAGGGTGCCAAAGAAAGCAGAGCCACGTCTTTCAACTGGTTAACTTACCTGCAAATGCTGTACATTGTCAGCATTCTTATCACAATCCGGAATCTATTCAGGGTCATCGAGTATGCAATGGGACGTAAGTCGATCCCAACCGACTGTTTTGTCACGATACTGAGAATTTATAGCCGACGGATACCTTCTCGTAAATGAGTGGCCTATCTACGTCTTCGATGCTGCTCTGATGGTCGTTGTACTAGCCATCTGCGCCATGTGGTATGTTACTGATGTAATGAGGGCCGCACAGAACGAAGGCAACCATATGGAGATGTTGACAGGATCGAATACCTCCAACTAGAAAGAAGACCGCGAGAGCTCTGATTCCGGCTAGGTGTGACTACGTCAATGGTTGGGCCTGGTTACGAGGGTGCAGCATATCGCCTACCTCACAACCGTATGAAACAACACCAATGGTGTACTGTGAGGGCAAGAACACTATATCGACATCGTAGGTCCCAATGGTGTGGAAACGAACTTGGAAACTGAGAAAACTGTTCAGCAGTGTTGTCGTTTGGATGTGGTCAATTTGTACATGTACTAGTAAGAAAGGATTGGAATTATGGCTATAATTACAAAACATCAACCCTTCTACTAGGTGTTACTACTTGTCCGTTACAGCTTCAGAAAAGAGATATGGCGCTATAGCCTACTCAGAATGAGCGCAAAGAAATGCATTGACTTGTGGGTGTCCGCATCAATTACATCTTAGACTCTGAAGAGTCTGCGTTTGGAAAGACAAAATTTCTCTTTTGCTTCGTACGGAATGCAAGCGACTTAGTATGCTATGGCCACCTGCAAGTTATTAGCAGTGGAATGTCTGAAGCTGAAGGTGGGATTCATGTACATATAAATATCGAAAATGCTGATCAAATGCGCATCTAAATATGATGCGGAGCCTGAGGAGTGATTCTAACAAGAGCTCCTCGAGCCATGATGAGCATGTCAGTGTGACAATTCAGCTCCTGCGACGTCTGGTACTCAAACGCTTCCACGTTCACAATGGTAGCCGCTTTGCCACCAAGCAGCTCCCTCGTCTCTTCGACCGAAAGCCATTCAATACTGTAGACAAGTTCTGCGTTGTTTCTGTTTGCACCTGATGCTGATTCTGCGGTGTACTCTATATGAAGTTCAAGGGCTCCCGCAGTGTGGAAATGTGGTTCGCGCGTGAGAGCTAGTCTGCTAACCCGGCGCACACCCTGAACCAATTCTGCAACATCACTTATGGCGGACTTGTGGTGAATTGTTTGGGAGCTACTGCTTCTCGAGGATTCTTGCATCGCATGATGATCCGACAAGTGCATTTCGGGAGCTTCTTCGTCGTCTGCCATGACAGTACTTCTCAAGCTGAGTTCGGAAGAAGAACTTTCCAAATCTTCTGGAGAGGGGCCTGCTGCACGGGTATTGGGTAGTATCGGATGCTCCCAAGATCTGGAAGTGTCGCTGGCCAGAGCTTTGTCTAGGGATGTCTCCTCCAGTGCGGTTGCTTCCGCCACAACTGATGTGCGCAACGTTGAGGTAGATAAAGGCAGTGTCAACAACGTACTCTCGTTCGGATCTGGGTAGATAGTCTTCTTTTGTCTTGAAAATAGTATCTCGAGACTGGCTTTGATCTGATCTTCTAGTGCTGAATTGAGTCTCAGGTCCAAATCGTTGAGGTTGTGCATGAATGGCAATCTCCATCCAGGATATAATCGCCCATGGCACCGGGGCGTGTACATTTTCCCATGCATCAGTATAAAAACATTACACAGGAAGCAGGCATCCTTGCTGGAGCAAACAACTCGTGGTGGTAACTTTGAAGGATTCCGTTCGTAATAGAATAGAAGTTGGATTTCGGCATGTATTTTCGCCTCTTGCAATGTCTTCCTTGTTTGCGCAGCGAACTGGTCACTGAGCTGTGGGCTAGTCGTTTTTAAAAGACGACAGAGGTAGCTAAGATTGGATCCTTGACTAATTGCTCTGGCCCTTGACATTGCAGACGCAAGGTTGGGAGTACGATTCTCGTCCAAAAATCGACGAAACGCATCTTCGGGTAGATTGACGAGTACAACCTTCGCTTGCCGCAACAGAGGTGATCTTTTGGCCGTGCTGTATAGCAATCTTGCAGCTTCTCGGTATCTCGACACTTTGTTGACGATGTTGACGAGGTTTTTCCGTGAATTGGGATCCATGACACGGTTATGTATTGAGTCCATCAAGGCCCGAAGACGTCCGATCTGCTTCAGCCGGTAGATGCCCTCGACCAGATCTTCCAACTCCGCTACCTTTTGATGCTTAACCCATATATCGGCTAATTTTACAACTTCTTTGGCTTTTTCTATGAACGCCACCACGGGGAGGCCGTGCAACGTGCGCTCACTGACTTGCTTGAGGGATGTAATAGCTTCGCCTAAAACGACTCTGAGGGGTTGTTTAAAAGTACCGCGGCTGTTGGCCACAAACCTCAGACGGCTCAAAATGCGATGGTAACACATGGAGATAATTGCAGTGAAAATCCGATGTTTTAGATCTTGGCTTCTGTTTGGTGCTAACACTGGTCATTGACGGCAAGAGCGAAGGGGTTTCTACCGCATACCTTCCGAAATCTCTGACAGAATTGCAAAGATATTCTCCAGACTCTGCTTTATATCCTGAAGAATACCATTGCCATCTTCCCTATTGGCCTTATTTACAGCTAGTACAACATTCACTGACGCCAACTCAGGATTCTCTTCGATACAGAGCGCTGTGACATAGTTCGAATTATTGTTTGTGTTAGAGAGGAAAGCCAACGTGCTGGCCAAGATCCGCTCCTCGTTCAAAGACAATGTATAATTCGCTTGGCGGATTGAAGGCTGGCTAACCTCATTGTGAGAAGGCTGAACTGGGACCGAATGGAGAAGATAGAGTAGGGCGATGTTCTCAGCACAGATCACTGCGGGCGGCAGAGAGGAGGTCGACATGTCCAGCGAGAAGAAATATGAGCAATTAGACATTGTGAGAGTGACAGCAGGCTGAAGCAACTTAGGCTGAGTTTCACGTGATGGAGGTCAGCCTTCTGCGGCGCTGTTGTGTAACAAGGGTGGCGACTCTCGCGTCTTTTGCTCTCTCTCAACGCAACAGGAGAGATTATTACCTCAAGTCACATAAAGGACGATAAGCTTGACAATTACTTGATGTCTGAGTTAATCTGACCCCTTGAAATCGCGTCCATCGATAGAGAGATCTCGGTTCTAGGTTCGCATCCACTTCATGGTCTCTATTCTAGATAAGCATGGGCCAAATGCATGACAAGCCTCGCTTCGACTTTGAAGCGGGGTATACCTGTAGCATGATCTTGCGCAACACTCTGAACTTGTTGCTCCCTCGAATCCTGCTTCAGCCGTGAGGGCTAATGTCACAGAGCAGCCGGGTGTGTTCGAAAATGGGACAGGCGATGCAATTGACCGAGCCCACTGCCGCAGCAACTGTATGACGGTTTGATCGGCGGAGTCCGACTTGATCGCTTATCTGCACAACCCGCCGCTTCAAAGTTTCTTAAATCTCCGGGACAACGTACTCTTACACTGCATGAGGCCTGCTGCAGTATATGTCCCAGCCGACTTCAGTCCAGCAAGCCAGCCGGTCAGCCCAAGCGCACGCACGGGGGGCTAGAAACGTTGCAACGACTGCTGATGGGATCGAAACATGATTTATAAGAGACTGCAGATTACGTAGAAGACCGACCCGCCCGCAGTTATCCGACATTCCTATTAGGTTTCAGTCTCGCCGTCACCTGGGTCTACGCCTTAGCCTCGATGGTATCACCGCTAACGAACCCTCGCACAACGAGGTAGGAGACGATGACATAGAAAGTACCTACCTGGTATACGGACCCCAAATGTATTCCTGCGGCAGAGAATAGAGCAATGCCAGCATGATTATTAGACGACCATTCTTTGTTCACGATGCGAAAACGGGAATATACGTAGGGATACCTCTCGAAAAAATACTGTTGGTGAAGCAGACATAGTCTCCCAGAAACATCTCAGAATAACTCCTTAACTTGCAACAGCATACACCCTAAGGGTTACAAAAGTCTGGAGGGTTAACTACGCTGTTGGAAACCTGGTCCTAGCGGATTTATGGTTGCCGCTCAGAACGGTCCTGAATTGATATCATTAGACCGAAACTCGTGTTCACAGCTTTGGTAAACCGTAAGCAATCGCCACACGGTGGACGGCTTACGATAATTGTCGCCTGCGTGAGTAGAACAGGAGGCTTCGCCCGTTGCAGACGGTCGTCGTCCTCTGACTCAATAAAAACATGCTTGCTGATGAAGTATGCGATAAGCTGCTTTTCTGCGTGGCTAGCGTGGTATTGGCCTTCTATTCCGTGGTCCTTTCGCTTCTCAATCTTAAGTTGATGGCCCACGATTGCGGAAATCCTCATTACATCGTCTGTCCACTCTTTTCCTGATACAGTGATCTTGGTTTTTCCATGACCCCAGCCACTCATTGCTGCTATAGAAGGGAATCTCGGTGGGCGATATAGACAAGCAATGGTTTTCCACTCAGTTGGAACAGGAAATTCCGCGATCGGTGCAACAAGCTCAATCGTTCCTCGATTGGTTTCTTTGAAGCAGTGCGATTGAAATGCGTGATTGTGTGCAGAATCGTCTGCACTTCGGCTTTCTTTCGGGTCTTTTAGCAACGCAAAGATCACTCTTCGAGCTTGATTGGCGATGAAGGTTTGTTCTCGATACACCTCAATTTCTCCTCCAGAACGGTGATATCGCTCTTCGTCGTTCTCCTGGGACTGTCCCGCAAGGTCGATGGCCTGACGGCCATGGATGTCGCGAAGTGTCTTATTCGCACCACATTCTAGAAGGTGCTTGACATTATCGATTCGCCCCCAAAGTGCAACTTCCATTAATGACGATCTGTCATCCTTGTTTTGATGATCAGGATCCGCCCCATGATCAAGCAGAAGCTTGACGATAGCCGGGTACTTTTCGCCAGCTGCCAAGACCAGCGCCGAACTACCCTCCTTATTGATGCCATGTAGGAAAAGCTCGGCTTCAGGACTGGTGCGTATACAATCTTCCACATAATCGAGATCTCCGAACAATAGCATCCGACTCTTAACATGATCCAGTCTCTTTACAGTGAATTGGTCCTCTCCCCAAAAAAGCTGATGTAAACGCCGAAATGTCTCATCTTTCGTGTCGATTGTGATCCACTCCGTAGCTTCTTTCCAATTTTTCGAACCCAAAGATCTAGTCGTATCCAGGTCAAGCTCATCCAGAGCCCTTTCAAGTGATTCTAGTTCAGCTTCTTCTTCTTCTTCTTATTTCGCTCCGAGCGCAACAAAAAACCCAGTGGATTTGTCGATTTCGTATGCCACAGTACCTTCTTGCTCTGAGAAAGGATAATCAAAGCGATAAGATGGAAACGATATAGAAGAGCTGTAGTTGCAATGAGGGACGCGGGAGGTGTTCGCGTAGCTACCACCAAAACCGTGGTTATGAAGTTTCGAGCAAAATGGGCATTGCACGCAGACTTTCGCGTCGTTCTAGCGCTGAACTGAAGCTAACGGAATGGCTGTATTTCTAGGTGAAGGCATGTCTCTGGTTGTGAAGGAAAGACGCTCTTGCGAAGTTGCAGATGCAGTGAATTCGCCGTTGGCTGCCGCATGCCATCTCATCACAGTTCAGAGGTCAGACCCCGCACGAGCGAAATGGAACGATTCATTGCTTTCCTCCGCGCAGATACCTGATAATATTTCAAGTTCCCTGCGCTTCTGTCTCTATGCGAGCTAGATGTAGACGGCATAGGGATGTTGGAATTCCTGCCGGCCGTGGTGGGCCTGCGCCTACTTGCCTCGCCTTTACCAGTGCCTGGCCTCATCATCGGCGAACGCGCGCTTTGGGGCTCTACCAAACCACGCTCGGGACCTGTGAACATCTACATATTTAACATTGCTTTAGCAAACTCAAGCTACTGTTGCAACGTAGTCTTACATTAAACCCAGTTATTACTCTCTACCAACGTGACCATCTCGCAGACAGAAATCCTCTACACCTCCGTACCCAGGCATCTTTAGAAACAAGCAACACCCTGAATACCGCGACACATCCCACACCATTTTCTTTAAGATTTCCGAGACGTAAGCATTTCCCCATCTAGGTGAATTACCGCATTCGGCAGTCGCACTGGCCAAGAGTGCGGCTCACCATCAGCCTCAGTCTTGGCATCCTTCTGCACTCCCATTCGTCCTGCCATTCGCACACTGAAGACATACCGTGGTTCCTAGACCAAACGGTTCCAGCTGAATCTTAGACCTGTGGTTTAGTTGTACCCGTGGATTTCCGAATTTGGGTAGAGATATGTGGTGGTGAAGGCGAGGCTGTTTGGAGTGCTGAAGTCATGCAGAGGTATTGCTTGGAAGGGAAGGATACCTGCTAGATGAGCGGATGAGTTCTCGATGGGGGGTGTTTCGTGGATGAGTAGGGCGACGCGGCGACGAAGGTGATGAGATGAAGAAAATGGTAGAGAAAGGGGAAGGGTAGGCGGGTATATAGATAGATAGGTACTGTATGTGAAGGGAATATCGCAGTCTGTCAAGTCAAGTGTACCTATCTGTTCTACCCTACTCTACTCTATACAGACTCGTCGTGCTCCAAATTTCCTCCACCGACACGAACCCAATAACCAGAACGAAACGAACGAACGCACGAACTTCGCCAGAACTACCAAATCACCACCATCTCGTTTTTCGTTCAGAGGAATTCAAGCGCTTCATTACTACACTACCAGACAGTCGAAACCACGGGACGATACTGGCAATCCTAATAGACCAATAAACCACCTTCCCACGATCTACGTCCAACATCCCCCGTCCCACAACCCTGCATCCCAAGACCTTATAAGAATCAACCATGGTCCCCCTAGCCTTCACAGCCGGCCTAGGACCAAATATGACCTACCCACCCCCGACGGGTTCTTCTCCTTCGTCCATCGCCACTGTGAATGGGAATGAGACGAGTAGTACGGCAACCTCGAATTCGACGACGACGACAAGCTCGGGAGGTACTTCGCGATGATTTGGGGTGGGATGAGATATTGACCTAATCCTAACCCTGACTTGGGCAAATAGATGGAAATGGAAGTAAGAAAAGGGGATTGCGGATGAGACTAAAGCATATACAGCACCCGACATGAACATGAATGCGAATATCAAAAGGGCAAAAGGGGGAAAGCAAGCACTGAAAACAAACAAACGCCGTGAATTTTTCTCGATATCTCGATATAAAACGCCCTGCAATGCAATCTACGTCTACATCTACATTCACTCCCCAATTCGCCCTCCCTCTCGTCATCGCTACTTCCTCTTCTTCGCCGCCCTCTTCTCACCCCGAACATCCTTCTTCAACCTCGCATCCACCATCTTATACTTACCCTTCGTCCCCTTCGGCCGCCCCTTAATACCATTATTACCACCGCGGGCAACAACAACGCTAACCTTGCCCTTTGGCTTCTTCTTGGCGGCTCGACTCATCAGGCGCGCAATACTCTGCGCCTTTTCCTTCTCCGTCATGCCCTCTTCGTCGGCGAGCATGGCGCTCTTCTTCTTGAGCTTCTCGAGGCGCTGGGCGGCCTTGAATTTCTTGCGGGCGTGGGCTTCGCGGACTTTCTTGATGGGGCGCGCGTTGAGGGCGCGCATCTTTTCTTTGATGGCGGCGGCGGCGGCGGCGGTCGTGGGGCGCTGGAGCTTGGAGTGCTTGTTTTCGTCGTCGAGGAACCAGTCTGGCAGGCCGTCGACGTCGCGGAGGGAGTAGCGGTTGAAGGAGTCGTCGAGGAGGTCGTGTTTTGTCTTTTTGCCCGTGGCCATTTGGTGGGCGAGAGTCATGGCTTCGGCGGTGATGATGTCGATGTCGGGTTTGCCGTTCTTCATGGGGATCTCGTCGTGTTCCCATTGAGACTCGTCGCGGGCGACTTCCTCGATCTTGTCGTCATCGTCGTCGGACCAGTCTTCGGGGGCGGGCTGGGCGAATGTGGCTTTCTTGGTGGGCTTTTCGGACACGGCGTCGGCGTCCTCCATCTTGACGTCCTCCTCGCCTTCGACGTCAATGCCGCTGTCTTCGTCTTCCTCGATGTCGTCGAGACCGTCGATATCTTTGAAGATGTCTTGGTCGAAGAAGCGAGCGGCTCGCCTTGTCAAGCCACTGCCACCATCCTCTGCTTCGAGAGTGGTGATGAGCTTCTTTGGGCCATCCTCTTCCTCGTCACTGCTAGAGTCGCTGTCTGCGTCTTGTATGAGCTCGTCGTCGCTCTCATCCTTGTCGCCGTCTGAGAAGCCGTTCCACTCGCCGTCTTCGTTGTCACCTCTTGCGCGCTTCGCACGGTATTTGGCGTCGCGAGCGGACTTTTGCTCGACATACTCGTCGTACTGGGAGTCGAGGTAGCGCTCGAGGTTGTCTCCCTCCTCGTCATCTGTGAGCTCGTCCTCACTAACATCGTCCTTCTCCTTCTCGACCACCTGTGCCATCTTGCCACGGGCAATCTTGGAGAGTGCGCCGTCCTTGTCGACAGCCTTGAGGGCGAACATAGCGTCGTCGCCGGTGGGCCCAGCTTGCTCCATACCGATGTCGAAGGGGGTTGCCATGTTCATCTGCATACGGACAATCTCTTTTTGCTTGCGCTCGTTTTCAGTGCGACGCTGCTTCTTCTTCTGCTTGGAGTCCTTGTCCTTGAGCCTCTCGAGTTCTTCCTGCAGCTTCATCTCCTCGTCCATGTCCTCGATCTTTGCGACTTCCTCGCCCTCCTTGGCCTCTTCAGCCTCTTTGGCGGCGGCTGCATCCTTCTGCTTCTTGGAGAAACCGAAGATATCACGGACCTTGAGTCGCCAGCGCAGGAGGCGCTTGAAGTCAGCGCGGCCAAGCACCTTCAAGTCGGCGCAGCAGTCGCGGATTTCTTTTGTGGTCTCGGGCAGCTTGTCAATGGTTGCAATAGCGACGTCTCCGTTGCCCTTTTGCTCGAAGCTCAGCCTGTTGAGGCTGCCGAGCATGGCAATGGGATCGGGTGTTTCGACAAACTCGGCGACGGTGGCCTCGTGGAACTGGGTCCAGTCGCCCTCCTCGTAACCGCCACGCTTGCGCTTCTTCTTCTCTGGGTTGAAGACCTTGGCCTCGTTGTTGGGGGTGGGGTCGGCAAGCTCAGCAAAGACGTAGCGGGCGTCGAGGAACTTGGGGTCGAGGTTCTTGGGGGCCTTGTAGCCACGGCAGACGACGAAGATTTCGGCCGAGACGTTACGACTGGAGGGGGGCTTGGTGGCCTCGACCTTCATGAACAGCTGCTGGAAACACCAGAGCAGGGCGTTGTAGTCCTTGGATCGGAAGACCTTGGTGACAAAGGTGCCGCCCTCGGCCAGGAACTCGGTGGCCAGCTTCATGGACTGCAGCACGAGCTCGGCCTGGGAGAAGGCGTCCTGCACCCAGGCGGTACCGACGTTGGGCGCACCGTCGTGGATGACAGCATCGGCCTTCAAGTGCTTCAGGTGCGAGCGCAGGGTGGTGCGGCACTTGTCGGTGGTGATGTCGCTCTGGAAGGTGATGCAGCGCGGGATGGGCTTGATCGGGGCGAGATCGACACCGACGATGAGGGCGCCCGCAGGCATGACCTGCGCGGGTTAGACGGTTCGTGCAGTGGGGGTGACTGTGTACGCACCTCGGAGGCGACCTGGCACCATGAGCCAGGCGCGGCGCAAAGATCAATCAAGACCTTGCTCTTCTCGAGGAAGTTGTACTTTTTGTTCAGCTGGATCAGCTTGAAGGCGGCACGGGCGCGGTAGCCCTTCTCCTTGGCGAGCTTGTACCATTTGTCGAGACGCCCCTTGCCGTGCTTCTTCTGGATCGCCATGGCTGCGGTGCGGCGTGGAGTGAAGGTTGGGCGCGTGAGTTGGCGGCCGTGAAAGTTCAAAGACGGCGGGTCGAAAAAGTTTGGACCCACCGCCCCACTGGGCACTGGCAGAATGGGGCAGCCACAGGTGTTTAAGCCACAGGTGTTTAAGCCACAGATGTCAAGCCACAGATGTCAAGTCACAGATGTCAAGCCACAGATATTCAAGCCACATGTACTTCCAGCCACAGATGTCTACGCCACAGGCAGCCACACCTCCGCGGTCGCAGCTGATAGCGCACGGGTGGCATGCGTCATTCCCCGTCGATGCACGTTCAGCCGCCCACGGGAACGCGGCGGCCAGCTCACATGCGTCCTGTGCGCTGCACCTACACCCACCCGCCCTGAGGCCACCCTGCCTGCTCCGCGCTCACAGAGCCATGAGCCCCCGCAAGAAGCCCAAGCCCAACCCCAAGGCGCCCGACAGCACCGAGGCACATGCCAGCAGTACGGAGACCACCGAGCCCTCGATAGGCGCACTCGATGCAAGCACAGCAAGCACAACATCACACGAGACGGCTGCGAGCCAGGCAGCGTCGGAAGCATCCACGGCAACAGACAGGCCGTCCACGCCCACCACCGGCACGCACACACCAAAGAGCGGGCGCACATGGCTGGGCGGCACAGGCAGCTGGCGGTCCAAGGCACCCCCCGTGGTGAAGACGGCCCAGGAGACCATTGGCATCAGTGTCAGCGGCGGTGCAACCGCTGAGCTGCCCAGGGAAGAGGTCAAGAAGCCCACCAGCGAGTCGCCCGCGCGCTTCCTCACCAAGCGCAAGTCGAGCAAGAGCTTCGCACTGCCCACCTCCACCACCAAGATCACCGTGTCCTCGGACGGTGCGGTCGAAGAGACAGAGGCCTCGGCCGCACAAAAGGCAGAGGGTACGCCAACAGCAGCACCGACCGGAGACGACGCACCCCTACCGCCCGAGCCTCCCCGGCCCGAGCAAGCAGCGAATGCGTGGGGGTGGACGACCTGGTGGTCACGGCCCGACGGCTACACAGAGGCCGCCAAGGCAAAGAGTGCTGGGCAGAGCAGCGTGGAGGAAGCATCAAGCACCCCACTGCCCGGCCCCACGCCTTCAGAGGAGCCAGATGCAAAGACAAAGGGTCTGGACAGCGCACTCGCCAACGGCCAGACCGCGAATGGAGACAAGAAGGACAGCGTGTCTACGGAGCTAGCACCTCCCCAGAGCATTGAGTCCAAAGACGCACCAGCAGCCAAACCAACACGAAACACAGCAAGCGGTTCGTGGTTCTGGCTGTGGAGCAATGCTCAGAACGTCCAAGCCAACTCGCCTCCACCGCAGGAACCCACCAAGGACTTCTTCACCCCGAACACGTACTCGGATCAAGCAACAGAACTGGCGCCGGAAGTAGCAGTAAAGACACAGCCAGCAGTAGAAACGCAGGCAGCAGTGGAAGCACAGCCTGCAGTAAAAACACAGCCAGCAGAGCAAACCAATGCTCCAGCGCCTCCGCCAGAAACTACACAACAATCAAAAGGCCAGGCCAAGGCATCAGCATGGGCCTTTTGGTATCGAGAGCCCGCTGCAGACAGCAAGCCTGCAGAAGGCGAGGCGCACAAGCATGTCGGCGAGGTGGCAGTCTTCAACACCCCATCGCAGTCTCACCCAGAAGCAGCCCAGTTCAATGAGCAGGAGCAGCCAAAGGTGGACGCACCCGAACCGCCAAAGGAACCGCCAAAACCAAAAGAGTCCATCGTGAAGAAGTCGTTGGGCTCCCTGCGAGGGCGGTCGAAGAAGAAGGTATCTAAGGACCTTTCCAACGAAACACCGACAGATACACCTGCATCGAGTGCGCCGGCCACACCCACCAGATCCTCGCCGGAGCGGGAGCCAACTCGCACTCAGACAGCCCCAGCCGCACAGCCAGCGCCCAAGCAGGCGACAAAAACGAAGCAAGAGCCACCGAACCTGATTCTCCCCGAGTTTCACTCCACATACCGTCTGGCCCAGCAACCGAGTTTCTGGAAGCAGGTGCGACAGTACTTCCTAGGCGGTGAGCGCGCAGCTCCTCACCTGCACATCAACCCGGCGCCGCCACGTATAAAGAAAGCCGTTGCCATTGGTGTTCACGGCTTCTTCCCAGCCCCAATCTTCCAGCGCATCATGGGCCAGCCTACAGGGACATCCATACGATTCGCCAACGCTGCAGCTGCCGCAATCAAAGAGTGGTCTGAGAGCCGCGGATACTGTCCAGAGATCGAGCAGGTCGCTCTGGAAGGCGAAGGCTTCATCGCGGAAAGGGTGAATACTCTGTGGAAGTTGTTACTGAACTGGATCGATCACATCAAAGAAGCTGACTTCATCCTGGTCGCCTGCCACTCGCAAGGCGTGCCCGTGGCGATGATGCTAGTAGCGAAGCTGATACAGTTTGGCTGTGTCAACGCCACACGGATTGGTGTCTGCGCCATGGCAGGCGTCAACATGGGCCCCTTCATAGAATACAAAACGAAATATTTCGGCCCCACCGCCGCCGAGCTTTTCGAATTCTCAGACCCCAAGAGCCTGGTCAGCCAGATGTACCTCGCCGCTCTAGACGAAGTCCTCCGCTTCGGCGTGCGGATCCTCTACGTCGGCAGCATCGACGACCAGCTCGTCTCCCTCGAAGTTCGTCCCCCTTCCCCTCACATAAGTACCCTACTAACCGCCCCCAGTCATCCACCTTCTCCACCCTCTCCCACCCCTACATCTACCGCGCCGTCTTCGTCGACGGCCGCATCCACGCCCCCGACTTCCTCACCCACCTCATCGGCTTCACCCTCAAACTGCGCAACCTAGGACTCCCAGACCACAGTCTAATCCGCGAACTCTCGCCCGCCCTCGCAGGCTCCCTCTACGGCGGCGAAGGCCACTCCCGCGTCTACGAAGATCCCGCCATATACTCGCTCGCCGTACAGCATGCCCTCGAAACGACGAGTCTGCCTGTGCAGACCCAGCCACGGCCCGGCAGCGCAGCGAGTTTCGCGGGTATTAATATCCCTGTCGTCGGCGAGTTGGACGCCTCAGCGAAAGAAAAAGACGATATTCTCAAGCTGAGAGTAAAAGACTATGCGACGCCTGCTACGGCTGCTGCGCAGAATCCGTATTTTCTGCCGTGGGCGATGCGCGGACTCCTTGAAGAGGAGTTTGTGAAGAAGGAGTTGGGAGACGAGGTAAAGGAGCTGCTGAGCATGTTTGAGGAGTGGAGGCCTGTTGTTAAGCAGTTGAGGGAGGTGAAGTTTAGGTTGGAGGCTGTTAGGAGTAAGCTTTAGTGGATGATGATGTTCTAGAAAAGGAAGGGGGAAGTGAAGAGGTTGGGGACTTGGCGATTTGACTTCTTGTTTGATAGTATATTATACCAATATAGCGTAGTTGTTCTGGTGTGAACTGGAGTGGAGTGGTGTGGGTGGGTGGGTAAATATGTAGATGTATATTAACACAAACTTTAACTTTAACTCTAGCATCACCCCAATTCTCCTTCCTTTCCTTCCTCTCATCGCATCATCTGAGACCTTGATAATCATGAAGACTACTTGCTCATGATCCCTATCTCCCCACCTGCCCACTCGATAACTGCATACAAGCGGGTGATTTGCGTATAAGCAAAATTATGCATACACCGCATCTTCCCGCTCCACTACATGCCTAGTTGGTAGTACGTGGCCTACTGATCATCGTAGAAAATCTCCTTGTGTCGGTGCGTTGCTTCTACTACTGCGTTTGCGGCGTTGAAATCTAGGCGGGTTAGTATGTGCGCGCATTTGTATTTGCTTTCTCCATATGCCAGGGGAGAATTAGGCTGGTGGAAGACGAACATGGAAGGGTTGATGATAAAGGAAGTGTCGTACCAAAAACGAAGAAAGAGATAAAGAGGGAGGGGAAGTATGAATGAAGGAAGAAGTGGAAGTGGAAGTGGATAAAGAAGAAGAGAACAGAGGAAGTAAAAAATGCAACGTACCAACGCCCGTCCCAAAATCCGTTGCGGCTTGTACTTTGATGGCCAAGTTGCCGTCAACCTTGCCGATGATTTCGACGGCGTGGTTGAGCGAGAGGTGTGCGTCCTGCTGTTGTGTTAGTAGCTTCTTCCACTGCGATATAAACGGACGTGACACGACAAGACAAGACATAGTTGACGTGACTCGTGTATATGCCACACCCCATCGATGGAGGCGAAAGTGCAAATCGAGCTTGCAACATCGTCGACAGCAGCTGCAACGCTGCAACTTTGAATACATAATCGCCACAATCCAATACCGCAAATTGAATGTTTTATGTTTTAGAGTGTACGTACCCGGTTCAGAATAACATCAATCTGACCCCCCGCATCGATAACCGCGTTCTCGCCCCGCAGCTGGACTACCTTGCCCAGCACGCGGACGATGCGGTGCTGGAATTGGGCGAGGTGCGGTTGCAGCACGCGTGGGGTTTGTGGGTGGTCCATTGCGGTGTGATGTGAAGGGGGTGGTGTTGTGGGTGTGGAGAGTGAGGCGCGGGGATAGGTGGTGTATGGTGGATGCTGGTGGTGAGTTTGACGCGTCGCGTGTAGGTGGGGGCGTTTTTGGGTTAGCGCGGAACGAGATCACGTGGCACTTTATGTGAAGAACACCAGATGTGTGCTGGAGTGTTGTGAGATATGGTCAAGGATTTAGTGCAGTGGTCATTCTGAATGAAAGTTCTATATGTATGCTGTTGCAACGACCTCGACTTCCATCATAGCAGCGCTAGCCCAGTAAACGCCCGCTCGTCATCCTGGTATATCGACTTCTTGTTCTTACCGTCCAGATCGCACACATACACACCGCCTCCAAGATCCGTAACGTAGATGCGATCCCTCGACTCATCAATCTTCAACCCAATAGCCTCGTGAAACCTCCTCGCAATAACCAATTTACTCGGGAGGACTGTAGAATCCAGAACCGGCACGCCCTCATCGTCCAAATCCACTCTGCTCAGCGTGTTCCCCCACGGCAGCTCACCGCGATCAGTCCAGTACAACCTTCCATTCTTCTCATCGACTTCGAGATCGATGGGTTCAGGCAGACCGTAGAGGATGCACTTGATGTCCTCGCGGGTCTCGGCTGTTTTACCCTCGGGCGTGGCGATGTTTGCGCAGAAGATGCGCCCGCGGCCGCCCTTCGATGGGCCCTTTTGGCTCCAGTAGAACTTCCCGCACGACGGCGCAACGGCGATGCCGACGCACCAGTTCATGGCATTGGATTGCTCGGTGATGTCGCTAGCAGTCGCGCCGTTTCGTACCAAGATCTCGAGATCCTCACCGCTGTAGGAGCAGCGATAGACGGTGCAGCCTTCGCGGTCGCAGAAGTAGATCTTCTTGGCCGTGGAGTCGAGACAGATCTGCTTGGGGGTGTTGATCTCGCCGGCGTCGATGACGGTGCGCTGGTCTGTGCCGTCGAAGTTGGCGGAGTAGATGGCGCCGTCGTTGTGGCCTGGGACGCCCATACATGTCCAGAACATGCGTTTGCGGTCGTGGTCGATGGCGAGACCGTCTGGGTATGCCTGGCCGGAGACTAGTGACTTGGGTGTAGAGCCGTCGGCGCTGAGCTGCAGGATTTCGCCTGAGCCCTTGCCAGGCTCTGAGGCCGAGAGGCCTACATCGAGGACGATGATTATTGGATCAGAGGTCTCTCCGTTTGTGGGGTGATCGTTTGTCTCCCCATTAGTAGTGGCTTCGATCTGCGGAGGAAACAGACCGCCTTTGTTGGATTTGGCTCCAAGCTTGCCGTGGTCGAGGTAGTTTGCCTTGAGGTAATCGGTTGTATGAGTGGATGACAATCCGCGCTCGGCAATGTAGTGGCCCTCGATGAATGCGACAGTATCGAGACCGACCTGATCCATAAGCTTACACGGTGTCGCGCCTCCTTTGACGAACATCTCGGACCAGAGACTGTCGATTTCCTTGGGATCGCTGACGCCTTCCGACAGTATTGTCAGCGTCTCGCGCTTGACTGCTGCCCAAAGCCGGTTGAAAATGAAGCCAGTCGATTCCTTTCTTGCAACGTACGGCTTTGCGCCGCTTTCCCTCAGTCGGTCTGACAAGAACGGGAAGATTGCGCTGTCAGTGAATCCATCTGTCATAAGTTCGACTACCATGTTCGCGGGAGGCATGTAGTAGTGAGTGTTCAGTACTCGGCGCTTTGTAGCTTTAGAGATCTTGCTGATCATCTCTGACGACTTGTACGACGAGGAGTTGGATGTGAGGATACAGTCTTCCGGCGCAACCTGTTCGAGCGATGCAAATGTTGACAACTTGAGTTCGATTTTCTCCGGGACAGCTTCGATGACAAGCCATGCATTGGCTACAGCATGCTCAAGGTCTTCGAAGACCTGAACCTTTCCAGCCTTCACGGCCGTTGTCATGTTCTTGTAAGTGGCAATGTTTTCGTCGATGTATTGTAAACATTGATCGCGCTGCTCTGCACTGGGATCTCTGACGCAGACGTCATATCCACCGGCTGCCCATGAGCATGCTTTGCGATGTTAGTGGTTATCCTCGAATACTATGTTCAGCATACCGATTCGGCGCCCAAGCACACCAGCGCCCAGTATAGCAACCGGGCGCTTCGCATAGTCTTTCGGTGGTTGCCAAGACATAGGAAGTTACGATTGTGTATATAATTTTGAGATGGAAAGTGATGTGGATGAAACAGGTAATATCATAGGATGTGTATTTCTGGAGTCGTGACACATCTCACATATATACGTCAGTTGGCCGATGGTCTCTGGGCCTACACCTACCGTACTATCCGGGCTTTCCTAACGTTCATGCTGGAAGATACACCCACGTCATTGGCGATTAGTTTCACTACATCTATCGTCATTGTTTACACTGCGCAAGCTGCTTGCAGCCCTCAATACTCATCTCGGTGTTGGCTTCGTACGATCGTACGAGGATTTCATGAAGGCATCCAGAGCGGATCTTCATGCTACTGTGGGTGTTGCGTACACAACCACAAATAGGTCGTTGCGTAACGGTGCGCTGCCGAGGTAGGGGACACTGCCCGATTGGCGGCAGTGATTGCGGAGCCTCATTCAAATGCCATCGTGGCGAGTGGACAGGAAAGTTTTTGACGTGTTCCCGGGACGTGCGCTCATGTTTGATGCCCTTGTAAATTTCTTGTGGACGATCTTTTAGCGTGCCGAGGTTGAGATGAGGCTGGCAAAGGGTGCAACTAAATTTTACGTGAACAAGTTCGTCAGACACGTGGTCAGTTTCTGTGTATCAGGCCAGGGCGTAGTTTTGAGGAGCTGACCATATGCAAGTTTTCGATGTAAAGGAGTTGGATTCGCTATGCTATACAAAAGAAAGAGCAGATGCTAATTCCCACATTGGGATTGGGCTGACCTAAGGAAATCTTGAACACCACACGTCATCTCGCACTCCACCATCCCTGCCATCAACATGCAAGCATTGCGCTTGCGCTTTATCATGCATCTTAGAAACAGAAAATCTCGTCTGACATCTTTGCAACAGCTCCTGGCGCCTTGAAACCTAGTGTCTCCAAAGCTTTCTTCGATGCGTTGACCATCCCTGGAGGCCCGCACAGCATAATCTTGGTGTCCGGCCCCGGCGCAGGGAGCTTCTCCTTCATCACATCTGCCGTTACGAAGCCACTCCCATATGCCCAGTTCTCGGGCGGGCTGTCCAACATGTACCAGAGCTTGAAGTTCTTGGGGTACCTTCTAGCGAAGGTCTCAAGCTCGCTGCGAAGCAGGATGTCGTCTTCTGATCGGTTGGCCAGAATTAGAGACACCTCTGTTGTGTCATATTCGTCTTCGCAGATGGCGCGGATGAGCTGGTACATGGGTGTGAGACCTGTGCCGCCAGCTATCATGCCAATCTTCTTGCACTGTCCGACAGTGTGGGTGTAGGCTCCCTTAGGTCCACGGAACAGTACCTCGTCCCCAACTTTCAAGTTCGCAAAGAACTTTCCTGTGAGCTGGCCGTCTGGGTAAACCTTAATTACCAGTTCTAACAGGCCAGTATCGAGGTTGTTGGACGTTGGGGTGTATGATCGAGTAACGGATTTGCCATCAATGGTAGCCTTGATAGCAACGTGCTGGCCAATAGGCAGACCAACGACGTCTCGTGGATCAGGAAGCCTAAAGCTGTACTTGAAGACATTGGACGACAACTGGTCAATCTTGGCGACCTTCAACGGCTTGAACTCTTTGGCGTCTAGGAATCCTCGCGCCAGATGCGGGTTGGCTGGCTTTACGTACTGGCGCTGCTTACGGCGGGGAGGGTATCTTGTGAAGCCGGACTCTACCTGTGTGAACTTGGAGAGTTTGCTGGCAACAACTGTTGCACCGATGGTGGAAATGACGCTAGCAATCGCAAAGCCACCAACGAAGGCGCCATTGCCGCTCGACAACGAAGAAGTCGGCAATTGAGGAAGCTTGGAAAAGAGAATGCGTGGAGATGGACCGTATGTTGATGCGCAGTATGCAGCTCCAGCCAGTGCCAAAGAGCCTGCAACAACTTTTACGACCCCCGATGCTGCAGATCCACTCTTCGCTACAGCAGTTGGCGGGACTTGCTGGACAAGTTTGACGTTCTTTGAGCGCTTCAACTTCTCGGGATTGGCAGAGATGCCAATCAGATAGCTGTTCAAGATCTCATCCGCATCTTCGGAGTGGCCAACGTCTGCATACTCTTCGGTCGCGTCCTTGCCAGCGACATCGATCAAAACATCTGCGCCTCCTGGGTGGTCTCGTACGTATTTGGTGATATCGTAGACTGGGTGCTGTCAGCGGTAATCGTTTTTGGTACTCCAATCGACGCACCTTTTCCTTGAATGATCACCCACAGATCATCTCTGGTGGAGTGCGTTGCGACATCAGCCGCGCTGTAAGCAGGCAATTCAGACATTCTTCAGTTGACAACAAGTGGGAAAGGCTAAGGTGAGAAGGTCTAGGGTCAATCGTTAACATTGAACGAACGGGACGAGTCCTATTATGCACGCTGTTATCTCAGAGCTTTGCGCAGCCTCGGTCCGTATATGTCACATTGCGATTATCCTTGCGACAAAGCTCGACCGAGCAAATGCGGTTGCACATCGTACCCACAGAAGGAGATTAGGGCCGTCTTACCTCGGCATGCTCCCGAGGTATCGTGGATCGGGGGTCCGATCAGCCAATCGGAAACATTACGATTGCGGGCCGCTGTGAAAACTACTAACGATAATCCCTGCTCGGGCCCTGCTAAGCTTCGGAGCCTCAATGCATGGTCGGCCGATGATGCTTGACTTGTTCGTCATGCTCCGTGAGCCGTGCAATCATAGAGGCTCACACTACCATATATGCCAGTCCTGTCCGACTCAGTTTCTATCCGCTTGCTTGTCGACCAACACACCAACACAATGTTGTCGCAATCATTCTACCTGCTTGGAGATGCTCCAGCATCCGCAAGGACTATCGAGGCTGATGAAAATGCCTCTTTGGACGACTTGAAAGACTTGATTGCATCACATTTCGCAATTGTTGTCGCTGATGGTAAGCAATTATCACTCTTGCACAAGGAAAAATGCGCACAATGAACAAACGGCTGACTTGACAGGTGTTGGTTTTACTCTTAACGGCGATGATCTGTCGAACGTCAAGGAGATTCTGTCCTTGCAAGATGCTATTGCCATCTCAGTAGATGGCCATGCAGTCCGTGCTGTTCCCGGGCCAAAGGGCCTCCCATACATTGGCAACTTCTTTGAAGTGTTCCCGGATCATTTGGGCAACCATCAACGCTTGTTCGAAAAGTACGGGCCGGTGTTCCAAACCACCAACATGGGAGGAACGGTCTTCCATTCCAACGACCCAGACATTGCTGCGGTTGCATTCTCAGAATCGGACTTTTTTACCAAGAAAATTAACGAGGCGCACCCACTGTACGGTATCAAGACCCCAGAGGCAGGTGTTTTCCTGGGTGACACAGATACGCCTGAGTGGAGGATTACACACAAGTTCCTGCCGCCTGCATTAGGCCCCAGGGCTGTACGACACTATGCTCCCACAATGCAAAAGACTATTGAGAGCGCATACAAGGTCTTTGACGAGCTTGACTCGATCGGTCAATCTTGGAATGTGTACATTTACATGCTGAAGCTCGGCTCGCAAGCTGTGGCAAAGTTGACGCTGGGCATGGACATGGAGCACTTTGCACACAAGGTACGATCCATGACTCTTGTACGATGGATATGCTGCTAACTCTATTTAGGACGCCCCCGTACATGAAATGGTACACCTCATTGCTGAAACATTACATCTGAACAAGAAGGTCACCTCGTACGGAAGCTGGTATGCCAATTTACCATTCGGCGATCCCCAATTGTTGCGAACAAAGAAGGCTCGCATGGAGGTCTTGGTCAACGAGCAGATTGCAAAGGCACAGAGTGGTGGTAGTGAGGACCTGCCGCTGCAGGAGGCCGCGGAGCAAGCTGCAAACATGGTCGATTACGCAGTTCGTGCCACTGACAACAAAGGCGAGAAGTTGCCTAAATCAAGTTTGAGGGAGGCTCTTGTCGTTGCCACAGGTGCTGGATTCACTACAACCTCATCTCTTCTCTCATGGTTGATTTACGGCCTCGTAACATACCCTGGCATTCAAGAGAAGCTGCTGCAAGAGCTTGTGGACCACGACTTCAGCGACGAGATGGAGCTCACCGCCGACTTTACAGATAAGCTCACCTACCTGGATCGCTTCATTAAGGAGACACAACGCCGACACAACCCCTCATTCCAGCCTGGCCGAACCGCCAAGGTCGATTTGATTCTGCCTGGCGGATACAAGCTGCCAAAGGATTCTGTCATCATCCCTGCTCTTCACCACATTCATAACAACCCTGCCCTGTGGGACAACCCGGCCAAGTTTGACCCTGACAGGTGGGACACACCAGAGGTGAAGAACCGACACAAGGCTGCATACATTCCCTTCGCAACCGGTCCCCGCATGTGCATCGGTTTCAACTTTGCACTCCAAGAGATCAAGATATTCCTGCCCAAGCTCATCTACCGATACAAGTTTGTTAAGGATGGCGATGAGACTATCGAGTATGACCCTATGTTCCAGCTGATCAGGCCTAACAACTTGTACGTACGGTCGGAGAAGCGTATCAAGCTCCCGCCGAAAACAGAGGTTGTGGCCTAGACTGGAGTGAGCTTGTTGTATAATTGTCTTCATTTCGTTCGTGACAGTTCTTACGTTGTAGCATAGCTTTGCTGGAGTCATTTAAAGATACCTCAATACAATTTTATACACTCACTAAGACCTTTTTGTGACTCCTCTCAAACTTTAAGTGCATCTTTGGTGTGCGATGTTGTGCTTGTTCAAGCGTTAGCATGTACCTCTTGAAGGGTTTCCCGAAATTCGGCCGATAAAATACTGGTCCGAGCGGCATGCGGCGAACATTGGAAACTTCCAGCCCCCGCTATTCCATCTTCATCCAGTTACGCTGGAAAGGAGCATCAACGTGTCGCAGCTCGCAAGAATCAAGCCCTATGCATTGTCTATCACTCGTCGCGACTAAATAATCTGGCCATGCCCGCCCAGCGCCGTCATCGTTCTACAGTCGCTTGTCAGAACTGTAGGAGGCGTAAGGTTCGGTGCAGCGTCACCGTCACAGGCATACCATGTTCGAACTGCACCCAAGATAGGACTGCATGCGCCATACATGAGAATAGCCATGAGCTGTAAGGCTGACGTCAAAGTCCCGAAGCCTACTACTCTGTGCTGACAACTGCTGTGAATAATGCACAGGCCCTCGTCAGCTATCACAATGTCCTCTGTAGAGCCATCCAACGAAGTCACAAATAACGGAAGTCATGCACATTCTAGAGGTAACATACAGACACCATCTCCAAACCATACTTCCCGCGCACCAGCGCCTGTGGACTTCGGCACTGCCAACACACTGCACAACGATACGGGTAATCGGTTTGATCCAGAGCGCCAGAGAGATCTGGATGAAGAGCAGAGCGGAGCCGAGCTTTCATACGCCGCACGAGGGCAAGGTGATTCAAACTCGGGCACACCTTTCTATACTGGTAAGGAGTGCTGGCAAAACTGCCCCAGCAATGCTGACTAACTGTTCATCTTAGGCGAACAACCAGGTGTGGCTTCTTTGATCAATGTGCAAGAGCCTCTGCCACGACATCTCATGCTACGGCCAAATCCCCCAAACGTTCTCTCCCAGGCTGATCGAGAGTTTCTGCAGCGCAAAGGCGCGTTTAGCCCTTTGCTTATGTATTCACACCAAGAACTCCTCCGTGCGTACTTCCATCATGTACATCCAATGTTACCGGCGTTGCACCTTTCTAAGTTACAGGACTTTGAGCAACCAGATGCCATTCCAGCTCACGGCATGTTACTGTACTGGAGTATGGCTGTAGTCGCAGTCAATGTGGGTTCACATGAACATGGCTGTAACACTTATCTGACTGAGGCACTGTAGTTCGTTCCTAGCGATGTTTGGAGAGCTGAAAACTTCGCGTCAAGGAAGCATATGAAGGACACGCTGTACGATCGCGCGAAGGTCAGGATATTTTGATGTGTTATGATCGCCTGTTCCCCTCCTAATCTACCAATTAGTGCATGTACGACAACTCTGGAGAAACCGACAAAGAAATCCTGCTGCAGTCTGCACTTCTACTATCTTTCTGGCACTCGGAGAGAGATAGCCACTCTCAGCCATGGTATTGGAGCGGTAAGTACGGTCAATTGCCAGGGAACGTTCCATGCTTATACAACACGAAAAGGTGTGGCGATCAACTGGTGCCAAATCATAGGCCTTCATCGCGATCCGAATGCAGCCAGAATTAATCCGCTAGTCTCACCCGGACGCCGTAACTTATGGCGGCGTTTGTGGGCCTGCTGCGTGTTTCGAGACCGCTGGCTCAGTCTCACACTGGGAAGGCCGCTTCGAATCCGCCTCAGCGACTGTGACATGCCCTTTCCTGGATCACAAGATGTCCTCAACGATTTAGAGAGGATATCTAGCGGATTACGAGACTCTTACGTACCCAAAGATCTTAATGCCATGATTGAGCACTGGGTATTGCTGATTCGACTAAGTAGGATACTAGGGGATATTTTGTCCCTCTTCTATCAACAGCTTGGCAAGCAGCCGACTTTGTCGCAATTTGATAAGCTAGAGGCTGAGCTTGGTGCATTTGTAATTCCCGAGCCTCATGGTACTCATCAAAGTCCATTTGCAACTTTCAGCTACTACCATCTTCAGCTACACTTTCAGTAAGTCTTGATGGAACACCTGCTGTGTTCAAATATAATAGTCAAGTACACTAACGTATGGATAGAGCCACTTTGATAACATTTTATCATCCATTTGTGTCGACAGTACCCCAAGGTCTCCCTCCTGGGGCCGAGGAACCTTGGAAGCTTCGAGTACGGAGCCGTATGGAGACTGCTGCAACGCAGTCAAATAGCTTTCTCGACTGCATCGCTCGTGAAGGACTTGTAGGCTTCGCAAATCCGATGACGTAAGTTTGGGCATATACCTGGAGTGATCCATAACCAGGTTCCAGTCGAATTGTATTTTTTGCCTCAGCAAACTCCTTACTGACACGACTTAGCCCACCGCTCATTGTACCGGCTATGCAAATACACCTACTGAGCTGCAAGTCTGATGATCACTTGACTCGTCGATTAGCCTTCAACAAACTCGAGATGTGCATGACAGTTATGCGAGAGCTGCAGAAGACGCACACTTCAGCATCAATTTTCTGCGGGGTCTTTGGCGAAGCAATCCGCCAGCTTGCGCCAGGTCCGCTTGACGAGACAATCTGGGGTGCTGCTCAGATCAGACGTCCTTCGACAGCAATTACTGTGGCGCCTGACAATCCTCAAGCTATCAGCTTCGACGACATCACGTCACAACCACTCGTTACTGATGATATCCTGGAGTCGCTCTTGAACGAAACCTCAACGTACAATTTTTGGGAGTCGATGAACATGCCTGATCAATCTTTTCCTGATAATGGGAGATTGTGAGTCTGCCTTGCGGATGATTCCACGCGTCTGACCTGTTCTATGCTTCATGAAAACTTGCCCTAAGAGGCGAATTCAGGTGTGCAATCCACTGCGCCACAATTGGGGGCCAAAGCAGCCCTGCCGCCTACCCCGCACGTTATGCGCCTTGGTGAGGCGAAGCACGAGATTCGTTACCGTCAGCTTACTTCTTGCCCGCTGTCCGAAAGAAACCATCAGAACAAGACCGCCCCTTCTTCTTGTTGCACCTTCTCTCCATGCAACACATATTGTACGAACATCATTATTGCGCAGACGCGGCCACAAACCCTTACAATGGCGACTCAAAACGCTAAGCAGCATCTGCAAGCCTTGATCTGCTCCTCGTTGGAGATATTCAGAAAAGTCCTGCGTGCCATCAGATTCGGATTCAACCTTTTCTTTATTTTTGGAGGTTGGATGGTCGCACTATCATTTGGCTCTAATAAAAACAAAGCAAGAGTGCGCGGTAGCAGCCTCCACACGAGTGATAGTGACTCCTCTGCAAGTCAGCGATACGGTCAACGATACCTCCGAACTTACGAGTTCTTAATAAACAGATTGAAAGAGCTGTGTCATCCAACTTCAATACATATTCCCATGGCGAGCAGTATCTTGGCAATCCTCTACGCATTCCAAGCTATGAACGATCACCAAATGACACTATCTGGTACCGAGGAATACCAATCATCATGCCCTCAAGGGTCTCGTCGGACTGCGACTGGAGCTTTTGTTAAGCTCTTTGCTGCGACAGTAACGACAATAGGCGTGCATGGCCATTTGAACTCCCTAAACGGCTCGCAATCCTGGAGACATGATCTACTTCGTGCAATGGAGGTACTCGTCAACCCATTAGCATCCGTTATCGCTTTTGTTGTAGCAGTCTGGTATAGTTTCGTAGATCTGCTCAAGATCAGCCCAGGGTCCTGGAGTGAAGGCACCACCATCAAGTATCGATTTGCCAGACTATGCGGCTGTCGTGTTGACACCAAGGTACCGGCAATTACTGGACTTAAGTTTTCACTCACGCTGGTCAATCCTCACCATATCAGAGCAACTCCGCTGAAACGGGACCTTAAATGGAGTGGGCGTGTATTGATTCTGATTGTCCTGGTTGGACAGTATTCGCAAGCCGCCGTGTTGTTAATGCGGCGCATCCTCGCCAATACAGCAGCACCAGTTGATTATTCCATGCATTTCTTGGTCCTTTCCGGATTAGTCGCTTTGTTCAAGTCTCTCGCCATCTCACTTCTGAATGTGTCCTGGATGCTGGATGTAGCAACTCAACCGTGCACGGAGAGCCTCTGTGGCCTCCCCGATTGCGTGGCCTTCAAGAGAGAGCAAGGCTTGCCTTGCAAACAGTACCGCATTATTGCCGTTGGCTACAACATTACGCTTCTCTTTCAAACGATCCTATACGAGTTGGCGGGCGGGTTCCTCCAAGGTGCAATTGTGTGGAAAATTCGAGACAGCATCTGGCGGATCCTGGTGACACTATGGAGCTTGCTGCTTGCCTGGCGATCAACTATATACTATTTCGTTGGCGCAGATGGTCTATTAGACCTCGTCAGAGATAAACAGCCCCAACCCGCGATTCCCATGCAAGCTCATTCGGATAATGGGCAGGCTGACACATTGCCAACAACTGCCCCAGAGACTGGCGATACCAGTCCGTCCGAACCCATAACCATTCCTAACGCATTGACCCTTACATTCATGTGCATCTTGAGCGTTGCTGCAATCGCGTGGCTTTGCCTAATTGTGGCCATTCAGCTTTTCTATCTGTTAGTCCCAAGTATCTCGCACATTCTCGTTGTGTGGGAAGTGGCAACTTGGAAAGATGTGGATGCCACTTTACCCTGCCCGCATCTCTGGAAGGATGGACTTGAAGATGAGCTGTGGTGGTTTTGATTTCGCGACTACAGACCGCACCGCGTTTCCGAGGACGAACCATGTATTACACACGGAACTTCAGAGCCATACTCTTGTGAGCGCCAAAAGGATACCCTAGACTGATCATTTAATCCTGTTCAAGCGCTTGACGCTGAACTGTTGTCGTCTTTTGACGATTTCTTCAAGTCATTGTCAACCACATCATCTAACACAGCTTCTCCCCGCGCCTGTGCTTGTACCCTAGCGATTTTCAATCTTCGCGTATCTTGCTCAGTGTGCCTCGTCAGGTACCATGTGAACAACGAGACTAGTATGCAGGCTGACACGAAACCCATCGCAATACCGAAACTGACGCGGTAGTGTGGCGCGAATCGGCTGTTGAAGAGATGGGGACCAATCGCACCGCCAATCTGGCCGTAACTGTTAACGAAACCAATCGAGAAGCTCGACCCGGTGGCTCCCCGAGTTGTCTGGACTCGCCACGGCCACATCATGGGAAACCATGCACTCGTGACACCATTACCAATCAGGGTTGCCGCAAGTACTCCACCGTTGTTTGGATAGGCGTACAGGACCCCGTAACATATCAAGATGATGCCAAGGAAGAACAGTGGATATACTGGGCGCGGTAAGCGACCATTATCCGCGAAGGCGCCAGTGACGCCGATGACGATTATACTGAATATGCTGATTGGAAGATTCAACAGTTGAGCCGAAGCAATGTCCGTGTAGCCAAGATTAGCGATGACAGTCGGTTGGTAGAATCGAACACCACTGGTGCCCACAGTGTAAAGCGCCCAAATCAACGTGAAGAGCCAAAGGCGCAGGTCTTTGAGAGCCTCCACGATCTCTCTCCAGCGAAAATTGGCCTCAGATGCCTGTGGCGCATTTCCGGGAAGCCGAGCTTGAATAAACGCCCTCTCTTTCTCTGTAAGCCATGTTGCTGTGGAAGGAAAGTCTGGTAATAAGAACCAAACTACGAAGCCAAAGGCGATCGTGATAATTCCTTCAAAGATGAACAGCCATTGCCAGCCAGAAATGCCGTGTGCACCATCGACGTGCGAAAAGGCGAAAGCAAGAACGCCGCTGAAGACTCCAGAAAGGTTACCAAGGATGTCTTGGAAGGTTAGTCTATGTTTTCGCTGTTTTGGGCTGCGGGATTTATACTTACAAAAGTAGAGTAGGCGTACCGACATCTCATCCGGCCTATACCAGTAGCACATCTGGAGAATTACGCCGGGGAACATGCCGGCCTCCATCTGAATTATGATATCAGCAAGCTGCCAGCGTTATATAGTCGCGAAACCTACCAAGCCAAGAAAGAAACGCGCAGCATACAGTCCACCTTTGCTTGTCGAAGCGGCATGGCACGCTGTCGCGATGCCCCAGGTGATCATGATGCGGCTCTGCCATCTTGAAGGTAGCATCCGCTTGATCAACAAGTTGGAGGGTGCTTCCGCGATGATGTATGGGATCTTGGAGACATTAAACGTGCTTTTTGTACTGTTGTGCTCCAAACTCACATAGTAAATTGTCGAGACGAGGTTGTACTCGTTGGAAGTCATACCGAGCTGCGTCATGATGTTGCCTGGAGTTCCTCTGTTCATGATGCGAGCGTTGGAGACGTTGTCAGAGTCAATGTTCTTCAAAAGAAACATGATTGAGCAAAGAGTCTTCACAGACCTGGGATCAGTATTTGCTATTGACAGATGGAGAAAGGCTTACCATAAGTCGCCAGTCTACTCTGCGCATCAACTTTTTCTCTTCCTCGGCTGTCAAGAGGGTGCGCGCTTGCATTCGATCATCGTCATAGCCATGAATGACACTGCTCGCCACTGCGTGCTCATTGACAGCTGAGCCTCGTCGAGCGTAGTGGAAGCCATTCTCCGAATCCTGAATAGAAGCAGAGCCCGTGGCCAGCTTCCTACTTTTGTCGGTCATTTCAGAGACAGGTTATAATGATAATCTCTTGCAAGTAGACTGTGAGAATTTATGCAGCTTTTGAAAGCTGAGATTTCTGCTGTTGGGCTTCAGTCCAACACATGTAGGAATCCTACGCCGTAGAGATAAGCTGCGTGGACCCGGCAAGCGTCGCGTGCCAATTAAGTTGCTGAACGGTGCTTGAATCCGTTATCGGAACTTAAGCTGGTATGCACTTTGAAAAAGCACGATATTCGTTTCCACTTTGACGTTGACAGATTTGAGCAACCACGGTGTTACGGTGGGCGATCTTTCCCGTATTTGGTTGGAACCATTCCGTGATCGAGGGTAAGAATCACGAATCACGAGGCCCCCTGCTGCCGTCGATTCTGTGGCTGCAGCTGTACTCCACTTTCGGTTGTCTGTCTTATCCCCGGCTCATCGGAAAACGTCTGCAGAAGTTACACGTATATAACGGTTCCTGTGCACACGTTAGTGCAGTGGACTAGGCAAGCACATTGTAAGGAACGACTGAATTTACCAGATGGCTGCTGCAAAGACATTAGGGGCGACTTCGGCTCTTCCGACGTACGAGCAAGTACCCGAGACTCGTTATCAGTGTTAGTTGGCATCGCGACAAGTCCACAAGTGACCGTCAGACTGATCCTCGACAGTGGACTGGGCAGATCTTGCTACACTAGACTTGTCATTGTTTGACGCACCTGGTGGTAAAAGTAAGCTCGCAAAGCAGCTGTATGAAGCCATTGATAAGATTGGCTTCTTCTACATCGTCAACTTTGGTCTCAGCCAGGATGCTGTTGATCGACAATTCGCCATTGGCAAGGAGCTCTTCGAACTTCCGACTGAAGAGAAACTAAAATACAGAGCTGACCTGGAGAACGGCGGCTACAACGGTTACAAGCCTCTGGGATTGCGAGAGGTGCGACCAGGTATCCAAGACAACACTGAAATATACAACATACCCAAATTTATCCCCGCTCTCGAGCGGCCGCATCCTGAGATCATTACCGCGCACCGGGCAGAAATCGAACAGTTTGCCAGACATATTTCGGATAATGTTGCCGGAAAATTGCTGGTACTACTAGCTATCATCCTAGAGCTACCAGAAGATTTCTTCCTAGAAAGACATCGTTACAATGAGAGGAGCGACTGCCACTTGAGGTACATGAAGTATCATCATCGAACCCCGGAGCAAAACGCTGCCCTCGAGAACGTGTGGGTAAAGGGCCACACCGACTTTGGCTCCCTGACACTCCTCTTCCGCCAGCCGGTTGCCGCGCTTCAGGTTCGCACACCGGATGGCCAATGGAAACACGTCAAGCCTTATCCTGGCAGCATCACTGTGAATCTTGCGGATTCTCTCGAGTTCCTAACCAACGGCTTCCTCAAGAGCAGCATCCATCGCGTTGTCGCGCCCCCGCCAGATCAGGCTGGTATCGATCGATTGGGCGTACTGTACTTTGTAAGGCCGGAGGACAATGTCAAGTTGACTCCAATCAAGAGTAACGTGCTGAAAAAGCTTGGTTATACAAAGACATCAGATGAGAGTGTTGTTGGTATCACCGCCGGCGAATGGGTGAAGGCTCGGGTGAAGAAAGGCGTTGCGAAAGGGCAAGTGAGAAGTGAACAGAAGGAGGAGGCGATTATTGGAGGCAAAAGCGCAAAGTATTACGACTGAGAATGTTACGCTGAAATCAGCAACTGGTGTCAATCATTATACAAATGTTCGAGACCAAATTAACTTACCATTGTTGTAATCAAAGACAGTGGTTGTAAATGAAATACTTGAACAACGCGAGCTTTGAAAAAGAGGAATTCTTTCCAAATGCGGACGTTTGTTCTTCACCCTCCACCAACGGGAAGTCGTCTTTTCTAGCTATTGCTCACATTCCCATTCATTCGGATACAAGTTATTGAACACGCTATTTCTGTGTGGGCGTCGACAAGGTATTAAACTTCTCAGTAGTCGCACTATTGAAGGGGGTGTTAGGTAATGAATGTATTGATTTAACCTTAGGTCGCGCCTTTTCCAATTGCGTACAACGCACTCGTCGTGTAGTTGTGGTCATGAGTGCTTTTGCATCTTTGGGTCGTACTCGTACTTTTACTGTCATAGTATCGTCTAGCACTATTGACTTAAGCACTGTTGTTTACATAGGTGATATCTGTCGTGAACCATTCTGTGGTACAGTCGCATCACACCAAGCCATAGCCGTTGAGAGAACGCTGAGTAGCTGCCCCCGGCGGGGTACTGTTAAGAACGTAAGACAACTTCAGCGGTCATAAATCAACTTGCTAAGGCTTAGTTGGTCACGACTGGCTAGCATTCACATGAAGATGACGTACATCCTGTAACCTTCAGCGTTTCTGGCGCCACGATAGAATCGTATCTCCATGAATTGCATCTTTCACAATGCCCGCCACTACATTCCATGTGACGCATGAGGTGAAGCGAATACGGTAATGAGCACTTCTGAAAGCGCAGAATCATAGAGCTCGCATTGGATAAGTGTTGGTTACTGTTTCGCGCCAGTACTTTCAACGTCAAAATAGTCAGCAATACTGCGCTTTCTGTATGCAATCCTGGTTATGCAGAAAGAATATGGGCCGCCCCAAAATCCGTGCCACTGCCATTGCCAAGCATAAGCTACTCGCACCAGGCGATATATCCAGTAGATTATGGCAACATCTCTGGTGGACGTCCGTATTTTGAACTCAGTAATATGGATACACTGCGCTGATAGTAACAACGTCATTGGATGGGTTCATGTAGTGTTTCAGATTGTTCTATCGGGCGGGGTAGCGAATCAAGAAGCACGCTGGCTATCATGTTGGGGCTGTGCAGAGTAGAAATAATGCTAACACAAATGACACGTACACATACATACACTAGTGCCATCCGAGATGAGTTTTATACGAACAGGGACCAAAGTCTATCGATTGAGCGCAAGAAGTCTACCCTTTGTGCTAATCTTTAGCTCCCTTGCATCCCATTTATTGAGCTTAAACTCACACTTATAAAAGTTTGGAATATTTGCGGGTTCTGACATGCGGAAAATTGGTTTTGATCTCATAGGCTCAGGTGGTTGCTAAGTCAGAAACGAAAAAAAGCTGGTAAGAACTCAAGAACTTACTAAAGCAAACAAATGAAAACTCAAATTGTGTTCCTTATGGGTGATGTGGAACAAGAGAACCTGACGAACGGATAGAAGCAAATCAAGCGATGGCTTCTTTCGAAACGTCTAGATTATGATCGTCAGCATGCGCCTGCGATGTGGGAACATACTTCGAGACGCAATCCTTGCTAGCAACGGTTAACACTCAGCCATGACTGTCGTCAAGCATTCTTCAAATTGACACAGAGGGGCTACCAAGAGCTTGGCATGAACAAATACGTCCTAGATCCTGGTATATTCAAACAGACATTATCATCTGCGAGGGGATACAATTCCCATGCGAGTCCCTCAAGCATACTCCTTGTACGCTACCTAGGTATTTAGACACTCAGGTTGCAACAGCCAACGTTGGGTCGGGTTCACCCTTCCATCGCTAAGACGCAACCAGGAGGCTTGTTGACGATGGGCACGGGCTTTCAACTGCGGACGCGAGTCCTCGGGCTTAGCCACGCTGGCACTGACTCGTCTACAGGGGTGCACTGGCAGGACTCGGACCTATGGTTGTGAAGCTGGCTATAACGAGTTTTAACTGTAGACAATCCTATGACTGAGGTACTAAGAGTATTGCATTCGAGCAGTGCAGGCTGCATAAATCATGATACCTAGGTGGTGTTGCACTGTTGGTATCGAGGATGGAAGGAAAGCGGTTAACACAAGCTGGGAATTGCCACCCTGAGCATATAGTCCAACTCTACTGATATATACCTATTTTTGGGAGCGCGCACAGTAGCAAATAACCTGTTTGTCTCGGCCACGGGAGTTGTTGAGCACGATTGGCAATCATGTGTAGACAACACAGGTGGACTTTCCGAGTCAAGCCAAGCTCCATTGATTTGAGTCAGGCCTATCGGCTCAATGCAGGCAGTCGGCCCAATACTATGTAACCAGTGCTTGATACGCGCTCCATGGCGCATGTCTTCTCACGCAGGAAAACATCAAGGAATGAGGGCATGGTGTTGACGGATGTGAACGCGCAAGGGATGAAACATTTGCCGGCGTGGAAGATCTTGCGGCTAATTTGGCTACCCGAGGCTTGATGCTAACTAGAAAGCGTAATGCAAATCTGTTAGAAATAAGCTACCAGGTAGCATATTAGCAATCATCTGCTTCTGGACTTATTCAGCCTTTGCTCTATAGACTGGCTGCGTTACAAATGTTAGCGGTGTGAAATACCAAGCAAACTTACATAAGATACTTACGCGGCTTCATATGCATTCAAGGTGCTTCGCCTCGCCGATGCGGTCTTATCGTATGACGGCTATGCTTCATCTTATCGATCCAGTGATTTTCTGTTAATGATAGACATCTAAATCATCTACATTGTCGACTGACGCGCGCTCAACAGCCGGGGCACTGACTACCAAGATACTACCTACCATAATCAGTCGAAAAAGAGAGCTACCTGAGGACAGGAATCTGCTCAATCATTCTCAAATAGGATCGCTAGATATTCTAATATACGCTGGGTTTTCTTGGCCTACTGACCCATATCACAATGACGATGATCCATGATGGGGATTGAACAATAAATACAGCTCCAGAGGCCATGGCAATAGCCCACAACTCATCTGTTTTAATACTGCTCGATTCGCTACACAAGCTTCCTCAATTGGAGAATGAAATCCTTTGTTTCGGTCTGCACCATTGCGGTGTTGGCCATCCAAACAGTCTTTGCTCAAGAAACGTACGACTACATTGTTGTAGGAAGCGGGCCTGGTGGAGGACCTCTGGCCTGCAACCTTGCTAGAGCTGGATACAAAACTCTTCTTCTTGAGGCCGGTGAGGATCGTGGAAACGAACCTACCTGGAACACACTTGCCAACAATTATGCTGCCGTCAACAGTCCCTTGGCTCGATGGGACTTCTTTGTTCAGCATTCGGAGGATCCTGCTGAACAAGCCAAGTACGAGCTCCAGACCTACCGCCAGAAGAATGGCTCTTTCTACACTGGTACGAGCCCTCCAGTCGGCGCGGAGAGACTTGGAATCTGGTACATGCGTGGAACTTCGCTCGGTGGTTGCTCCATGACAAATGCAGCTATCTGCTCCCTACCCCCAGACGCTGATTGGGAGATTGTTGTCAATCGTACGGGTGACCAGACTTGGAGCCCTGACAACATGCGCAAGCATTTCATGAGCCTTGAGCGAAATGAGTGGCTCCCCCGGGGTACTCCCGGACATGGATTTGATGGATGGCTGAAAATAAATACGAGAAACAATTCCTGGACGCAACAACCAAACAATGTACTAAGAATCTTGGGTGGGCTAGCCAACGCCACTGACCAAAACGCCGCCAACCTCCCTGAACTTGTCATTCGAGATGTTAACGGCCTTTCTCCTGATCGTGACCAAGAGACCGGCTTTTATGGTATGAGTCTGCACATGGACGCCAACGGTCGTCGCTCAGGACCAAACACCTACATTCGCGACACTTTGAACGACCCAGCAAATTACCCACTTACGGTTCAAGTCAACAGTTTCGTCACACGTGTTATTTTTGATGAAAGCGGATCTATTCCCACTGCCAATGGAGTTGAGGTACTAAGAGGCCAGTCAGTTTACCGTGCCGATCCTCGATGGACTGAGGGAAACAAAGGCAACCTAACAACGATCAAGGCCACAAGAGAGGTTATAGTGTCAGGCGGTGTGTTCAACAGCCCTCAGATACTAAAACACTCCGGCATCGGCCCAGCTGAAGAACTCACTCGATTCGGTATCAAAGTGGTCAAAGATCTCCCGGGTGTTGGTGAAAACATGGCCGAGAATTATGAAGCAGGTATCCTGGGCCTTGCAAATGACGACATCAACCGCAATGCTGGACAGACTGGTCTCCTTCTCAAGACGCCGACTGAGACTGGTGGTCGCAACATTCACGCTTGGTGCGGTACTTTTGCGCTTGAAGGATTTTGGCCTGGAATGCCCAACAACTATGGACTACGACAGTACATGTGCGCCATGGCGCATATGGAACCTAGATCCCGTGCCGGCTACGTCAGATTGAGGTCAGCAGATCCTACCGATACACCTGAGATCAACTTTCGCTTCTGGGAGAATGGTGGTGAAGAGGACTTACAAGAATTGGTTGACGCTATCAACATCATGCGCAGGGGATTCAACGCTGCCGGTTCTCCCGTCACACCTTGGAATGAGCTTCATCCCTGCCACGGAAACACCACCAATTGCACCAATCAAGAACAACTCGACTACTTCAGAAGTCAGTCCTTTGGACACCATGCTTCGTCAACGTGTGCCATCGGGGCGGCCGAGGACCCTATGGCTGTAGTGGACAGCAAGTTTCGAGTTCATGGCGTGAAGAACCTACGAGTCGTAGATACTTCAGTTTTCCCTCATGTTCCTGGAGCATTTCCTGTTCTGCCTACTTATATTATCTCGGACAAGGCTTCCCAGGATATCATTGAAGCTGCTAAATCCCTAGTCTAGGGCTTCTATTGCAGTAAAGTTAAATCCAAAGGTATATTATATAGTTCTCTGGACTCTAAGAGGCGTGTAATTAGCTGTCATCGAAAATATTTAACTTGTCTATTGAACATCTATGCATTACTTCTCCTTACTATTTAACTTATCCTATAGTCCTTATAAGAAGTAGCTCTCGGGTCTAGTAAATATTAAAACTATACTATACTTTTACAAAGTCAACTGGGACTAGAATTAAGCTACCTGCGTTGACAATCTTTTTGAGTAGAACGTACTTATTTTATGCTAAGAAGGTCGATACCAAGGTTCAAAACGCTTGAGGGTATAGTAGTAGTATATAAGCATTCCGGAATTTTTTGGAGTGTAATGCTGTAGCAATTTCTACCTGATTACGTAGAGATTGTGATAGACTAATAATGGCAGTATTACTGGCAGATTGGTGCCATTGAGGATGCTACCTGGAAGTGGCCCCTTTTTAGGTCGTCAGGTTCTGAGTCTGGGAAGAAATGATGCTGATTAGAAGGAACAAAACAATGCTGTATATCCTATGCCCATTTAATAAATGCAGAAGCATAACTAGAGTACTGAAATTCAGACTACGTCCCTTGTCGATCCCGGCCACCATCATACAGCTTGCGACCTTGGTTCCCCACCTCTGAAATCTCGTAGATTCGTCCTCCATCCGCTCCGCGAACCCAGCACCGTCACCCGACTTCATCGTTTGCAAGACGCGCCAGCCAGTCCTCCATTTAAGCGGGCCTAGCGTCCGTGATTTTTAGATCATTCCTGAAGACCGTTTAGCGCAGGTTTATTGGCAGGTGTGGCAGCCATTTCATCGTCAGCTCCTACTAGCTCTCGATGCTGGCAACGGCGGCCGCGATCAGGGCGGCGAGGGCCAAGCACGGGTTCGTGGCCAGCGAAAAGCGCATCTCCCACAGCCCGACCGCGGCTCCCACACCGCACATGACTTGCCCACAGCGTACCAGCTGTCGCGTCGTTTCGCAAGCGAGGCGCCAGTTGCTCTAGAGCAAGCAGGGCTGGTCCACACCTTTGGGGTGATACTTGAGGATGTTGGTGTCAGGGTGCGCCAGCGTCTGGGCAATGTCATCGAGCATGCTCATCAGGCTCTGGTCGTACGGAAACGTTGAGTTAAAGTTCGGAAACTCTAAACCAAAAAAGTGGGTGCCGCCGGACTTGTACGAAGTTTGTACGAAAGGAACTGGAGCTCTAGGTTGACAAGGATGTTCTGCCTCGCGACGGGCCGGGCCCGTTGTACCTGCAGTAGCGCATACCGCAGAAGCGCGTAATATTGCACAAGAAACGCGTGATATTGCACTTGTGCACCAAAATCCTTCGTATCGCACGGCACAGCCCTGATTTTTTTGTTATCGCAACTATGGCGGCCAACACCTTCCCCCAAATACACTCCCCAAAGCATTTCGTTGAAACTTGGAGGGGATTGCCAACTGGTCCTCCCGACTCCGAAGTAGCTGGAAATGCCGCTTGAAGCTCGGTTCGCTGTCGTTAATGGCACAAGCAATTTCGACTTCACCCCCGCCTTTGAGGATACCGTTCTCCGAATTACCCCTTCAGGCCTTTTTCTGGTTGTGGCCGTCCAGCGTATCATCTGGCTCGCAAGACAGCCTCGAAAGGTCGCCAAAAGCCACCGCCCAATTGTCAAAGTGGCACGTGTTTACCTCCGCCTCCGAAATAATAAGTTTCTTTTTAGGCGCGCCCGCTCCGCATGGTTGAACGAATACTGACTGGTTCAGTAACTGCAGGGATTGATCAGCGTCTACACGGCTCTACAATTTGCAGTCTTGCTGTACTGGACTCTGAACACAAAGAAGTGGCCTTTGTCTCAGTTGCGGACTTCGGCCGCCGTACTTGCCTTTGTCGATGGATCCTTGCTTTTGTTGCTGTCCCACGCCGAGCACGCGCGCACGGTGCGACCTTCGACCGTTATCAACGTTTACTTGCTCTTTACTTTACTCTTTGACTCCGTCGTCTCCAGAACCCTGTGGCTTGCCGACCATGACTCCATCATCTGTGCCCTCTTCACCTCGACCGTCGCGATCAAATTGCTTGTTTTGGGCTCGGAAGCTTGGGGGAAGAGAACCATACTTCTGTCCCAGTACCAGCATCTCTCCCCCGAGGCAACCAGTGGAATACTGGCCCGGAGTGTCTTCTGGTGGTTGAATTCATTAATGCGGAATGGGTTTACTCGCTCCCTCACGGTTCGTGATTTGCTTCCTGTTCATGGCAGCCTCGCTGCGCGAACACTACTCCCCAAAGCACGACGCTCTTTTGGTTCGTCAGAAAAACCCAACCGATATGCGTTGGCCTTCTCCACATTGTGGGCGACTAAGTTTATCTTTCTGGCTGGCGTGGCACCTCGAATTGTGTTAGTAACTTTCAAATATACGCTGCCCTTTCTGATCACCAGAACGACGTCCTGGACGGCCGATCCCTCGCAGTCGGATGCAATCGGATGGGGGCTGACGGGCGCATGGTTGTTGGTATTTCTTGGGCAAGCAATTTCGAATGGCTTTTATTACCAGATGACATATCGATTCGTTACAGCGGTCCGCGGCAGTCTCTGCAGTTTGATCTACACCAAGACGTTGGATCTCAGCAGCACGGCTCTTGACGACTCTGTGGCGGTCTCGCTCATGTCCACAGACACCGAGAGTATCTGTCAAAGCGCCGCAACTTTGCACGAGCTTTGGGCTTCACCGATCGAGTCTGCTGTAGCCATCTTTCTCCTGCACAGGCAGCTTGGCCTTGCAGCTCTGGCCCCGGTCGGTGTAGCAATCATTGCCACTGCGGGCACATTGCAGCTTGCCCAATTCATTGGCATAGCTAAGAAAAGGTGGATGAGGGGCATCCAAACTCGGGTCGATGTAACAGCCTCCGTCCTTGCGTCCATGAAGGTTAGGATCCAGCAGTAACGCTTCAACATCTCTGTTATGATGAAACTAATGGGCTCACCGCAGGAAGTCAAAATGCTTGGTCTGTCAGACATCGTCGCCAACATGATCCAAAACCTCCGCGTAACAGAACTGGACTTGTCCAAAGAGTATCGGAAACTGCTGGCTATACAGACTTTCATCGGTAAGTACCTGAGTTGCAGATCCTTGCTATGCCGCGTTTCCACCTTGTCGTAATGACACGACTGCTGACCCTTTCGGCTGAACAGCAATGAACACGGCAACCATCGCCCCTTTGGCGACATTTGCAACATTTGTGATTGTTTCCAAGAGCACTGGGCAGCCTTTAAACACGGAGTCCGCTTATACTTCGCTCTCCCTGATATACCTCTTGTCGGATCCCATGGTTGTCGTATTTCGCACCATCCCGTTCGTCAGTGCCGCTCTCGCGTGCTTTTCTCGTATTCAAAACTATTTGTCTTCAGATAGCTATACGGATTACAGACTGCCTCTTAGCGAGCGGTTTCTGAATTCAAGCCAAGACGGTGAGAATGTGGACACGCTTGTAGCGATATCAGGAGCCACTTTTGGCTGGGTTTCTGAACAGCCGGGCATTCTCAACGACATAACTGTCAACATCCGCAGGTCTTGCTTCACCTTCATTGTCGGACCTGTGGGTTCAGGCAAGAGCACTCTCATGCGAGCTATTCTTGGAGAAGTTCCACTCCGAGCAGGTTCCGTTTATGCGAATCCCAGCAACATGGCGTTTGTTGGCCAGGAACCATGGATCCAGAACCTGACGATACGCGAGAACATCCTTGGCAGTGCCAGCTACGATGCAGTGTGGTACGGCAAAGTTGTCTATGCGTGCGGGCTGGAGCAAGATATTGGCGACCTTCCTGGGGGAGATTCGACACCGGCGGGCAGTGCGGGTGTCTCGTTGAGCGGTGGCCAAAAGCAGCGGCTTGCCCTGGCCCGAGCCGTCTACTCCAGGGAGAAAACCGTCATGTTGGACGATGTCTTTGCTGGGCAAGATACAGCAACCGAGGAGCACATATTCCAGAATCTTTTTGCGGAGACGGGCCTCTTCCGCCAGATGAACGTAACTGTGGTGTGTGTCACGAATGCCATCTACAGACTCGCTTATGCCGATCATGTGGTTGCCCTGGATATGAGCGGCCATATCGTACACCAAGGCTCATTCGCTCAACTTCAATCCGATACAGATTACCTGCATGGGCTGGCAGTTGAGCAGAACCGCGCGATTGATGCGGAGAATACAGCTAAAGCATCAGTGCAGCGTCGCGATGAGCCTGTTCCGCAGAGCCTGTTCGAAAGGGATGCTGATCAGAACAGCGACGAATCTGAACCGCCTGGTCGACTCCTCGGCGAGTTTGCTACATATGCATATTACTTTGGCACTGTCCCTGTATGGCACACCATAACGTTCGCAGCCCTCATCATCCTGTACGCTGGTGGCTCTCGGATGACGGCACTCGTACTCAGCTTCTGGACAGACAGTGCAGAAGATTTCGGCCAAGCCAACAATGACTATTTCCTCGGGCTCTTCGGAATGCTCACCGGCCTCGCTGTTTTGGGCATCACGGGGGCTGCCTATATCTTCCTGGTCGTCATGGTGCCTGTGAGCTCCGAGGTTCTCCATGCGCGGCTTCTACGATCTGTGATGGATGCCACTGTGGGCTTCTTCTCGCGCACCGACGTCGGCGTCACCACTAATCGCTTCAGCCAGGACATGTCAGTTGTCGATACTGAGCTGCCGTTCGCGCTGGTAGACTTTTGCGTCAACTTTGCTCTAATCATCATGTCAGTCATCCTGATGTGCGTTTTCTCTGGGTATTTTGCTGCCGCACTTGTACCCTTCTTCGCTTTCTGCTGGTGTAAGTTTTGACCCCCGAACCGCTTAATGTCATACAAGCAATCATGGCAGTGACCCCAAGCTAATATAAGTATGGTCCAACAGTGCTGCAAAAGTTCTACGTGCGGACGTCTCGACAAATCCGACTGTTTGATCTCGAAGCCAAATCTCCGCTGTTCACGCAGTTTCTAGACCTCCTCAAGGGCCTCTCCACTGTGCGGGCGTTCGCGTGGGGCCCGCGCTTCACCGAGCGGTACCTGGACCTTCTTGACGCCTCGCAACGGCCCTTTTACTTGCTCTTCTGCATCCAGCGTTGGCTGGGTCTCGTCCTGGACCTGATGACCGCGGCTCTCGTGACCGTTATGATGGTCCTGGTCGTCAAGCTGCGGGCACAATTGTCGGCGCAGTACGTGGCCCTGGCCTTTGTGCAGATCATGTCGTTTGGCCAGTCGCTGGCCCACGTCATACAGGACTGGGCGCAGCTCGAAACGTCGTTTAGCGCCGTTGCCCGTGTTAAGACGTTCTGCACTGAGACCGAGTCGGAGAATCGACCCACCGAGACTGATGCCGCGCCCGAGAACTGGCCGGCGCATGGCCGCATCAGCATCAAAGATCTGGTAGCTTCGTACGATGCACGCAGCGGCGGCGAGCCTGTGCTGCGCGGCGTGAGCCTCGACATCCCCGCTGGTGCCAAGATCGCCATCTGTGGGCGCAGCGGGAGCGGCAAGAGCTCGCTCCTAGGCTGCATCCTGCGCCTCCTCGAAGTTGAACCCGGCTCGCGCATCACTATCGATGGCGTTGACACCACAATGCTGTCACGGAAGGCTGTGCGCACTGCTGTAGCGGTTGTGCCACAACACCCTTTCTTCCTGAAGCATACGAGCCTGCGCGACAACCTTTTCGTCCTTCACCGACAACGGCGCGTGCAGCAGGACCAGCGACAAACCAACGACGGCGACGAGAGAATCCTCCAGGTTCTGCGTCAGCTAAAGATGGACGATGTCGTAGGTCGGCTTGGAGGCCTAGACAGCCCAGTCGACATAGACCGGCTTTCGCAGGGCCAGCGTCAGCTCTTGTGCATCGCCCGAGCTATTTTGGCGGACAAGCGGATCATCCTAATCGACGAAGCGAGTAGCAACATTGATGAGCGGTCTGAGCGGCTCATAAGGGAAGTCATGCGCGAGCAATTCGCCAACTGCACTGTCATTGCCGTTGCGCATCGTCTAGGTGCAATTATTGACTATGATCGCGTTGCTGTCATGGGCGGTGGTCGGCTCCTGGAATGGGATAGTCCACATGCTCTGCTAAAGCGAGATAGCGAGTTTAAGAGGCTTTGGGAGCTTGGGGCGAGCTAGAGAAATAGGCAGGGCTTTAGGTCTTATGTTAGAGTACTGCCTGGGCTTCCTACGCAAGGTGCAGACATCCAGTCTGCACGTAAGGAGGCGTACCTACACCAAATTAGCTCTATCCAATCTATTTCTCCTTAACAAGGCCTACGAGAGCAATACCTCCAAGAGAAAGCTGGCTTCAGGATACGGCTCGGCCCTTTAGACTGCTGCGAGTTGGGTTCAATTCACTATATTATACAGCCTCCCAGTCTTCGACCCTGCTTTCGATCAGCGGTATTGGTGTCACAAACATCAATGATCTTGCAGAATTTCTTCTTGATGTTTATACATCGGCCTTCCACTCGCAGCCGCAGTGCACCTGCGCACTCCACCTGATATCAATAGGGCCAACATCATTGCTAGTCTGGCAGCACAAGAACCAGGTAGACGGAACAGTAGAAGAGTACCTCGTCTCGATATTTTCAACTTTTTTACAGGCGCACTGCTTGCACCCTGGCTCGGTAAGATGGCCGCTATTACCGACTTGACTGGAGTTAAAGCAATTGGCAACACGGACTGGAGATAGTAATAGCCATCGGGGGCTCAAATGTCGTCTTTCCCTGATTTGCGATGGCTTTGGCCATCGTTGTGGCTATAGTAGTCGTGGAATTTGGCGTCGTGACTGGTGGATTGGTTAGGATGACTTCTATAATTTGTGGTCATTTCTCCACCTGGCATGGCGGTCGTGATAGCCGTGCCTGGATGTGGGGCGCTATGACCCCTACCCGGCTCGTCAAGATCGAATTCACCAGTAAAGGTCTCCTCGTCGGCTAGTACTTTGTTTGGATGATTGAGATCATGCGAGGGGGTTTGTCTTATCAAGGTCCTTTGTCCGATTTCTCTTGTATAACCAAAGAAAATTTGCTGCAATATCGCGTAGGGACAACATCGAATGTAATAGCCAGATATCCCACCTCTTTATCATTGTGCTTTATTGTCCAGGTTGTTAAGCCACAGTATCACCGCCGACGTGTTCTAAGCAACGTCCTTAGGACCGACGGGAGACTCAGTCTCGCCATCTGAATCTGAATCCGAGTCCGACATATCGATCCATGGGTGCAGAAATATCTCTTTCTCATCCTTAGTCCATCCGTCAGGGCGCAACCAACCAAAGATACTGCGTGTCGTATTTTCAGAAATAACTTCATGTTCCCGGTTCAGCCGTTCATAACAAATGGCTAATTCTCCGTTGCTGGCATCCAAAGACAAGGGAAGTGTAGTCACCTTTTCACTTTCCGCAGGCAATGGAATCATAGAGTCAGCACTAGTCCAACGGAGCCCTTGGTATTGGAGCTTGTGGCCTGTACAATCGGCATGAGCTCTGACTTCAGTATCGAGATCTTTAACAGACGTCGTACCAAACGGTGGCCACTGACAGATTGGATTTCGACTGTGAGAGCTGGATCTGGAGAGGAAGAGTAGTCGACACTCGTCCCCTCGCTTTACCCGTCCACCGGCAACTACTGGGCAAGATACAGGCTGTTGTATGAATGACTGCAATGTCCCTGACCAAGCCGCGCTATGAAGATCGATTGGAATCTGCCCACGTCCGACGTCTTGAAGGTATCGATCCTGCAAACCAAGAATCGCGACACCCACCCATAGGTAAGCAACAGTAGGTGTCCTTTCCATACAAGCGCGTGCGATGATGTGTGGCTTGTTCTTTGCCAAGCAATCTATGCCAGCTAACGTCCCCTGAAGCCAGGGCGTAACGACATTGCACTCGACTTGTGACTCATAGAAAGCGCTTAGTAGCATGGGCCGGATCCCTTGGACATTGCAGCTCAAGGCAAGAAATCTGTCTGGACAGTTCTCTAGATGTTTTGAGACACCATGCGCACTATCCTGTCGATCTCCCTGCATAGCCTTTGATCTGTCGAGTTTGGGGGCAGGCAGCTGTAGGACGCGGCCATCGTTCAGAGATGGGAGCAGTAGAGCAGCTGCTAGTGCAGCATGGCTCTGATCTACTACGTTGTGACGTGCGCAGAATCGTCTAAGATACTCACAAGCCATTGAGGATGTCGGGGCGAGGGTCGAAGTCTCTAGTCCACTCTGAGGCAGTAGTAAAATAGATTGCAGGGCTGGCTGCAGACGGACCGACCAGGGCGCTATAGATGTAGCCTGCGTCAGACGCATCGTAGCCTTCCACCCCTGGCCCGGCGATAAGATAGCAGTCCACCACTGCGCTTCTTCATGCTCTGCGTATTCAATCTTCACGTAGGCTTTCTCCTGGTCCTCAAGTGCGTTGCCGTCATTCGCATGAGCTTGGCTGTACTCAAGGGAGCAAGTTGTCGGCATGAGCTCGGTCCAGCGAGCTGACAGTATGTATGTCCAGGCTAAAATGAGGATGGGAGTGTAGTCATCGTTGGAGACAAACCACGATGTACGGTCAACGCCATCTTGGAAGGCCCCCGAGATCGATAACGGTATCGGTTCCTGAGCTGTCACGCCAATGCGTACTTGTTGTTCAAACGGTGGCAACCCACAACCAGTGGGAGCACTTGAACCCCAAGTTGATGTTGCAGTGATCGAGGCCTCATGCTTATCATATTCCAGAAGCTCGGTTTGGGGAAAGTATGGATGTTCAGGAAGAAATACTTGAGGTGAGAGGCAATGGGCGGGTAGAGCGGGATTCTCATCTGCAAAGGTGCAGAGAGTTTGTCAGGTCTTGAAACCAGATTCGTAGACAGCGCGAAACTGTTCTTTGCTTGGGCGCGTCTTTTTGTGTGGGTTTAGATATGGCTCGCTGTCTGAGTGCAATGACTGAACCATTGAGTGCTTCTTGATACGACAGGAGTGTTGTTGAAAAGAATAGGCAGGCAGGCAGACGAGTAATTTATTTTCGGGTAAAGTGGGGTGCGCAGCACAGCCACCACTTTACGATTATACCAAAGCTTACTCATATCAAGTAAATTTTGTCTTCTATTGGTTATTTTCTTAATGGAGTACTTCTTACACTATAAGCTAAAGTACGTGGATTGACTTTTTGGGAAGAAAACCTTTCTTACGACGTTTCAATATCGTTAAAAAGAACTTAATGAAGAGATAGAACTAGACAACTAATTCTGTTGAAGAGGTAAGATTATAGTAGAGACTGTATATAGTAGCACCGATGCCTCCTATTAGCTAAAGAGATAACCTAAGGGTATTTGGTGTGTGCTATAGACCCTTAAAGTTGCGCAGACCAGCGGAATCAAACGATGTAGTCAGAGCGGCCACGATCACAGCGGCTTCCACAATAAACGAAAGGCTGTTATGGAAGGGAAAGAATGATTGCATAGTTACCAGAGTCATGCATAAATCAAGAAAGCTCCGGTAGAAGAGCAGGAGAAGTAGAGTAGGTACTGAGCAAACCCTGATGAACACGCGCGTGTAGGATGGGAAGACAATGATCGTCGAATTACCATCTATGGGGTTTTTACCAGATATGACCTCATTATCAGTCATATTGCACAAATTATGAAAACGGCTGGGTGACTCGTTAACGTGCGAAATCTGGTTAACAGAGGGCCATCATTTGAACATCTCCATCTTTTTCAGGACATGATTGTGCAACACCATGTCTCTTCTCTGGAAGTGGTGGGTTAAGGCTGAGAATCATCTGGAGTAGCGCGGATCCTGCCGTCTCTGCCGCGCGGGTGTGGACCTAGGTAGTTTGTGTGAGACGCGAGGTCCAGCTTGCCTGTTGGGTCCTTACCTACTTAGCCAGTACAAATACGGTGGCAGAAAGACTTGGATCGGACGGTCAGTCTGGTTCAACTCGGAATATCTCCCTTGACATAATGTTCTGATCAGATCACCTGGACGATCAGTCGGCGTAGTTGCCTGATTGTGAGTACTGCGATTTCAGACGAGGGCAGGTATTGAACGCTAGGTAGCTCTCAGCAATGATCGCCCCACTCCAAGATAATAGAACGGGTCTTCCGTCTTCTTGCCCGAGTACGAGGTTGGCTCGTATGCCAAGCGACACGGATCGAGCCGGGCGGAACGATTGTGCAGCAGGACAGACAGGTAAGTGGCCCGTCCAGACCCCAGACCCCGCATCAAATGGGCAGGTCATGGGTGTAGTATATATGAAAGTAAGAATCTCCCAAGTAGTAGAGTGCTGGAGAAGACGCATTTCACGCCTTGCTAAGAACGCAAATTGTCTGAGCACTCAAACACCACAAAATACCGACACCACACAGTCTTGTCGATATGAGTTCTGGCGACAGCTCGAAGGTTGAGAAGCTTCAGACGGAACGGCTGGAGACCTCTGCCGTTGGTGCTTTTGGTGAGATCGAGGAAAAAAGGCTGATTAGAAAGATCGATTGGAGACTGCTCCCTATCCTAGGTGCTCTCTATTCTATATCCTTCATCGACCGAGGCAATGTAAGAAACTCAAGAACAATCACAAAGAGGCCTTGCTAAAGCTTACAGATTGGTGTTGCCCGTGTTGCTGGCATGGGCAATGATCTCCAGCTCCAGATCGGAAACCGCTACACCACTGTCCTCGTTCTTTTCTTCCCCACCTACTTTCTGCTCGAATTGCCGTCGAACATGATTTTGCGCAAAGTTGGAGTCGCCAATTGGCTTTCGTTTATTGCCTTCTCCTGGGGTGTCATCATGATCGGCCAAGCCTTTGCCAAAAATTGGTGGACCCTTGCCATTTGCCGTGCTCTTCTCGGCGCTATGGAGGCAGGATTTTTCCCGGGCTGTGTGTACCTAATTACGTGTTGGTACGTTAGGTATGAGTCGCAAAAGCGGTAAGTCTCACTCAATCGGCTTTCTGGCGAATGCTGTACCTGACAACTGCTTCAGTTTGGGCGGCTTCTATCTTTTGTCTGTGGCTATTGGTGGTTTTGCGAATCTCCTCGCTTACGGTCTCATGCAAATGGAGGGCCTAGGTGGCTTGCGTGGCTGGCAATGGTATGATATGTTCAGGTTTAGTTGCATTTGTGACCTATGCTGACTCTGTACCTGCGATTAGGATTTTTATCATTGAAGCAATCATAACCTGCACCGCTGCAACTCTAGCTTGGTTTTTTATCATCGACTTCCCCGACAAAGCAGAGAAGAAAGGCTTCCTTACGCAAGAGGAGGCAGCTCTCATCCTTCAAAGGATTGAAGACGACCGAGGCGACTCTGTACCGGATCCATTGACGTGGGCAAAGCTTCTCCATCACCTTGCCGATTGGAAACTGTGGGCCTATGCTACCCTGTTCATGGGAACAACCATGCCTGTATATGCATTCTCATACTTCCTTCCCCTCATATTGGTTGGCATGGGATACACAGGTGGACAAGCCAATGCTTTGTCAGCCCCTCCCTCTCTTGCTGCTGCCATCATCGCCTTTGGATTTGCATGGGTAGGTGATAGGAAACGGATTCGCGCACCGATTATAGCCATCCAGTGTCTAATTGTCATCACTGGTTTAATGCTTGTCGCTTATGCTACTAACAATAGCGTCCGCTATTTCGGTACATTCCTCGGAGTGGCAGGTGCGCAAGGTAATGTACCTGCTATTCTAGCCTATCAAAGCAACAATATCAGAGGCCAGAGCAAAAGAGCTGTCGGAAGTGCGCTGCAAATTGGATTTGGTGCTATTGGCGGTATACTTGCTTCTACAACCTTCCTGCAAAAGGATGCGCCAAGGTATGCAACTGGGTTATGGGTCAGCACAGCACTACAGTTCTATATGCTTTGTACTATCTCAGTAACTTCCTTGTATTTCTGGAAGAAAAACAAGCAGGCAGAGGAGCAGACGGTGAACGGACAGGATATTATGCCTCTCGAGGGACAGGTTGGGTTTAGATATACGTACTAAGACAAACAACAGAGCCCACGGCAACAGCCAAGAGGTCCAGGGAGCCGCCTGGATAGATCTTTACACGTACAATGTGCTAGAGCATCGTGAGGGAGATACCGTATAGAGAGTGTGTAATTTCATGTCGTTGGAACTGCACAGGTCGTCTTCGTGAATTTCCTGTGCGCCCCGGGAGGGTGGAGGGAGTATTGATACCTACGGACAGGCATCACTATGATGGAGTCTTGAAACGCCACAACACTTGAAACCCATGGCTTTTGGGTTTGAATCATGGGGATATGGGTAACTTTATCGTTGAGTCTTTGGTTGAGAAGATATGTTCCTCCTCGGTTCTTAGTCTAGTTTGGCATCATGGCATGACTGCATTTCCATACTTGGGAGCAGATTAAGACAAAGACGGGAAAACTTGCCTTCGTGGCTAGTTCTAAAGCTTCCCATTGCCCATATTTCCGGTGCGACCAGGTTGTCCATATACTTGCTTATATAAGGGCTCCGACACCTGCTAAGCCGATTTATGCGGTTTCAGGCCACTGCTCAATGAAGCAAATGCACTTGATGAAGGGTTGGCAATCATTCTCAGTATCCGATCTGTAGAGACCAGCTATGCTCGGTACGTCGTATCCAATGTAGCGGGCGCCAGATGCGGTGTGGTAGGATTGTCAAGTCGTATGGAAGGTTACGCAGTATACCTGCATCGTTGTGGCATGGGTGGCACGAGCGGTATATACATCGAAGAAACAGAATGCCGAGGGCGCGAGGCGTGCGAAGCAACTAGTGCCCCCCGCAATTTCGGTACCTGATTGTGTCGCTCCCCCACCATTGGTGCCGGCGTCCCGGAATTCCCGCGCTTCTGACTGGCCGGGACACGCTCGACCCTCGACTCCGCTTCACCTTCAAAACAGTACCACTTCTGCCCAATACGCATCATCTCTATCAAAGCCAACAGTATTACACGGGACCGATGCTGGCTAGCAATCATTAGTCATGGCCGGGGAACGAGAACGCGAAAGGGAACACAAGCGCGTGCGGCAAGCGTGCGACAACTGCCGGTTGCTCTGACACATTGCTGATTGAATGAACGTGACTAACACGGAACATCAGACGCAAGAAGACCCGTTGCTCTGGAGAACGCCCTATTTGCTCCTTCTGTGCACGCTTGGGTCAACTCTGTCGTTACAACGAGGAGTTTTACCCAGAATTCAATTTGCAGTCTACTTCGGGTCATTCACCTCTTGAAAACCAGCGCCTGGCCGCCCGCGTTGCTCTTCTCGAATCGAGACTCAGCCTTCTCGACTCAAATAGCAGTGTTTCAACTGCCCCCATTACCTCTGATATTAGTACTGGACAGCGATCCGAGGCTTCTGATGGACAGTTGAATGCTGCTGATCCAAACATTGTTGTTGACAGGTCAGTGATAAAACTCGCTCCATATGACAGCTGCAGTGTCTTACTATGTTTGCAGCGACCTGATTTCTATACTTAAATATCCCGTTCTGCAATCTCTTGCTGATGCCTATTTCCGTTATTGCCACCAGCAGCCATATACCTATTTTCACGAAGGTACCTTTCGTCAGAGTCTTACGGATGGAAGTCTGCCGTCCTATCTGATCTTTGCTTTTGCTGCTACCGCTGTTAGATTCTCCAGCGAGGCCTGCTTTGTCGGCCGCCAAGAGCAGGCTATGAACTGTTATTCAAGGCTGGCTTGGTCAGACATCATGCAACACTGTTTCTCCGATGATCACAGTCCAGATGTAAGCACCGTTCAAGCAGCCAACATGCTAGGGATTATCGACTACGTTGGTAGGCTACCCATCCATCTCATGTCGTGAAACCACTGCTAACTCCATCTGAGCTGGTCGTAACCAAGTTGCCTGGGTAAAGATCGGGCTAGCTGTTCGACTTGCACAGACATTGCAACTTGGAAAAGAACCCAACCCGTTATTAGCACAGAGTGTGGCTGAAGAGAGACGCCACACCTTCTGGTCTGTATACCTCCTAGACAAGTTGGTCGCTTGCGGACGGGACCGTCCACCAGTGCTCCTTGACGTTGATTGTACAATCCGATTGCCAGTCAACCCGTGCTCCTTTCAGAACGGATTCGACAAGGAGAGCCAAACGCTTGCAGCTCTTCAAGAGATTCCAGACACTCCCCCACTAGAGAAACAAGACCATTTTGCATTAACTATCTTTATGGTCTCCACGCTCGGATACATCGCGAGATGGGCTTTCAGGCACAGTTCGTCAGAAACCCGACTGCCGTGGGACTCAAGGAGCGAATTTGCGCGCATTAATGGCGTGCTGCTCAGCTTTGAGTCATATTCTGATGCTTGCGATGGTAACTTTGTCGATATTCTTGATAGACACTTCGTGGTCCAAGGCATTGTTGATGAAGGCATGTCATCTCACTTCACCTTCTCTCATGTCATTTACCATGTCAACCAGTGTCTTCTACATCATCCCTTCCTCCTCCGGCAGCATCTACGGACGTTCAAAGCCAATGTTCCAGTTGGGTTTCTTCGGGCGGCAATGCTGAAGAGCATAGAACACGCAACTCGCCTAGCGGTCATCCTGCGCGCTCTGCAGGAGCGTGGCTGCGAAACCTATCCTAGCTTTTATGGATACGCTGCTATCATGGCTGGAGTGATCCTCCGAATCCACTCTATGAATACTTCCTTTTTCAAGCAGGAAGAGGCAGAGGCACATTACATTTCATGTCTTCGCTTTCTAGAGCACAAGCCCGTCAGATGGGAGTCGTACAAAAGGATGGTGAGTGTACGCTGTCGATTCACTTGACCATGCAGAAGCTGAATCGACGCTGACAACATTTAGAGCAATTTACTGCGAGACTTCAGGCCCACGTCACTGTTAGCTACAGATCTTTTATCCTCCACACTTGATCGAACAACATCTAATCCCGAATCTGAAGAGACGTTGTGGCAAATGTGCGACTATAGTTGGCTGGCGAGCTCAGCCCGGCTAATTACGAAAACGACGGATGGGTCCACAGACGAAAACGACAGTCCAGACACCACAGGAATTTACATCGATAGGACTGGAAACACACCCGACTTTGATACACTTCTTGAAGGTGCATTGTCCTTGGATTATTCGCTGTTGTATGATACTTGAGGTGACCATGGCCCTGGGACTCTTAGTTATTGATACACCGAAATTTATTCGCTCAACAGAGTCAATCTGTAAGCAATCCCGCACTAAGTCACTGTTATGTTTTTGGTACACGAGTTTGAACCTTAAATATAATCGCAGTCTTCAATTTGACATAGTTTGATCCACTACAATGAACGCGACACGCGGCTGTTGGCTCATAGTCGATGCTCTTTTGGCGAACGCAATTGCCGCATAGCTCTCAGCTCTTGGCTTACCGAGAGGTCAGTCAAGATCTCTTCACTGCCTCCACCTACTACCATAACTCTTACGTCACGACTGATTTGTTCTATTCGTGCCCCGCGACCATTGCGAGAGTATCCGAGGCCACCCATGATTTGTTGGGCTTCGCGATTGACTCGTTCAAGTGTTTGACCAGCAAGCACTTTGAGATTCGCAATCGGTCCACTAATTGCTGGATCCTGGCCCGTGCGTTTTCCATGCTCTATCAGAAAGACAAGTTGCTCCATCCAGGCGTAAGCCGAATCGATGCTACGACCAAAATGAGAGATCTTGCTGCGAATTACTTGGTTCTCGATAAGTTTCTTTCCAAAAGTCTCGCGAGACACGGCATGCTTGAACGCATCCTCGGCACATACGCGGGCCATGCGAAGGCTTGTACATGCTAACCAGAGCCTCTCATGGTTGAAATCTAAAATACCACTGTCAGTCAAAACCCAATGACATTCGAAAACGCACGCGTACTTGACATGACAATCGCAAAGCCCTCATTCTCTCTGCCGATTAAGTTCTGTGCAGGTACCTTGACATCGTCAAATTCGATATAGGTTGAACCTAAGAACTTAGTCTCGTAAACCAAAGATGAGTTGCAGACTAACCGCTGGCATTGACACCTGAGTTCTCCATTTTCTTACACTCCACCCCCTTCGTCTTCAGTGGTATGATGAGAGCTGAGACTCCCTTTGCTCCTGGCCCACCCGTTCTTACGGCCGCCATGCAATGGTCTGCAAAGACACCATTTGTGATCCATTTCTTAGCTCCGTTGACGATATAGTGGTCGCCGAAGCGTTCGGCCGTTGTAGTCAAATTTGCTACATCTGAGCCGGCTGTGTTTCTTGGTCAATTCATGGACTCGTGAATTAGAGGAATCTCATACCATCTGGTTCAGTCACACCCAGGCAAAACCTGGACCTTCCACTCAATACATCTGGCAAGAAACGCCGCTTCTGTTCATCGCTTCCAAAGTTGGCAAGCGGCGGAGCTCCAATGGAATTTCCACAGCTCAAGCCCCATATGACACCCAAGTATCCGCATCGAGCAATCTCGTCGATAAAGATGAGATCGTGGAAGCCATCCCACTCAGCGGGCTTGATATCGGCAGGCAGGCGCTGTCCGTTGAGATACTTGGCTGCGAGTGGATATATTGATACTGCAGCGTATCCAAGCTCGGCATGACGTGCAAGAACATCAGACGGAACTTGGCCAGTGCGCTCCCATTCTTCGCAGAATGGTGATATGTGAGTGGAGACGTATTGTCGAAGTTCTCGCTGGAGCCGAAGATGTGAGTCCTTGTAGTAAGGACTTGCTGAGCGTGTAATATAAAGAGGGTCGCTATATAGTGGTAGGATGGCGTTGGTCATGTTGCAGGTTAAATTTTATTTATGAGGAATTTGGTTATGATAACATGTTGTTTTAAGTCTGCCATGTTCTGTGCAGATGATGTTTAATCTTTGTTAAGTCTATTTCCAGCGTTGCGGTCACCATGCCCTCGGTCTCACGTAGTCGGGCCGCGCTGGCGGCTATTTGCTCGCGCTACTTCTTGGCGCGGATACAGCCGTGCGCGACCGGTCACGTGTCGGACTGTGCCGTCCTATCGTCACTGAATGACCAATCACCGGTTGCGATGTCCTCAGAGCACAACATGTAGCAGAATAGATGCATCCTTCCCCTATTTACTTGACTTATTCTGTTTACAAGTTAGTTGTAAGTGTAATCTAGGTAATCAAGTTTGTCTCAAGTAGTATTCGAATGTAGGCGTGTATCTTGCTGAATTCTACAAATATTTCAGTTTTTACGAGTTTTTGAAACCCGGATGAGACCTTGTGACAAGTAACATGAGTATCACATGTCAGCATAGCGAATTGTCAAAAGTCAATTTAGGTCCTGCTTGTATCCTCCTTATGCACCCTAGAGTCTCTTTCAAAGGGAGTGAGAATTGAACTACACACAGTTCTACACATTCATCATAGACAATCGTTTTAGCAATAAGCCGTCCGCCCCGCTATATTATTACTGTTCTACTCAGTGAAATCATCAAAAAGAAACGTCGAACGCTTTGTGTAAACTCGTAGCACGACTTCATCTCGTAGGTGGCCGAATTTGCCCTTAGCCCTAGTCTCGGAATCGCTGCCTTCGAGCTTCTCCGCTGTCCAAGAGTCGCCTACACCCCTCATTTCCGGTTGAATGGCGCCTCTCTCAATGCACTGGATTGTATTTCCCATACTTCTCGACCCAGTTGTATGAGTTCACTTCCAAAGTCCTCCAGTATCTTTTCCATATTCAAACACGACTCGCCAAATGCTTCTTTGTACTCCGAATCTGAACCAAAAGTAGCGATGCTCCACTGTCTCTTCCACTCTTTCACCGCTAGAGCAGCTTCGCTGTGTTGGCTTAGGATATTGGTAGCGATCATGTAAAAGGATGAGCGCTTGGTATGGTACTTCCTTGACTTGAACAGCTTGACTGAAGAGAACTTATTAAACGTATACAAAAGGGAGACAGTATCTACAGCTTCGACTTTGTGGAGAAGAATAACCATGGATCCACCGCTTTTGACATGTTCAAGGCCAATGGCAAGCTGTGTGACCGTCAGCCTGCGAGCTTCTCTCCTCTCCCGGTACTCAGCTCGAGTATGCGTCCGGAGAACTTGACCGTCGCATAATATAAGGTCAAAGAGCTGACAGGGATCAAACCGTGGTGGCTTCATATTGTCGGCGTCCGGGTGCTCTGCGGGGATATCTGTAACACCCATGTCGCCAGCTAGCATGGTAATGTCCAGGAATTCGAGCGTCACATTAGGGGCTTTTGGTAGGAGCACCTTGTGGCCACCATCGGAGACGGGCAAGCTAAACCCAAGTGCACAGGCTCGAGGGTTCTTTTCTAACGTTTTCGCAAGGAAACCGCCGGGCGCCATACACATATCCAGGATGGTCGGTCTGATGGTGTCGGGTATCTCCAAAGCACAAGTAGACCGGTTCATTTCTTCGCCAATATTCTTCATCATCTGGTAGAATACCTGTGCCACTTTGAGATCAGCAGTATCGGCATTATGGCGTTGCTTTTGGAAGTATCGGTCGCCTGCCGGATTGCTCCATCCCTATACCGGTCAGCACTATTGCTCGAAGCTGGCGAAGAATGTGGCGCTTAATTTATTTACCTGCTTTCGGAGCTCGGTTAGTTGCCGAAACTCCTCAACATTCTCCAATAGATACTTCTGTATCGTGGAATAATCACTTGATGTCTCCTCATGCTGCGGGTCTCGTGTCTGAATCATACTCTCCGACGGGTCATTTGAGGTATCCTGCAGTAAACTGGTCTTGGGTATCTTCATTGAGGCTGTGGGCATGATTATTGCCTTTGAGAGTTAAGGAAAATGAGATGACAAGATTACAGCCTTTAGAATAAATTCCGTCTGCAATATAAATGAACAGTTTTATATTAGCGGGGGACACGATTGTTGTGATTTCACTAGCTGCCAGAAGACGACTTCAGCGAAGGCTTGATTAATGCGGTGTATCTGCATGCATTGATACCCAACCATCGACTTCTCCAAAAGTTTTACGCCAATATTCGGGTCGTGTTATCAGGAATGCAGGTAAATCTTGTCGTGTTATCCTGGGAAACAATGCATACCCCGCTTGGTGTAACATGAGTATCCATATTCTAGAGGTCCGAACCGCATGACGCAAGGACAACGATAAGAAATGGAAGATGGATAGGTTGATATCTACCCTACGGAATATTGCTGGAAGTGATTTGCGTGTCCGTAAGATTGCCCACAGATGTTGCATATAACAAACAGCTATGGTTGCTACCAGTGCAGCTCGGAACTCTGTGGTCAGTAGAAGCGATATTGTCGTAACTTAGCCCTGTGGAACTGTGGTCGTCCTTTTGACTGCAAGACCAATTTTTGGAGAAATAATGCGACGGTCAAGGTATCGGAAGAACAATAAATGCGTGACTGCGAGAAGCATTGCTTCTGGACGTTAAATGCCAGCCCTTTGCGAATAAAGCAGGTGGTGCGCTGGTCATCACATACATAGGATGTAGAACCTTATGACAACAGTCTGCGGTCGCCATGCTATCTTTCAGTTTAATAAAACATCACAGGAGTCCATTTGTTGCTGATGGAGCAACATGCTTTGGAAGGTGGTGGCTGACTGAGGATCTGCGACGAGCCCCCTGGGATACTCAACTGCGGACTCGTACTCACGGATCACGAGAGGCCTTTCCAGCTGAATCAATAGCTTGACCACTCACGTCCTGTAATTTCCAAGCCACCAGATGTACTCGCATATGTTCTAACATTAAGCGGAGCCAACTGTGGTCCTTCGAGGTCCTTTCCAAGGACCGCAGATGGACAGGCCTCGTACCTGTACATAATGTAAAAAGTGTTTGTCGAATTGAGAGACTGCCTCTAAAAATAGCATCACTTCAAAAGCCTAGACAAGGTTTATGTGAACGAAGAAATGCAAGTCCACGGCCTGGGAAGGCTGAAAAGTGTGTGAAGCTTGGCAGGCCGCGCAAGTTCAAGCAATGTGCCTTCACCCTTGTCATATGTGCAGCTCATATTTTTGGTAGCCAGGCCTAAGGTGTTTTAATCTCAAGGCTCGGTGTGGGTGGATAGCCAATAGATATCGACGGTAGTTACTCAGCCTTGTATGTGCATGTGCACGTTGACTGTTGCTTCCAAGGCCCGACCCTAGTCATACGATTCTTACCAATAAGAGTCTATCAAGTATCCTGTCATTGCGTAATTGTAGTGTTTGAAAAAAAAATTGACTCAAATCGACTGCCACCGGAAGCAGAAAGCAAATTGACTTTGATATGTACAAGGCTGCCGTCACACAACTGTGAAAAGCCAGAAATGCGACAATTCACAGCTATATGGTATAAGAAGATTTGAATATATTGTCTTCCATAAGAGCTGCAATTAAACTTGTCGTGCACCGTCTAAGTTCGAGCAGTGTCCGCGGACAGGATCAGGTTGAAATAGTCTCTAGAAGGCTGGGCTCTGAAACCTGACGGATGACACCTGCAGCGACGACACCTGCAGCGACGATACCTTCAGCCAGTAGATACTTGTTAAAGCACTCAAGACACTGCTGTAGCCAATAGCTAGCTCTGAACACACTTCCACAAGCTGATGCGTATACGCGCTGGAGTGAGACGAGCGCCGAGCTACCGCACAAGGCTGAGACAAATTGGCCTGCATGTTACTGGCTTAGCAGTAAATCAAAACCTACCTAGAGGCTCGGTGTAAGGAAAAAACAAAAGCTCTGACGCCAGTTTTACGGTACTTAATAAAAACTTCGACGGGTGTTTTGACATAGGAACTGTACGAAATACGTAGCTGGCACACAATGGGCCTAAAGTATATCATGGATTGTGCTATGATGTTCGCATTCTCCACGAGGTATTCTAATAGCTTGAATGTTCTTCCAAGGTTGAATGCACAATCATGGGTGTTTTTCTCAAAGCGGACGGACATTCTGCTATGCCTATTCCACAGCAACATGACTCACACTAACGCCATCCTCACAATTGCGGTTGTTCTCTTTCGATTGCGTTTTTCCGTGATCTTGGTAAAGTATAAAGTAATACAAAGGTGACAGAATAAACGCAGTCGAGCCTGTTCTTCAGAGGGTTCGGAGAACCTGATGGAGGCATATATCGACCTCCACATACTTGATGCTTTATGACTTACCACCCTAATGGAAGCCAATCGCTTCTCAACACGTTATCATTCATCAACAGAGGCTTATCAGCATAAACTGTTTAAAAGAATACACGTTTAGCCGGTTTGTGCCGTACGGATAACTTGGAAACAATTGGTTACGAAAGGCTGACAATAAAAAGTTAAGAAGAACCAAAACCCTTGGCAGGGCGCAGTAGCTAGGCGGTTATTAGGTGTTTCTATAGAACATCAATCATGCAAATGTTGCGTCACAATATTGACCTGGGTGCTGTGTTGATGGTAGCTGTAAGGAAAAACTAGCAGCATAACGTCTGGTACGAGAGCTCCGTTTGACGTGAACTGTGGTGGCCCCTAGGGGCAATCTAACAGGCTGAAACAATGAAATAAGAGGGAAGCCAGGTTTATAGCTTTATATTTAGCACTAGAAAAGATATAAGACTGAAAGAGTAAGTGTCCTGTAGCTTAGTATAGTGTGATTATTCACGACAATTAACATATTAGTAACATAGTAGCGTTTATATCTTAAAGTGGACAATTAAAACGTTAGCAATTGTTTTCACCTAATATGGAGAGTATTACGGTGCTTCGCGCGCGAAGCTTTATACACACTAGATTTACTTTATATAACGATGCTACATCTATACACAAGAGGCTACACTTAAATAGCGTTGTAGTGTTGAGTTTAAACCCATCGCATGCGTTCAAGGTCCTTGGTTGTGACACTAAGTTACGTTTGCAGCTGTTAGGAACATGAAATTAGTCCAGCGTTGACGTTGGAGCGTTATTGGGTCCTTGGGACCGTTGGATGATCTTGCAGCTACCTAGGTAGCGATGCTGGAGCGTTGATGCCATAGCAGGAGTTTGATACAAACTACGCAGGCATTGCCCTGTCATTGTACATAGTGAGCTGTTCGAGACTGTCGGCTACTGCATGGCATAACTATTATAGTGACTGTGTTCACCCTATTTGCTTCGCATCCTGAAGTGCTTCCTTGCCACGACCGTTGCATGCATACTGTAACCCGCGCTGTGCTTGCAGGCATGTTTAGTCCTGAATTAAAACAATTATTCACCTCTCAAGATTTCAACATTCCTTACTCCAGTTTCGATCTAACGTCTCGCACTTGTCCCCCATCCCCAACCTCAACAAAACAATCAAAGTCCCTTATACCTTCCATGCGGTGTGCTACCGCAAGAACCGTCATATCGTTCCCGAAGATCTCCTCCCTAAGCACCCTTTGTACCACCTTATCAGTTTCAAAATCTAAACTCGCAGTAGCCTCGTCCATGACCAAAAGTTTCCTTCCTGCACCGCCGTGTTGATGTCGAAGAATAATTCTCGCAAGACATAGCAACTGCTTCTGCCCGATTGAAAATGACGCAGCAGAACTACTCGTATCCAGACCGCTGGGGAGGTTGGTTATGAGCGTTGACATATTGAGTTTGGTGAGGATGCCGAAGATAACTTCATCTGATATGCTGGCAAGAGCGAAGGGATTTAAGTTGTTCCTTATTGTGCAGTCTGGCAGCAGGAAGGCCGCTTGGGGTAATGTGAGGAGACGCTCGCGCAACACCTGTCGGGGAATCATGGAAAGCGGGATGCCATCTATGGCTATAGTGCCGCTGGTTTGGGGGACGAGATTGAGTAGTGAAGAGAGAATGGTGGACTTTCCGGAGCCTGACGCGCCGATGAACGCCGTTTTGGAGGCGGGCGAGACTTCTAGGGAGAGATCGGAGATATTCGGGCGGTCTTTCCAAGCTGCGGTGAGCTTGGAGAACGTGATGTGGCCTTGAGAGGGCCAGTCGGCCGGGGGCTCAGCGATTTCGGTCTCTTGATGCTCAGATGAGGTTGTGAGAGCGAATGTGCGAATGCGGGAGACCGCACCGATACACATTTCGAGATTTGTCCAATTTTCGAGAAGCGCTTTGGTGCTGACACTAAAGTTGATGATACTGACGAGTGCTGTTCCAATAAGCCCTGGGGCAATGTGGCCTTTGGTTTCGACAGCAATGGCTATGAAGACTATGGCAATTCCTGCGACAATAGAGCCAAGGACAAGATTGAGCCAGCGTTGGACGCAGTAGAGAAGATAAAAAGGCTTTTGAGTAGTCAAGCCTCTTCAAGAACCGGTGTTCGTAGTCTTTTTGGGCATTGTACGCTCGAATAGCGGCCACTCCAGACAGTGTCTCCAGGAAGTGAGAGAAGAGGGGGCCTTTTGCTTCAATGTCGAGGAGACGAAGTTGGTGAGCGGTGCGGAGATAGAACTTCTGCAAGAGGAACAAGACAAGCAGTACCACTGGCATGGTGGCAGCAATATACCCGGATGAGACCGCAATAACGATGAGACTGCCAAATGTCGACAGCAGTCCGATCGATGTATTGAAGAGGGCCAAGGGTAGCTCCATGTCAATGAGTTGAAGGTCTTGACTGAACCGATTGAGGATGTGAGCAACGTTGTCGCCTGCGAAGACCGAGAGTGGTGCATCGAAGGTGGTCCGCAAAAGCACATCGTGAAAGGCTGGCGAAGCACGCGGCATCACATTAATGATAAGTACTAGGCATCCTGCAGCCAGGCCGGCAATGGCAACCAAAGAGAGACCGAAGTATGTTCCGAGATATAGAGCCAGTCTGCCGTTTGGATGGTTCACATTGTACGCTGCCCACCATCCGACGATGTATTGTGGGAAGATGAGGGCAAACACAAAGACAGCCCCGAAGAAGAAGAATAGAGTGAGATTGAGCATTCCAACGCGTCGGGCATAGTATTTGTAAATGGTGAAATCTCAGGTGCGACGTTGCTGCCCCTCAACTTCCGTGGCTGTTTGAGTCTCAATTGGAACACTGAGAGTAGCCTGATGTTCATTGTGCTTAGTATCCTTCTTTTCTGCCTGGACGTATGCTGAGACTGAAGACCCTAACTTCGAGTAAGGGCCTTGTTCAGCAATGGTGCCATCAGCAGCCAAGACAATAATGTGATCTGCTGAAGACAGACGATGCAGAGCATTAGTGGCAAAGATGACCGTCTTGTCATCCTTCCGCAGTAGTCCATCTGGTCCAAGCAGACTCGTGAAAATAATCTCTTGTAGCATCAAGCCCACTCGTAACGTCATCCAAAACAACAACGGACTGCCGGGAGTACACAGCTCGAGCGAGGCCGACACGGGCTTGCTGACCACCGCTGAGGTTTGAGCCACCATCATCCACAATCTCATGATCTCCATTGGGCAGGCGGGCGATATCGTCTCGAAGAGCACACGCGTCAAGAACCAAGTCATACCAGCGCTGGTCAAGTATGCTTGTGGCGATAATGTTGTTCTGGATAGTGTCATTAATAAGCCAAGGAGCCTGGCCGGCAAATGCGGCGCTGTTGAGAGTCGTTCGCAGATGTCCTTCATTGAAAGTGGTTTCATTAAGCATTGAATGAAGTAGTGTTGACTTGCCACAACCTACTGGGCCGACAATGAACGTCAAAGAACCTGGCGTGACAGAAAAAGTGGTATCTTGAACAATAAAGCCTTGTTCCTCGCTCCAACCGGCGGAGAAATGTGCCACGGTGATAAGGTCTTTGCGCTCAGGTTGAGGCGGCCAGGCTTCCTGCTTTGTATTGACCGTCAACACCTCGGAATTCCGCGGAGACAACGGCCGGCGATGGCCTTCGGCAGACAGGTATTCTCCGATCCGCTGAATAGCACCGATTGCTGCGACAAGACCGGAGATGGCATCCAGGATCATAGCCATGGGAGTCCGTAGCAGCGAGAACATGGAGAGTGCGGTGAAACCAATTTCACTTGTAACGGGGGTGGTGTTGTTTCTCTTGGCCAAAAGAGAGAATATGCAGAACGAGAGGACAGGTCCCATGGCTGCAGTGGTATACGATAGACAGACGATGAGAGCCAAGGCATTCTTGAACTTCCGAGATGATTTAATCTCTTCTTGGCGGAGTGCTCGAAGTTTGTTTTCCATGACGACTTGCAATCCACCCATTCTGACTTCTTTGACAGCGGCGAGTGCGTCGGAGGTTGCTTTGATACGTTTCTCAATCCCTTCAAGCCAGAGACGTTGCCGCTGTCCCATACTTGCAGCAACCTGCAGACCCATAACGCTGCAAAGTAGAAAGAGGACTCCAGGCGCGGCGGATGCTGGTCCAATCTGTCGTTGCAGCAGGTAGATGCCAAGACCGATGTCGATGCAGCTGGCCCAGCATTCATGCATGAAACGTAATCCGGTAGCAGTCCTTCCAACATCAGCGGTCATCAAAGTGATGGCGGAACCCTTCTGTGCAGTCGGGATGGACACGGTCAGAGTTTTGGTGTAGATGAGCGAGACAAACGTACCTCGCAGCTTGGTGATGACCCGGTACGTCTTGTGCTGAGCGTTGGCATTAGCAATGGCCAAGCCGATATAGATGAATGCAGTAGCTCCAATAAGGCCATCTCCAAGCTGTTTCTCTAACCGAATGTCAGGAGTGGCGGTAGCGTAGGAAACAACTCTAGTAAGCAGGAACGGTTGTGCAAAGGTAAAGCCAGACAGTGCCAAACGAGGTAGGACACCCTCGAGTATGAAGTTCCTGTGCGAGCTGAAGAGAAGCTTAAGAAGAGCGCCAGGTGTTCGTTGAGATAAGGTGGTGCATTGTAGCCATACTTTGTCAAAGAAATCCTGTGAGTGCAAGCCTCTGTCAATAGCTAGGAGATGGGGAACATCAAAGATGGTCTTAAAGCCCAACCAAAAGACTGATTAAGCCACAAGAATAGCCCTCTTGTATAGACATTGGCTCTCGTCTCATGTGGAAGCTTATGGTCGGTGGTGGCCGCAGAGCAGATGTTGATGGCCAAGAAGAGAGCCGAGTGTACACCGACACCGACGGAGAAGGTGATGGCAAACGGCCCGTTGTCTTGGATGACCCATAGTGTTCTATTGCGGACGATGTCAAAGAGGAAGACAAGTCCAAGGTACAGAGAGAGGAGTGAGGCTGGCCGGGGACTTCGGTAGTGCTCCAGATGGGTCAGCAATGGCACGCATACTGCCACGAACAAGCCGACGACAGCAGCGGGGATGGATAGGGGAGTCCTCGGAGCCAGAAGACATAGTACGATGAGCTTGACGGCGTTGATGAGGATGAAAGTGATGTGAGCTGTCTGTAGCGAAGGTCAGTGATTATGGGTCCATGGAGGAACGAGATACTGACCTGCTTGATTCAGTATTGGTCAAGCCTCTTGCTGGTAGATGTACAGGGTCTTCTTCTCAGAAGCCGAAAGACTCTCCATATCACAAGAACGATGAGTATAACATTGGGGACCAGGGAGAAGAATATCTCCTCAAACAGCAGAGTGAAGTCAAAGCCGTTGTAGCAGGCCGGGACCGCTGCAACAACCGGGCCAAAAGCAGCCTCATCGTGGATAGGACAAGAAAGGGGCATGGTTGCTGCAGTGACTGCTAAGAGCTGGTGCTGGCAGCCTCCCTGATTGTCTTCTGCTGTTTCAAATTACGGCGTAGTTAATGCCCCAACTGTTGGGTCTGACTGTATGGTTCTCTCCTGTCCTAGCCTAATTAGGTGCTTGCCTCGCTGGCCCCAGTTGGTGCAATGCTCCTGCTTATGCTGTACCATTAGCAATGGCCATGCACTCATCATTTGGGAACATTACATTGGAGCCTGTCACCGGCGCTGATGAGATTGTGGGGCTCTAATTATCAGGGGAAGCAGGAGAAGGAGTAGGAGGAGCGGTATTGTGCTCATGTGCGGCTGGGCAAAGGATTCTAGACAGGGATTGCTGAATAAGGTTACCACGTCAGCGCTAAAGGCGGGCGAGAAGGCGGGCCGGCCACGCTAAGCCTCGCTTGTTCCAAGTTAGTTGGAGTATTGCTGGTACACTTGCAAGCTATAGTATGGCAGGGGTAAGTATTCCAAGCGGGAAAAAGCAACACCCCTAACATCCTGTGGTACAACAGGCCCCGGAAGGATTCCTTACTGACAGTCAACGCGCTTCACCATCACACCACCGACCCAATGGAAAAGTTTCGTCTGGTCTGCATTCGCACAAGCCACATCACTCGTTGCCATCTCACGCACGATATTAGCTGTTTCTAAGTGGTTTAATGGCACTAAACACCAAAGGGCGGCGATTTACAGTATACAGGCGTTCTTTGGGGTTGCTGGATATCATTTCAACGTTGACCAAGCGTCTACAACTACACAAGTTTTGAGGTTGCAAGAGCCAAGGACGGCTTACAGCCATGCAAGCCACTGCCGTCGCGTCACTACGTACGTGCAGTTATGCCTCAGGGATCTGATGGGGAGGGGAGACTGCAGCTGCGTGTCTGTCGCACAAGATAGCCGAACGCGCCTTCCTAGCATACGGCACAGGCGCATACGTTTCCATCCGGTTTGAACTCTCGCATTCAGCCTCGCACTCAGCCTCGCACCCAGCCTCGCACACAGCCTCAATGCCCACGACTCCCAAAGCGGCACTGCCCACGTTTGTATATCAACAACAACTTCCTTTTTCCCTTCATATAGAAAGATCGAACCCCACATCAGCTCACCACCCACGCCCAAAATCACACCGAGACACAAAAGTTCACATTTGCTTGCTGTGCCGCTCATGCGATGAGGTTCTCACTTCCGCTCCTCAGCGCCTTGCTGCTGCCTCTTCTCTCCGCCGCTTCACCCACCCCCACCCCTTCTCTAGCACTTTCCCCTCGAGCTGCTGCAATTTCGCCGCCATACGTCACCCCTCCGCCTTCTCGTCGCGATGACAAGTTTGAACCAAATATTCCGTCGATAAACATCCCTGTAATATCAATCGCAAAGCCGTCCATACCGTCTCTTTCACTCAACCTCCCAGTCCAGACCTGTACTCCTGGCTTCAAAACGTACGCAACTCCTGGCCTCGATGGCTATGTTCCTAAGGAGGCATGCAATGCGCTATGGCATTACTCTCCAAATTTTGCCGCCGCAGTAGCTTTCTCCATCCTGTTCGGCATCCTCACGATTGCACACGTGGCTCAAGCAGTTCGGTACCGCAATGGCTTCTGCTGGGTCATCATCATGGCCTCGCTTTGGGAGTGTGGTGCCTATGCGTTCCGCGCTCTTGGCTCCAAGGACCAGCAGTCCTCTGGCATTGCAACTGTTGCTCAGATCTTAGTCTTGGTAGCGCCCATCTGTGAGTGTCAGACCACAATACAGTTATCACTTCTCTTGCTAATATCTTCTTCCCAGGGGTCAACGCCTTCGCATACATGGTCTTCGCCCGCATCGTCTTCTTCTACTCGCCCACTCGCAGGGTTTGGTACCTCTCGCCTTCCAGCCTCGCTCTCATTTTTGTCACCCTTGACATTGTTTCCTTTGTCGTTCAACTTGTTGGCGGTGGAATGGCCGGTCCCGGCGCAAGTCCGGCCTCACAAAAGAAGGGCTTGAACATATACATGGGCGGTATTGGCATGCAAGAGGGCTTCATTATCGTGTTCCTGGGCTTGGTCATAAAGTTTCACCGGGATCAGCTTCAGGTAGAAAGAGTGGGACGTTTGGCTGCTGAAAAGATTGGTGGCTGGAAATGGATGATCTGGGCACTATACGGGTGCTTGCTGGCTATCACCATTCGCATCATCTACCGCCTCGTCGAGTTTTCCGCCGGCCTAGGCACAAGCAATCCGCTTCCGAGTAATGAGCCACTCCTGTACGTCCTGGAGTCCGCACCAATGTGGTTGGCCATTGTTGTGTGGAACATAATCCATCCTGGTCGCTTCATTCACGGCCCGGACGCCAAGATGCCGCGGTCGTGGCTGTCTCGCCATCTCTGCTGCTGCTGTCGCAAACGTCGTTGTGACGACTGCAGTGGCAAGCTCGGCCACGCTGGAGCTCACCACCACCGCTTGGCAAGTGATTTGGAGATGGAGGACAACCGAGAGACGCATCCCGTCCGAAAGCGCCACAGAGGCCGTGTTACTGCTGGCCCGGTGGATCATCTGTTGGACGCACCATCTCGTGACCCTTCTCCAAACGGCCACGCTACAGAGCGACTGCGTCCTCGCCCACCACCCGCTGCCGACAATCATCGTGTAGTCAGTCCCGAGCGACCATCTTACACAGCATACCGTCCTCGTTAGCTTCTGAGCTGAGCACAAGCAATCCAGGCTTCTCGGCTCCCTCCATTGACACCAAGTTAGCACAAAAGCAGGCAGGGTGCCTGAAAGATAGATTAAGAGACGAAATCTGCAGGATCAGTTGCGTCGGGCAAATCTAATGTCGAGATACAACCATTTACAACAAGTATAAGCAATTAAAAAACAAATCATGGTTCTCACAAAGAAGACTGCCTCGTGGAGAGCTTCCAAGTCACTCTTTTTCACTGCAGCAATTCTCTGAGAGGACCATGGTATCTAAGGAGCTGCGTCCAATCTCTCCTGAACATGCCAAAGCAGCAGCTGAGCAAATCAAAAAAGTTACGGAGCAGCTTCGCAGTCGCGTACCCGGATATATGGTGCCAACGTCATGGCTCATCGTGGAGTCAATGGCTTTGACGTCTTCGAAGAAGGTCGATCGGGCGACCATTGCTCGTTGGATCGAGATGCTATCGAACGAAACCTACACACAAGCGCTGGACACCACAGTAGCCGTAGAGCAAGCAGAAATGGTGGAAAACGTTAATCTCAACCCTAAGGTTAAAATGATCCAGCGCATGATCGCCACCGCCTTAAATACACCGTTGGACCAGGTTGACTTAAACAAATCCTTCTTGAATCTCGGAGGAGACTCGATTCAAACCATTGGAACAGTCGTCCAGTATCGAAAGGAGGGCTTGAGGTCGATAGTCAAAGCCATCATGCAGTCCAAAAAATCTCCATGACCTTGCAGCCGCCGCTGAGAAGTCATATCAAGCCGAAAACCGGCAGCCGGAAGAGCTAGTTGACGTGCCCTTTGAGCTGTCGCCTATTCAAAAGCTATACTTCGCTGATATTGCTAGGTCCGCTCGGGAGCGGGAAGCAAACTAATTCAATCAAAGTTTCTTGCTTGCCGTGACTGCCAAGCAATATCCCGATGGAGTGGCGAGTGCTCTACACCAAATTGTTGAGTACCACCCACTGCTGCGAGCTCGATACTCCCTCGGAGAAGACGGACACTGGATGAAAACAATTCGAAGGCAGGCAGACGGAAGCTTCCATTTCGCAAGCCACGATCTCGACTCGGATGAGGCTCGCTCAATTGCTCGAAAGCAACAGAAACAGCACCACATCGAAAAAGGTCCTGTTTTTGCTGCCGTGCTGCTGAACATCAACACAACCGGCGAACAGATTCACTTCCTCACAGTCCATCACGTGATAATTGACCTGGTTTCCCGTAGGATTATAATTCGACAGCTAGAGGACTAGCTGACGGTCAAGGGATCGCAACTACCTTCTCTCAAACCGTTCACATTCTACTCTTGGATCGCAGCGCAGGCTGCATACAGCACTCAGCATCTAATTCCGCAAATCTCTCTCCTGCACGACGTCCCGGCATCAGATTACAGCTACTGGGGTATACAAGCGGAGCCCAATCTCAGAGGCGATATTGCAGAGTTCAAGTTCTCCCTGGATGCCACTAGTACCGATGGGTTGTTACGGAAGTGTCACTCATCCATGAAGACTGAAGCTCTGGACATTTTATTAGCTGCTGCCTTCTCATATTTTGCGGAGGCGTTCTCGCGTACATCTTCAACGAAGGCCACGGTAGAGATTCTTGGGGTAGCTCTCGCGTGGATGTCACGGAGACAGTCGGCTGGTTTACAACTATGTATCCTCTGCATGTCTCGCCTCTCAACAGCGAACTCGTCGGCACTGTTCAGCAACTCAAGGACCAGAGACGATCGTTACCACGCAAAGGCTGGTCTTCCTTCAACTCAGCGTTGTCTGATCCTATAGGCAGAGCTGCCTTCGCCAAGCACTGGCCCGCCGAAATCTTGCTCAACTACCTAGGAGTGTATCAGAGACAAGAACAGCAAAGCTCATCCGGTAAAGACGCCTGTTTTCTGCAGATCATGCTCTTCAATGAAGGCGATTTTTGCCCTCGGGTTAACCGGTTCTCGCTGATCGACATCAACACCTACGTGCTCGACGGGAAGGCTCACGTTTTGCTCGCCTATAACCGCAAGATGAAACACATCGATAAGATTGAGCGCTGGGTACAGTTATATCAACAAAGACTCGACGAAATGATTTGCGCGCTGGAGCAGTCGCCACGGATCTTGACCCCAGGAGCTTTCCCTCTTCTGCAAAACACATCGTACCTCAGCCTCCAAGACCTCCAGGAGCGTTTCGAGTTTTTTTCCACCCCTGTTCACAACATTGAGGATATCTACGCCTGCTCACCAATGCAGGAGGGCATCTTGCTCACCTAAAATCGCATGGATGGCACATATTTCATTGAGATAGTGGTGCAGGTATCATCCATCAGTGGTGCACCAATCGATGTACCAAGATTGGCCATGGCATGGCAGATGGTGGTTGACCGACAAGCGGTGCTGAGGACCGTCTTTGTTGGAGGACTGTCTGATCGTCCATACGACCAGCTTCTACTCAATCAACATTCTGCCTTGGTCAAGATGATGAATGAGCCCGATGAAGATGCTGTGGCTTTCTTGAATGCCCAGTCCCACGTCTTCAGCGCAGACCAGCCGCCGCATTGCTTGACGATCTTGAACGACACCAGAGGGGGCCTTACCCTCTGCAAGCTAGAGATCAGCCATGCATTGGTAGATGGCACATCGATGTCTATCCTTGTTTCGGACTGGGTGGAGGCTTACCAAAATCCATCGAAGGTGAGCCCTGGTCCTCTCTATAGCGATTATATTGGCTATACTCAGTCGCAGCCTCGAGCAGCTGCAATAAACTTCTGGAGAGGTCAATTGAGCGGTGTCAGAGCATGCCAATTCCCCACCCTAGTCGGTTTGAATGTTGCGCCTGAAAGATACTATGCTCTTCGCCAGATTGAGGTCAAGCTTCCAGACGCCTCTCAGGTACGAAAGTTCTGCCAAGAAAACAACGTTACTTTGGCAAGCATCTTCCGGCTGGCATGGGCAAAGGTCCTCAGAGCCTTGACAGGAGATGATCAAGTTTGTTTCGGATACTTGGCCTCTGACCGAGAAATTCCTGTTGCGGGAATCGAAGATGCAGTTGGAGCATTCATTAACATGCTCGTCTGCTCAATCAATTTTGATACCACATCGGAGCACTCAGCGATTCAGTCCTTGGAGAAATTGCAGAACGAATATCTGCAGTCTCTTCCTTTCCAGCATGTCAGTCTGGCTGAAATCCAACATGGGCTTGGCCTATCGTCTGGCCAAAAGCTATTCAATACTGTGCTTAGCTTCCAGAGACGACCCCACCAAGACTTTTTTGCGGGTGAATTACACCTTCGCTACATTGACGGTGTCGATCCGACCGAGTACCCCATTTCAGTCAGTATTTCTGACGACGCTGGAAAAATCCATGTGCAGATGAATTACTTTACCAGTATCCTCTCTGATGTCCAGGCAGGGACTGTCAGCAACGCCTTTACAAATGTCCTCACCTCTATCCTAAATCGACCAATGGCCCCAATTGCACATCTTAACATGGCAGATGACGAAGACCGAAGACATATATCCTTTTGGAACTCAGATATACCTGCAGCAATTGACAAATGTATTCACGCAGTCTTCGAGGAGTCCGTCAAGCGTGCCCCTGAAGCTGTAGCCATCGATTCTTTCGAATTTACGATGTCATACAGCGAGTTAGACCTCAATAGCAGCATACTGGCAACTCAAATTATGCAAAAGGGAGTAACGGTGGGCGACTTCGTCCCTATCGCCTTTGAAAAGAGTGCTTGGGCCATTGTGTCTATGCTGGGAATCATGAAAGCCGGAGCAGCTTATGTTCCTCTCGATATGGCCCATCCAGATGAACGTCTGAACACCATAATGTCCCAACTTTCACACGTTCGGCTGGTGCTCGCATCGGAGACAAACACGAATCGAATGAAGACACTTGCGGACAACGTCTCAACAGTGTCTGCCGGGGCCCTTGTGGATACAACGTCGGCTCCTGTTATCCTTGCTCTTGTCACTCCCGGATGCCCTGCATACTGCCTCTTTACATCTGGTACCAGCGGTGTGCCCAAGGGTGTGGTCCTGAGCCACCGAGCAGTAAACAGCAGCACATTCCCTCACGGCGCCCTAATTGGCTGCAACACGATATCGAATCGCTGACCAATCAAATCTGCAAACAGGATGCCGAGCGTCCAGTGGTCATGGCTGACCCACTGTTGAAGTTCGTCGTGCTAGACGAAGCTGACTCGAAGGCTTCATACCGGCTCATCATGCGCATAGAAAGACTGCCCACGGATGACTACGTCAACCACGCTATACCGACAGCCAAAGATATCAAGAGGACGCGATTGAAGAGTGGCTTGTTCGTCTCCGCGGGCGAATCATAGTACGATTGGAATACTTCCTACGAGCAGCTGGACTACGATGTACCCGGACGTGTGGTAAATGTTCCAGCAAAGCCATTGCCGAAACCGCCAGCCCTAGTTTTCACAGTCGACGAGAAACTCCAGATCGTAGGGAAGGCCAGTTTTCCAACACCAGACGAAATCAACGCGTTTTGTAAACCGCCAACTAAGCCTATTCAATACGACGCTCGCACTGACAACAATCACTTCGTAGTCACCTCCTGGGCAGAAGCCACATACGGTCGCAGGGAGCGATATGTCTACGCAGGCGTACGCGCATCGTCGCCAGTCGATTCACCACCCCACTGGCCCATCGCCTCGCTCAATCATACTAACCCTGCGCATCCTGTCCCGACCAACGTATCACCATCACACGACAAATTTCTTATGTTTCAATGAAATTCTAGATTTTCCGAAATCTTTTCCTCATCATCTAACTGACGTATACCTCATCTTTCATATAAGCATCAAGAAAATTACCACAGTCGTAGAAACGTGACTTCTTTGGCCGTTTTTCAACATTTCCACGTCTCCTCCAGTTTGTTCATCCTGAGCCGTAGTCTTTCTCCATATTGCACATGCGCCAGCCACTTTACCTTCTTGCTATGTAGCATCATCAACAATGAAAGTCCTGCGAGTCGTTGCAGTTGGCAGGCGATGATGGTCGCGAACACAGCCCGGTGCTCTTCGGCAGTATCGATCTGATATTTCCCCATTGTAATCCGGGTTTTTTGTTGGAGTTGCCTCGACCCAGACGATCCTTGCTGTTGTTGCGGCTGTTGTTGTTCTTGTTGCTGTTGTTGCTGCGGCTGATGGTGATGCCTTTCTCTGCGACTACGGCTATCGCTCCGGGCTCCCTGAGGGTGGCACTGCTTGCTCCACCATTGCGCGACGTCCTCGAACCCAGTCATGAGCTTCTCATATATCACCAGTGTTAGCATACAGATGCCTGACTCTTGTCGGCACCCACGACATTGAGACAGGATGAGGCACCGAGAGATGTTGTTTTTGAGAAGAAAGATGGTGTTCTCCGCCATAGCCCAGTCAGCGCCTACGGGGGGTATGACGACTTCTTCGAGGATCTGTAGAGCCGTGCCCATGCACTCGCAGTCTCCATCGTCGTAGCTGTTGTTGGAATCCTCGTATGAGTCTGTATCGATGTCCATGCCGTTACGTGACGAGCTTGACGACGGTGTTCGAGTTGAGTCGGATGTGTTTGACTTGGAGTAGGAGACGCTGCTAGACTTGGAAGAGGAGGTCCGCATTGGTTGGTCCAGAGGAGCAAGAGACTGGTGTTTGCCTGAGTCGTGGCTAAATGGGCGGCTAGGACCGTTTGAGCCTCTGTTCTTGCTGTTGAAATTGCCGAGTTGGGTCAACGTTCGATTGGACAGATTTTCAACTATTGCAGTACTGAATAAGCATGCTATGCAGCGAGCGCGCCTCTTACGAGACGAAGCATGTCAGCTGGAGCTTACCTGGCATGTGGTTGTGCGAGAGGAGCCCATCCGGGCCGAATGGATCAAGCAGTTCAGCAAAGTCACCGTGTGGATCGTTCAAATATTCTTCCGCAAAGTCAAGGAACAATCCGGTATCAGAGTCTTCGGGACACGTTGCAACAGTCTGAGTACTTTGTTCTACCGCATTTGCTTGAGAAACAACCTGCTGAAAACTTTCTTGCTGGTTTCGAGGCCCATTCTGGCGTGCAATCTCTCTATTGCTATGGTTGCTGCTGCTTCCCTTGGTGGTGGTGGTGCTGCTGCTGCCGCCGCTGTTGCGTGATCCGACATCCGAGCCGGATGACATCGCTTGATCCTGAGATTGCTGTCTCGGTGCCGGTGCTGTGCTGGGGATTGCGACTTGGATGCAGGCTATATCATCTCCATCCCAAGGGTGTCCGCTCCCTTGAGCAACTGTTCCGGGTTGCTGATCGCTAGCATTACGTCCGCCTGGTGTCCCTGGACGCTCAACTTCAGCTGATGCCCCTTCTTGCCGCTTGCTATTGCTACCTCCTTGACTCTTCTGGGCATCGTATACACATCGTGTGCCACGCTGTTGGCACCGACGACATCCCACTTTCTCGCGGCTGCATCGAAGCTGTAGCTACAGTCTTAGACTTCAATGCACAATATCTCGCCGTGATTGTCAGAAACGGGGAACTTGCCTTTTTCTTGCGGCAGGAGTTGCACGCTACATAGGATGTGTTGTTAGGCCGGCCCATGCGATCCGTCGCGTGAAGATTCTGCATCTCGGTTGCGTCCTCCTGGCTACCGCATTTGAACGTCATGAACATGGTGATCAGCGATCACCTAGTGTCGCGGACGTTGAACGTACGCATAGGAAAGAAGTTGAGGATTGACTGAGGTTGTATTGTAGAAGCTACGGAAAGTGTGTGTAGGTGAGAGACCATAAACAGCGCTAGTCTCAGATAGGCATCTCCCATCACCAAACCGTGACGCCTAGCGATAATGAACCTCCCCGCCCTAGTGAGGTAGCATCACGGCCATCTCGTGAAGAAATGAGGGTTCATTCACCGAGGCGAGCTGACAGGATCCCATACCTTGAACCTGCACTCGACAGACCGTTCCAGATCTTTGATCGAAACACCTTCTCTCCTTCAACTTAGACATTTACTTAGAGGATGAAATCGTACCTGTTGGTATTGGATCGATTGTTAGAGTCGGAATAAAACCTTGCCTATCTTATTGTTGTTTGTGAGCTTCTCGCTATAGAGTGATACGTTGTTGTAGGTTAAGGCAGCTCCCGAGCGGTCGTCTTTTCTCGCGGCTGAGTGCCGGTGAACTCAAGGTTAGCAAACGCCCTGCAGCTTGAGGACACGCTGAGTGGGACAAGCCGCCGAGTGCTAATCTTAAAACGGAAGCTGGACGTAGAGCGGGAAGCCTTAAAACATTACAGCGAATTGGCTGACTAGCTAGTAGGACTAAGATGCCACAATGCCTACGCGCCCAGGAATCGAGACCCTGCATATGAGGATAGACCCGCGGCCCGCACTGTGCTAAGCATCCTGCATGGATAAAAGCAGTTAGCCCACAGATTCGTAGGCGGATAAGACTTACGCAACCGACCTCGGGATATTAACCGCTTGGCCTATGTGGAAGGCTCGATGTAGGGGCTTCGTGTTTGGGGCTATTCCAGGGAATGTGACAGGGGGTTGTTGAATTCGAGTCAAACGAAATTCCTTACTACGTTAAATCGTTGCCTACCGTGCCACCGTGCGTGACGGCCCGACGACCCCGACGGCCCAACGACCTCCTAAATACCAAAAAAAGCAAACAGAAATAAAGTTGTCGAGCTACACACGACAACTATTATCACAAGAAATGATACCTAACGCGTACGACCCGAAAGAATCTCGTGCGAGATTAGTTGCCCTGCTTGTTGACTTCGTCGAGAGGCGTCTTTTAGATTATGATGTTCCCGCACGGGATGCCCGTGCTTGCATACAGTAATCACGCCTGTAGCCAATAGGAGAGCAGTAATGATTAACTGGTAAAATTTTCCGCTTCGAGCACGCAGGGTTTCATTCGCTAAACTTCAAACCGGAAATCAGTGGCTGCTTGTTGCAAGCGAGTGAGTTCCGTATTCTCTAGCCCAAACCATTTGGCCCTCAGGGATGCTATGGGCCCTTCAAGCTCTGTGTATCTGTCTCCCAAGGTTAAGATAGTTCGTCCATTCCAGCGGCATGGCTTCTTCGCCAGGGTAAGACTGTCTTTTCCGTAAAGCTCGACCGTTTGATGCTGCGACGCAGCAGCAGAGTACACGACAGCAAGTCCAACAAAGTCAGCCGAGCTTACAGGAAGGCCAGCAGCAATAATGGGGTCAGCTAGGTGTTGAGGCAGTAAGCTGGTGATGGTGGCGGCGGGTGCAACACAATTTATTGTGATGTTGTCATTGGCCAAGGAGGACCTTAGCGCGCGCATTATTCCTACAAGCTACATGTTTGAGGACGAGTATGTCAGCGAACACGAATCTGGACTGATCCCAAGGCAAGTCGATCTTACAGCTAACTTAGACCCGCTATATACGGGAAGTGACTGTTCAGGCGCATATGCCGTGGCACTTGAGGTGATCACAATGCTCCCTTGGCATTTGCGGCGACGGAAATGGCTGATCGAAAGTTTGATAAAGTTTGCAACCGCGCGGAGGTTGACATCTAGTACCTGATATTCGGGCTCGATCAGGTCTCCGGTCGTTGGATCAAAAGCATCGGCGAAATAGTTGACCTCTTCTGAGACACCTGCGTTGGAAACGGCGATGTCAATGTCGCCAGCATATCGAAAGGCACCCAGAAGACTGGTCCAGCTTGATATATCGCATTGAAAAAACTCAATACCTTCCGGCTGTTCGCTCGGAGGCGGGTTGATATCGAGGTTGAGGACCAATGCTCCTTTCTGTGCGAATAGATGAGCTGCAGCGAGTCCAATGCCAGAGGATGCGCCGGTGATGATGACCCGCTTGCCATGCAAACTCGGGATATCGTCCAGAGTGAAGTGAAGGGATGTCATGTTTTCGGAACAGGTGAGCTGAGTCACGAAGCTTCAGATTCGGGTCAATGTCGCAATTTTCGGTTGTTCGAGTCCCTGTCATCGGAACTGCAGCAAAGTGAGAGATTTTGAATGCCTTCGTCGGGCGATACATCTGTGTATGAGTAGCAAGAGGCCGGGAATGTCCCAAATAGGACATCGCCGATCGTGGCGATGCCACATACCAGCTCGCAACATCGACGTCCACAAAAAGGCCGAATTGATACCAAGTGATTCAAAGCTGCATGGAGAATTGTTATATCTTAACTCCAGCAAAGATCTCGTACGATATTTGAGACCTTTGGAATTATCATCTCATCCTTCCTAACCTTTCATACAACGCTTTCTTCCAACATAATTATATTGCACATCTCACAATGTCTCCATCCATTTTGCACGATTACAATGAGACTTCTGTCCTCCTCGGCAAGAGAGCCGATATTCAGCAGCAATCTGTTAGCACGGCGCCGGCAGTGTCCATTCCCTCTGCTCCACATTTTACCCCACCACCCTCTCGTTTCGTTGCGGAGTGTCATCCGTTGGAAAGGCAGATCACAGCTGAAGTTGATGGGTACTTTCTCACCCACTGGCCTTTCAAGACAGCCAAAGACAGGAAGAAGTTTGTCGCCGCAGGCTTCTCGCGTGTCACATGTCTTTACTTTCCCTTGAGCCTGGATGATCGCATCCATCTCGCCTGCAGGCTTCTGACAATTCTGTTTCTGATTGATGGTATGTTCACACCCAAAACATTAGTCAATTTTTCTCTTTGACTCATCATTTCTTTAGATATACTGGAAGACATGTCTCTCAAAGAGGGATGTGCCTACAACGAAAAACTCATGCCCATCGCTCGTGGTGATGTCCAGCCAGACCGCAATGTCCCTGTGGAGTGGATGATGTACGACCTATGGGAGGATATGAGATCTCACGATAGACAACTAGCCGACGATGTGCTGGAGCCAACATTCACTTTCATGCGTGCTCAGACCGACAAGGCCCGACTGACGATTCGTGGCATGGGCCCATACCTGATCTACAGAGAGAAAGATGTCGGAAAGGCGTGAGTAAAATCCCTTCGTGGAAACACATGGCAACACTAACATGCCCTTCCACAGACTTCTCTGCTCTCTAATGAGGTTCTCAATGGGTCTCCGCGTTTCGCCCGAGGAGCTCGTATCCGTTCAACCCATTGAACAAAACGTCGCCAAGCATCTCTCCGTTCTCAACGATATCTTGAGCTGGGATAAGGAGCTTTTGGCTGCGCAGATGGGTCATCCCGAAGGTTCGGCGCTTTGCTCGGCAGTGCAGGTTTTGGCAGACGAGACGTCTCTCACATATGCAGCGGCAAAGAGAGTGCTCTGGGTCCTGTGCCGCGAGTGGGAGTACGAGCATGAATATCTCGTTGAGAAGCGAAGGCGAGATGAGACGTTCCCACCTAGCGAGAATCTAATGCGGTACATCAAGGGTTTGGAGTACCAAATCAGCGGAAACGAGATTTGGAGCAAGACTACGCTCCGGTACAATGCACCCACTACTGGTTAGACCTATCGTTCTGTCAGGATAGTACACGAGCAGACAACAGATGCGGTGTGCAGGTTGCTGCAGCTCAAAGATTTGTTAAGCGTTACCGTTAGATTGATTTATGGCAATTTTACCCTTGTTGTGACTTTCGTCTTGGAAAACCAATATGTCGCGCGGTTCTCAATGAAACACCTGTCCTGAATTAGCAATTCCTCCAATTAGTGACCATACTGTTCTGGGCCTTTTGCGATTCTTGCATCGGTGGATAGCCTGAACCGAGCGCCACTGTTCCCATTGCATCGGGTAATGCTCAGCTCAGTTAGCGCCAGTATGGGTAGAACCTGCGTTTCAAGATTCTACACTAAAAGAGAGAGTCAATTCAGCCCCAAGCATACATAACTCAGGAACAGTTACCGCATCTCACGTACTGGAGACAAAACTGGTGCACTTTGTGACAGTCACACGGATATCTGCTCCTTGAACGCAAAATGATTGGGCAAGTGGGATCTCCGACGGAGAATCTCTCTAGACTTTTATCGGCCGCTACAAAGGCATCTTCTCCAGTTGTTCTCATTTTTACTTCTTTTATCGTGAGTTGCTTCAACACCACGAATGTAGCGTAGGCACAGCGCCCTAACTAGGCAGCAGGTCGGTTTATACAGCTTGGCTATGGGCATCTATAATGCTTATTTCCACAAACTTGCGTCCTTCCCCGGGCCATTTTTGGCAAGGTCCAGCTTGGTAAGAGAATCCAGAACTCTGCGCTCTCAGTGGCGTTGGCACTGATTCAGAGTAGATATGGCGTATCTATCACTCGCAGACTGGTCGCTATCATCTTGCTATCGAGGCACAGCACCGTAAATACGGTGAGCACTTGAGATTTTCCTTGAAGTAAACCCATTGCTAAAGCTGCAAAGGCCCTGTTGTTAGAGTATCGCCCAACGAATTGTCTTTTGCGTCCGTTGAGTCATGGAAAGCCATCTACGGGCACCGCGTTGGCGGTGCACCCACCCCCATCAAGAGCGAGTTCTACGACATATATGGGGCTGGCTTTGAGTCTTTGTGCATCGGGAGTGAGCGTAATCCGCATAGGCACGGTCGGATGCGCAAGATGCTTTCCGCCGCCTTTTCCACAAGGGTTCTGATTGAGCAAGAAGACATTATCACCAAAGCAGTTGACCAATTCGTTACTAGACTGGGCACGGACGGAGCGCAGATGAACGGTCTCAACATGACCAAGTGGTACGAAATGGTCGCTTTTGATACTTTGGGCGAAATGGCTTTCGGAGACTCGTTTCACAGCGTAGAAGCTGGTGAGTTTTTGGCGAACAAAGTAGTTCGTGTTGTTCACTAACTTGGCCATGTTGCAGGGAAGCCACACAGCTGGTCAGAGATTATAGTCAGCCATCTCTACTTCATCACCCTGATTGACAATCTTCGCCGTTTGCCGTTCGTCGCAAGACTGGCTAAGCTACTGTTTCCATCAACACTGGCCGTGCAAAACCAGAATTCTCAGTACAGTCGTAGAAAGATTGAACAGTAAATTATACGCAACAACCCAACATTTGCTGTCAAACTGAGAAAATAATACAGGCGTCTAGCGAAAACATCCAGCCGGAATGACTTCCTTTCCACTGTCGTCAAAGGGTATGAGGAAGGGACCGTAGGGAAGGAGGAAATGACGGCGCACGCCTCCACGTTGACGTATGTATATAAGCCCATAAACGTTCCCACTAGAGAAGTTGCATCTATATTGACTCGTTTCTAGTATTGCGGGTGCAGAGACGACCGCGACTTTCCTGGCTGCGGCAACATATTACCTGCTGCGGAACCCTGCATGCCTTGCCCATGTTCAGGAAGAAATACGGAACAGATTTTCATCTTATGATGAGATCAATGCTACAGCTGCTAGGCAACTCACCTACCTGCAGGCTGTTATCAGCGAAGGACTCAGGATGTACGCACCTGGCAGCCAAGGCTTCCCTAGAGTGTCCACGGGCATGAATGTAGGAGATGTTTATGTCCCGGCCGGCGTAAGCACACCCTTTCGGAGCATACCATGCACACTCTACTGATTTCACCTTCAGGCTGAGGTGTTCACACACGCCTGGACATTGACCCATAGTGAGCAGAACTTCACCGATCCAAAAGAGTTCAAACCCGAACGCTGGATGGATCCTGATTCCACCGACATAAAAGAAGCTAGCCAGCCGTTCTCTATGGGATCAAGAGGCTGCTTAGGCCAGAAGTAAGTTCAAACAAGCCGCGCAACCAGCTCTTAGGTTATGACATGAATTTCGGAGCTGACATGCATCCAGCTTTGCATATATGGAGATCAACTTGATTTTATCCAAGATGCTATGGAAATATGATCTGAATCTCGTAAACAAGAATTTGAACTGGGAGCGAGAGAGCCGTTTGCACGTGATGTGGTGGAAGCCCGCATTGATGGTTCGATTCAAGGAAAGAAGGTCTACCTAAGTGGCGCGTAACATATACTCCACTCACAGGAAAAAATTGAATGCTTACAACACCCGGTAAATGAGAATTTAGCGCGTAGTCGGGGTATAATTAGATAAAAAGAGTAGGACGCTAGCATGCACCCAGGCCGTGGGCTAGGATGCCGACCCTAGTTGATGATCTGTGATAAGCGACAATGAGCACTATGGATATAATTGGAAGTTGTTTGATTTTGTCGGTTGAGTCCCGTTACAAATCTTGTCGTTGCATCGGAGTTGTCCAGAAAGAGCCGAAAGCGAAAATGACCTTTCCAACTCCACTAACCAATAGAATGCTCCCGCCTGATCCGCATACCGGCACCTTCTTAATCCGTGAAACAAGGCTTGCAATCTTAGTCTTGCGACGTCTTGTATTCGCTTTTGCCAAACAAAATGGCCAGCGAGGTGCGCCAGCGGGGCACTGCGAGAAGCACCATGGACGCAGCGAATATCCCTCCTCAGGAAACGCCATCTCTCGAGGGACCTGGGTTGATCCTTGGGCAAGGCGAGAAAGCTGTGCTGCAGGGCCAGATGGCCAGTCCAACTTCATGGCAAAATCCAGCTCGCTTTTTGCTAAGTTGCACGAGCAGTTTGGATGGGATTATCATCATTCTGAGCGCTATCGCTGCCATTATAGGAGGTGCAGCAAGCCCTTTTGCGATGGTGAGTATCCTCCTCCCGTTTTTGCAATATCGAAGTAAGCTGACATCAATATTCTTGTAGCTTCTTCTGGGGAACATGGGCCAGTCATTTCGCGGCTTTTTTGTTGGCGACACCACGTTGGAAGACTTCAACCGAGAGGTCAACCAGCTCAGTCTCTTCTACGTCTACCTAGCCATTGTTGAATTTGGAACAATCTACGCTGCAACCGTTGGTTTCACCCTAGCGGGGGAACGCATCGGACAACGTATCCGTGAGAGGTACCTCGCAGCCATTCTGCGCCAGAATATTGCCTATTTCGACGGGCTCGGCGTCGGCGAAGTAAACACGCGCCTTACGACAGATATCAGCCTCATTCAGGATGCCATCACGGGCAAAGCGTCAGCCACGCTCTCCGCAATTGCCACATTTGTCTCGGCCTTGATCATCAGCTTCATAAAGAGCTGGATCCTGACACTGGTTGTCTTCCCTGCTCAAATCTTGATTGTCGGAACCATGAGTGTAGGCGCAAAATTCATGATCAAGTACACGGTGCAGTCAACAGAAGCGTACGCGCCAGGGATGAACATAGCAGAAGAAGCGATTAGCTCTGTGCGGGCCGTCACTGCGTACGGTATGCAGCAGACGTTGGTCCGCCAGTACGAAGAGCACGTTGCAAAGGCGCGCAAGGCCGGGTCTAAGAGTGGTATTGCCCTAGCGTGTATGATTGCGGCGATGAACGGCATTATCTTCTGGAGTTACGGCCTTGCGTTTTGGCAGGGTTCGCGCTTCCTCGTTCAAGGCAGGGTCTCACTCTCTGCTATTTTGACGATCTTGTTCGTCAACATCACGGGAGCATTCGCACTGGGTAACATTAGTCCTCACACTCAAGCATTCGTAAACGGTATTACGGCGACAGACAAGATTTCCCAAGCGTGCTGTCGTCAGTCGCCGATTGACTCCAGCGTCTCTAGAGGACCTAATCCGAAAACATTCACGGCGGCAATTGAGTTGCGGAACGTCCGCCATATTTATCCCTCACGCCAGGAAAGCTTGATTCTAGACAATTTCAGTCACTTCTTCCCACCGGGTAAGATGACTGCTATTGTGGGCTCATCAGGTTGTGGTAAGAGTACAATTGTAGGGCTTCTTCAGAGGTTTTACCAGCCAGTCAGCGGCAATATTTGTAAGTACATCTGTGTCAACTTTGCATGCGGCTGCTAAGTAAGTCTGAGACTTGGATGGTGTTGAAATCTCTACGATCGATGTCTCATGGCTGCGTCAGCAGATTGGCCTGGTTAGCCAAGACCCCACTCTGTTCTCTACCACCATATTCGATAACATACGGTTTGGGCTTCTCGACTCCGTTCATGAGAGTCTAGATCCTCAGCTGGTCGAAAAGATGGTAGAAGATGCGGCAAGGGTAGCTAATGCCTATGACTTCATCATGGCCTTGCCAGACGGCTTCTCAACCAATGTTGGCGACTCAGGATCACTGCTTTCCGGAGGCCAGAAACAACGTATCGCCATTGCAAGAGCCATCATTGGTAATCCGAAGATACTGATATTGGATGAAGCCACTTCAGCTCTTGACGCTGTTGCGGAGCGACACGTTCAGCAGGCTCTACAGGCTGCGTCTCAGGGCCGAACGACTATTGCCATCGCTCACAGGTGAGAAAGCCCGTGACAAAAGAATTCCAAAAACAAGTTCAGTACTAACTGAATCATAGACTGTCTACAATATGTGCAGCTGACAATATCATCGTTATGCGCAAGGGGCGTATTGTCGAAGAAGGTACGCACGTGGAGCTCATGCAATTGAGAAAAATCTACTTTGGTATGGTTCATCATCAGGGAGCCCACCAAACTACAGATACAGAGACTTTGGAAAAAACATCCATTCAAAGTGTTCTTGACGAGAACACTGTTTCAGAGATACTGCCATTAAATTTAGACGATAAATTTACACTAGCTACAGCCACGCTGCTACAAGGTCCGCAGGAACCAAGCTCGATGTGGAGTTTAGCAATGTTTGTGCATAGCCTTAACCGCAAAGATGGTCTTCTGGTTATCTTCGGTCTTGTGTTCTCTCTGGTTGCTGGAGCAAGTCATCCTGTGTAAGTAATTTCCCCCAAACACAACCAGCCCGACAAGATAATAACTTCAGTCTCAGTCAGTCGATCTTCCTTGCGAAGATTATCTCCGCACTGTCCCTGAAGCCCTCAGATTACAGCACGCTGCGCGAGTTGGTGAACTTCTGGAGCTGGATGTACTTCATGATTGGCTTCACAACAGTCTTTGGTTGGTTAGGCCAGGGTGTCTGCTTTGCAATCTATTCGCAACGTCTGACACACAACGCCCGTGTGAAAGGTCTGGAGACTATCCTGTACCACGAAATCGGTACATTTTTGCGCGACGATCACTCCACCGCAGCCCTGACCAGCGTTCTCTCCAGCAGTGCAGCCAGTCTCCAAGGTCTATCAGGTGCTGTTCTAGGAACGCTTCTTGTTGTTCTCACCACTCTCTTCGCCGGCCTCGTTCTGGCAACGGCTATCGGGTGGAAGCTTGCGCTTGTGTGTGCGAGCACTACGCCTATCCAGCTCGGTTGTGGCATACTGCGCTTGAAGTGCGTCGCACTGCTTGAAGGTCACTCCCGTCGTGTGTACGAGTCCTCCGCGATTTACGCCTGCGAGTACAGCTCTAATATCCGCACCATCGCGGCGTTGAATCTGGAGACCAAAATCCAAAGAGACTACCATCAACTTCTCGAAGAGCAACGGAAGAAGTCATTGGTATCTGTCAGTCAATCCTCGCTGTTGTACGCTGCGTCACACTCGCTGAACTTCCTGTGCGCATCGCTGGCATTTTGGTACGGTAGCAAACTAGTGGCAACTGAGAACTACACCCTATTCCAGTTCTTCGTCTGCTATACCGCCGTGATTGCCGGGTCGTACTCTGCTGGTGCTATTTTCTCATTTGCACCAGATGTTGGGAAAGCGAAGGACTCTGCAGAGCGAATGCAGGCGCTATTTCGCCAGCCTGTCGGTATCGATGCAAGGGCAAGTGACGGGTCTACCTCTTCGACAGCTGAAGGGTCTATCGAGCTCCGAAACGTATCTTTTCGCTATCCCAATCGTCAAGACCGGATAGTTCTCGCTGATGTCAACATCATTGTCCAGCCTGGGGAATACGTTGCTTTAGTAGGAGGCAGTGGTAGCGGCAAGAGCACTATCATTTCACTCATAGAACGCTTTTTTGATCCAGACAATGGTCAAGTCATTTTCGGCTCAAACAACATCAAAGATCAGAACTTAAAAAACTATCGCAGTCAGCTGGCCTTAGTCAGTCAATCACCAACATTGTTCGACGGGACGATACGCGACAATATTGTGTTCGGCGTGGAGAATGGAAGTCCCAGCGAGGAAGCCGTGATACAGGCGTGCAAAGACGCCAACATCTATGGGTTCATCTTATCTCTGCCGTAAGTATTCTTTCTTTCTGATTCTCAGGATTTCATGAGCTGACAAAAATTATCTTTCCAGAGAGGGATTCAACACAATGGTTGGGGCACGAGGTGTCATGCTCTCAGGCGGCCAGAAACAAAGGATCACGATTGCGCGAGCGTTGCTTCGAAACCCGAAAGTTCTACTTCTCGATGAGGCGACCTCAGCGCTAGATTCAGAGTCCGAGAGGATCGTCCAAGAGGCGTTGGATGCGGCTGCACGTGGCCGAACAACAATCGCTGTGGCCCATCGCATCAGCACTGTGAAGCATGCTGATTGTATCTATGGTGAGTTTGCTATCATGAAAAATGAAAGATCAATTCCTTTTCTTTTCCTTGGTTTTCTAACTGTAGCTAGTGCTTGAACATGGCCAGATTGTTGAGCAAGGAACACATCGAGCCTTGATGGAGGCGAAGGGGAGGTACAGCGAGCTGGTTAAACTGCAGAGCCTGAGTGATTAGAACGCACACAGGTTAGAAACTACGCTATTCCTGCTTTATGGATTGGTATCTCGTCTTTTCCCTTTGGGCGATAGCCCAGATTTTATCAAAGCATTAGACATTTGCAGGCTTTTGCGGGAAGCATAGTAGATAGAGTACAACCTGCAAGTTTCCATCAGGAGCATTATGGTTTTGAATCTGTATTTAGATCGTTGGCAGTGATCAATAGTATGTGGAATGAATGGGAAATGCTACTTTCATGACGTTTGTTCCACGTCAGAGTGGATCATATCTTGGAAGATGCTGCGTTCTGGTTTTCAGCTTTCTTGCAGATTGATTATCTGATGACAGTTCATGATAGTCCTTCTATTCATTCTGCTCCAATTCAAACTACACCGAGATCGTGTGTCTGCCGAGTGGCGTTAATGTAGTCATCTGGCGTCAGGACTCATACTATAATTTTGGCACGCAGGTACTCACTAGTCGAATTTGTAGCAATTTCTTAACAACATCAACGACGCTTAAACGGCAGAAGAATTGTCGACGTGCTATCTCGAATTGATCCGTTCGCTTCAGGTCCAGTGGCCTTGTGGGGCTGCGCAACGATCTTCTTGACACAATGATCAGGACGATAAGGACGACAGCGGGTAACAGTGCGAGCCGCGTTATAGCCCTTCTGCACAGATCCAACGAGATTTTCAGCGACCCTTCGAAAACATCTTTCCCGTCGGTAAGAACACCGTCGCGATTCCACTCTCACCTATTATTGGCTGACTCTTCAAAGTCGGGTTGAGCAACATTGAGTTTCTGTGGGAAAGTTAGAGCGTCGTAATGGGTGCGAGACAAGACCTTCGGGATCAGCTCAAATCGCTCGAACTCGTCTATTTCCAGGTCGCGCATGATTCGATTCAATTCAATGCTACTGTGTTGTGAGACGCAGGATCTGCTCGAGCCACATCTAGTCAGCGATTCATCTTTGCGTAGTCACTTGGATGCAAGATGTCATGTCTACTTGCTGGGTGACGCAGAACTATATAAGCAGCCGGTCGGCCACAGAGCCACAGATCCTCCCGGGTGCAAGAGACATGCGTCTTGACTCTAGAATTGGAACATGTCAAACCAGTGCACCTCTTCCAAGACTCAACACGTGAACCCTGGCATATGGGTTGTATAGTGCTGACTGACCGCTGCGGCAGCCCTCTGGCAATTCTTCTAAGCCGCAATTCTCTCAGCGGGGGAAACACAGTACTCAATGAGTTTGTCAGTGCACCCTGCGCCACTGACTTGCTGGGAAATGACAATCAGGTTTTCGCTGGGATCAACTCCGATCACGTTGTCGAAGAAACGTGTTGATTCCCGCGTTGTTTCGCCTGGACCGCCCAACGTCGATGTCTGGCCCCCGGCGTCCGTTAATATTATTGTGATACTTCAATGGGGTCTCGTACAGTGCCAGCACGTACAAAGGGCGGCCTTTATTGTATCATTCGGCCTGGATGCTCTTTCGGGCACGAAAATAGGGTCTGATGCAGTGATGAGTGCCATAATATTTTGGAATACAAGCTAGCTTCATCCCTTTTCAAGGTGTCTTCATTAATGTTTCGGAAGCTATATGAAACACCTATAAGTATTTAGTTTGTGACAGACTAATTGTTTTACGATGGTGTAAGAAGTCATCACGATCCTTTGTCGAGGGTGCTCTCTCGGGTTTGGACGGATTGGGAAAACTCCACTCCTCAAAGCGACAGCCGCCAGTCGAACAGCCGCCTTATCTAGGTGCAGCGATCCGTCAAAACGTGGCTACAAAGGCGCAAAAGGTTGATCTCGTTGTAATTCAACATTCATTCAGTATTTTAAACCCAACCCTAGTTTTAACGCATCAGTGAAAATGGTTGGTGCCGTCACAACAGATCTCCGTCGAACCGACAACGAAAATCGCGAACCTCTGCTGAAGACCAGCGTCCTTGATCTTTTCGATCAGCATGCGAAGCGCAGTCCAGATAACATTGCCGCCGAGTTCCAGGGCCAGACCGTCACTTACGATCAACTGTATAATGCCTCCATCCGAGTGGCTTTGGAATTGCGTGAACGAGGCTTCCGTCCTCGAGATCGCATTCCCTTGATCACGAACATGAGCTTGGAGATGATCGCCTCGGTCTTGGGAATCCTGCGGCTGGGTGCTTCTTACTGTCCCATAGACTTCAACGCTTGGAGTTCAGAACGAGTTGACGCCACTTTGGAAGCTGTGGGCTCGCGCCTGGTACTCAGCACCGTGGAAACGACGATTTCTAGCTTCGAGCTGGTTCGCATGCCTAAATTGTCGGGGTATATTGACTCTGTTACAGACGAGAAAATTGAAGAACTCAAGGTGATCAGACGTGATATGAGGCAATCCGATCTCATTTACATCATCTTCACGTCTGGCACCACGGGAAAACCAAAGGGCGTGATGGTACCGCACAGCAGTGCTGTCCACCTCGTGCAGCAGAGCTTCCCTGGTGCTATGAGAGGAAGCCCGGGTGAGAAGGTTTTGTTATTCTTCTCAGTCGCCTTTGATGGTTAGTCAATACCTTGCCCACAAATGGAAGCTCTCAATGGAACAAAGTCACGATTTCTAACACATGGGATACCTACAGGATGTGCAGGGGTCATTTTCTCGACCATTTGCCATGGTGGAACTCTCGCAATGGCTCAACCATCCGACGTCATCAACACGGCGTCGTCATGTAGCACTCTCATTTTGACACCTTCAATGCTGGCCAGTTTGGAACCAACACCGGAATTCGACAGTGTACACAGCATTTATATGGGAGGTGAAGCTCCCAGCGAAGCCCTTGTCAGACTCTGGACCAGCCTGACGAGGAAGGTCTACAACTGCTATGGGCCTACCGAGTGTACTACGGCGGTCTCCACCGTGGAGATGGTACCTGGAGGCCCAATCGTCCTCGGACACCTTATCTCGGAGGTTGAGATCGTGCTGTTAGATGAAAACCTAGAACATGAAGTCCGGCAAGGAGAGATCTGCATCAGAGGGCCATGCTTGGCGGTTGGATATCTCAACATGGAGGTTCTGACACAAAGGAAGTTCTTCTTCAGGGATGGCATCCGTCATTATCGTACCGGAGACCTTGCTCGCCGTGATGAGGATGGTCTGCATTTTGTTGCTCGTGTCGACCGCGTAGTCAAGAATCGCGGGTTTTTGATCAACCTGGAAGCGGAAGTCGAACCTGCTCTTCGAAGCTTCCCTGGCGTCCAGAAAGCCGCAGCATTTCTTCTGCAAAAGCAACTGGTAGCATTTGTGACGCCTTCTGAGGTACCGGTGGATGTTTTACGCGAGTACCTCGCCCAAAGATTTGATGTGTTCATCATACCAGACCTCATATTCGCTATCAACGACTTCACGTTGACGCCAAACGGCAAGGTTGATACAAGAGCCTTACAAGCAATGGTCAAAGACCAAGTGAACAATCGACTACGGAGTTACCCACGCACAGAAAACGACACATCCGCTGCCTTGGACGTTGTTCTCCAAGCTTTCGCTGTTATTTTCGACCGACCAGTGAGCCAGATACCCTCTACGGCATCTTTCAGATCACTTGGCGGCCACTCCCTCACAGCTGTGAAACTTCAATCTCACCTTCGCCGCGAAAACCTCAGTTTGGCGTTGAGCAAGATTTTTGAGTTGGATACCGCAGCAGCGATAGCTCGAGCGGCAGTCTCCGCTGACCGTATCGCCTCTGCCGACGTGAGCTCATCAACTACACCACTCACGCCGCATCAGCTCCAGCTCTTGGAAGAAACCGAGACTGATCCCTCGAGCAATTATGTCTTCTACTGCCTTACCAGAAACACTGCTCACAGTCCTACCAACACCGAAAACCTGCGAAAGGCATGGGAGATGATATTTACCCGTCACGCCATCTACCGAACAAGATTCGACATGGACACCAAAGTCCAAACAGTTCACACCGCAGCAGATGCAAACTGGCGATATTTCAGCGCGCCGGACTATGAGAATATGGAAGCAGTGTCTCGGTTGGAGAGGGAGGTCCTATGGACAACAATACGTTCGCAAAAGTCCCCAATATCCATTCTGAAGCCCCATTTCTGGATTGTTGAAGTAACTGGAGAGGCCATTCAGATGAACTGGCTTGTTCATCACAGTTACACCGACGCGTGGTCATTTGGAATTCTGCTGGAAGAGCTCGAACTTATCATCAATGGCAACGCAGCCACACTTCCACCCGCGCCAAGCTACGACGTGGTTGCCCAGCACCTGAATGGGGAAGCTAAGCGACAGGCAACAACTATCGCGGATTTCTGGAGCACTTACGCAGAACCATGGACACAATTGAGACCAGTCCAATTGCTAGAGCCCGGAGAGCCAAGTGACCAGCCGTGGAACAAGTGGGAGTCCGATATCCCGTTGAAAGTGGACAGCCTTAGCATGTCTGCCCGTCAGCATGGAGTCTCTCCAGCGACAGTTGTCTACACTGCTTGGGCATTAGTTCTCGCAGAGTACACGTATTCAAATACTGTGGGTATGAAGATCAGTGTTTCTGGACGAAATATCGACCATCCTGCTGCCGAGCGTGTAGTGGGGTCTCTCAATGGCCGGTGTCCGCTCATATTCCAGACGAAGGAAGATTCAACGATTGGCGAGACACTGAGATCGCTGCAGAGCACTTTGCTCCGCGTCAATGACTACCAGTGGACTTACCCAGAATTGAAAAGTCATATTGGGCGGGCATTTGGCAACCAAGCATACTGGTTTGATTCTCAAGTACTTGTTTTGTTAGAAATGCCAGTCGACACAAGAAATTGGCGCATTTTCGAAGTGCAAAAGCCAACTGCTCCTATCGAGCTTAATTTCATTCAGAGAGAAGGTATATTCAACATGCGCTTGCGATACGATGGTACTCGTTATGCACAAAATAGCATTGATGGCATGGGTAAACGATTCATTGACAGGCTGATCCAGTTGGTTGGTTCTCCTCTCGACAGGAGAATTGGGGATCTGGGCCACATCACGCAAAACCGAGGACGCCATTTTTGACACATCAAATTTGCACGGCATGAATCATAGAATCTGATAGATCAAATACGAGAAAATACATGTTTTTGACCTCGCATTATGAGATGGAGCGCTGTGTGCGTTATGTACCTAATATCGACGTGGATGTTATTTGGTCCAAAGGCGCGGCCCGTAGAGATTCGCAGATTGGAAAATTCGAAGCTCGGTATTATCTTTACTAGGTTTAGCGGGAGACTCAGCTCAAAAAGAGTAGAGAAAGTTACAATTTGGATCGATGGACACAGATTCTCGCCTCATCGTCCGCCTGCGTTCTTTCGAAGTTCTCTACTCAGACCAAAACCTCACGACCCTGCAATGGCAACCACCTTTATTGGATATGTCCTTCATCATCCAGCCACGAATCCTGTCCTGACCGCGGTCGTTGGTTTGACGCTATATCTCCTTGGCCTCGCCGTCTACAGGCTGTACCTTCACCCGCTAGCAAGATTTCCCGGTCCAAAGCTCGCAGCACTAACGGTTTTTTACGAATTTTATTTCGATGGTATCAAGCGAGGGCGTTATACCTTTGAAATTCAACGGATGCATGAAAAGTATGGTCCTATCGTGCGCATCAGCCCCAACGAGCTTCATGTCAATGAGCCCTCCTTCATTGACGAGCTTTACGCCGGTGGTGGCAAGAGACGAGACAAATACCTGTATTTCAGCGCTCAGTTTGGGATCCCGGACAGTGTATTCGGAACGCCCAGCCATGACCTTCATCGCCTCCGACGCGGTGCCCTCAACCGCTTCTTCTCCAAGTCATCGGTCAGTAGACTTGAGCCAGTCATCCACAACGCAATTGAAAAGCTGGTTTCTCAGCTCCAGACACATTCTGGGAGTGGCAAGCCTGTTGCGATTAACATGGCGTTCAGTTGCGTAACGACAGACGTTGTGACGGAGTATGCGTTCGCGAAGAGTTACAATTTCTTGGGATCTCCAACTTTTGAGCCAAATTTCCACCGCGCCATCATTGCTGGAACGGACATGGGTCCATGGTTTAAGCAGTTTCCGTGGCTCATTACACTGATGAACAGACTACCACAGAACCTTATCATGCGGATCAATCCGGAAGCAGCGATCTACGTGCGGTTCCAGGAGGATATTAGAAATCAGATTCGACTGACTCAGAACGACATTGCTTCAGGAAATATTGGCAGTGGATCTGAGAGAACCATCTTCCATGAGTTATTGATGGGTGATCTCCCAGAACAAGAGAAGAGATTGGAGCGTCTGTGGCAGGAGGGGCAGATCGTGATCGGTGCGGGAACAGAGACCACAGCTTGGGCACTTTCGGTTATGCTTTTCTACGTCCTTGATGACTGCCAGGTCTTGAGGAAACTGAGAAGTGAATTGGAGGCGGCCATTCCCAATGTTGATGAGAGGGTCAGCTGGAACCGGTTGGAACAGCTACAGTATCTCAGCGCCGTTATTTGCGAGGGATTGCGTCTTTCCTACGGTGTAAGCACACGACTGCAGCGTATCAATCCTGTAGGGCCGCTTATATTGAAGACCCAAGTCTCTTCTGGCAAGAACGAAGAGAAGAGCATCATGGTCGAGCATGAGATACCGGCAGGAACACCTGTGGGAATGACAGCGACTCTTATCCACAACCACCCGGAATTATTCCCGAATCCTGAGAAATTTCAGCCAGAGCGCTGGCTGGATGACCAAGGCCGGCGCCATCATCATTTGGACAAGTATGTTCTGTCATTTTCTCGCGGCAGCCGACAGTGTATCGGGATCAAGTAAGTTTTATTGCTCTTAATGTGAGGATTACTATTAGCATCGCTGATATTCGAACTCAGTCTCGCATATGCTGAGCTTTACATGGTATTTGGGCTACTGATCCGTCGTATGGGCTCTAGCATGAGCCTCTTCGGGACGGGCAAGGAGGACGTCGAGATCCACTATGATAGGTTCGTCCCCACCCCGATAGACGGAACGAAGGGAGTTCGAGTTGTGATCTCCCCTACAGAAGCCCAGTAGACCTGTTCATATGTTAAAATAATGTGGTCTGCACTACGTCAGTTTTGTCAGAGTAACAAAGTTAGACCGGCTCTAGACATGGCAAACTTCATCGATGGTGTTAAACAGGCCTGCCACGCCTAGCCGAAGAATATACACAATTGAAAATTGCCAATTCGTTTGCCAAGTGTGTCAGGACTTTTCTGTAAACCGAATTCGGTTGATGAACTGTGCCCACCACTCGGCTGCATGGCGCCAACATTACTCGTGGCTCGGCCCGACTCTCATCGGAAATTGCCCTTTCAGGAAATTCCGCGAGTAAGTGCAAGCGCCTGGCCTTCCGACAAGACCATATGTGGACAAATGAAGAGGTATTGTTATGTTCGCTCCTCTAAATAACCTAAGTAACGAAAGCTATAAGTCAAGCCCAAAAGAACTTCATGAACATCGAAGTTGACCTTAAAATTGCCAGCTTCGCAGTGTCACATACCTCGTTGACTGTTGACGCCCTAGTTGACGGAGCCTCTTTACCCCATCGATATTTTTATTTCGCGCAACCCTTATAAAGCCAAAGGAATCTTCAGACACTTCTCACAAGCCACTCTCTTTGTTTGCGATGGCCCCTCACGCTGATATTGACGTCAACCATGTGGCCCAAGGACCGGAGCCGCAGAGTGAAAACGCGGAACTCGTCACGATATCTATCGGCAAGATAATGGACTGCGATAAAACGACAGAGGAGATTCTACTCAATGCCTCGAAGGATCTGGGGTTTTTCTACCTTGATGTGAGAGATCATCCTTCTCGCGAGGTCACAAAACAGATCGAGATGGCTACATCGGCAGCGCTGCAGTTCTACGAACTGCCGCAGAAAGAGAAATCTACGTGGGAGGTCAACAAGGACCATGTCTCCGGGGAGGAGATTATTGGCGGGTAATAAAACCACATGCATATCTTGGAAAGATCAAGAAAGTTAACGCGGTCGGCGCGATAGATACAAGCCCGCCGGAATTCAGACTGGATCTGTCGCAGGTAAAGGTGATGGATTCGAAGGATTCCTCGTAAGTCTTACCATCATCTTCCGGAGGCAACACCAGCTCGACGTTTCGACTAAACTGTGCAGATATTCGAGCATGCCCTGCATAATGCTCCTCGTGATAAGCCTGCCAAATTACCGAAGGAGTTCCAGCAGAGACGCGAGGCATTCGAAGCCATGAATCATACACTGGGAGATATTGGAAGAGTCATTTTGGACAGCCTGTCACAATCCCTGAATCTGGACAACAAACAGAACCTTGCCGAACATCACCGCAAAGGCCACGCCTCTCCTACCGCCCTCGGACTTCTCAAGTACCTACCTCACGAACCACAAAGCGAGGAAGTCGGCCACGTTTCCCACACCGACATTGGGAGTCTTTCCATGGTATTCTCTGATGTGGGCGGGTTACAGGTGTATCATCCTGGAAAGAAAGCGTGGATGTTCATCCCCCCCAAACCAGGTCATACTGTGTGCAATATTGGTGATTCAGCAGAGTTTTTGTCCAAAAATATGCTGCGGTCGTCACTCCACCGCGTTATCCCGCACCCTGCAGAGAAGGGCAAGAGCAAGCTGACTGTGGTATATCTCATGAGACCTGAGACAGATACCGTGTTCGTTGACCGTGAGGGAAAGGAGTGGAGAAGTGTGGATTGGCACAACATGAAGAACCGCCTGTTTGCGGAAGACCTGGAGTCTCAGGTTAGCAATCTTGCCCTCACTGGCCGTCTGGGCCACGACGATCTTTGGGACGAGAAGGAGGTTTGAAGGAACAAAATGACAGGGCAAGTTGATGGATTCAAATTGTTAGTGGACTTGATGAAGCCTAATGTCATGATTGTAGTCAAACATACAACTTGACGACCGTTAAACTTTCCGTCTGACATCGGACCATCATGGCCGGCATACCTGCTCTTTTCGCTGTCTGGAGTGGGTTGGCGTGCGTACAAGATTGAACCTTTTGACCTTTAGATTAGAAGAAGTAACATTGATAAGATCAAATTGCGCTTGCCACTGAATAAATAAAAGCTATTGTTTCTTCTTGTATCTTCCACATTGATATCTGCATAGAGAAAACATGTCTTCACCTACTTTGACGAAGCTCCCTCTGGTTATCTTCAAACTTCTCGCTGAGGGATAAAAGAGAATTGATAATGCACTTGACATGGTGAGACATGCAGGATACGCAGGCCATGCGCCACATCAGTACAGCGCTGTTGGGTTCATGACCTCGTTCGCCAGCCTCACACCTGCAGCTTGCAGCTGACTTTCTCATGCAACTTCGACTCAATCTCGGGGGTCATAAAACTAGCAATGACCCCCAGTCCACTGAAGGCGAGGGTTGTTAAGAAAACTGTCGAGTAAGCGCGCGCATTGGCCACCTTGAACATTTCTACTCCAATGTCAATGATTGTGGAGTTCGTTCCAGGAACGGAAGCAAGCAAACTTTGGTCCACGCTGAGCAACCGCACAAACTCAGATACAGATGTGGCGGGCAAACCAGCTTCAGTCAACGCTGGGGGTACCAGCTGGGGTATTGTTGATGTGAGACGGTTGTTGAGAACAGTGGTAAAGATAGCTGCCGAGCAGGTGGAGATGAAAGTCCTCAGCGAAGTAGCAATGCCGACTCCCGTACCGATCACGCTCTGGTCTTCCAAGGTAACAGATAGCGACGCGAGACAAAGGGCATCCACCCAGCCCAGGGCAAAGCCTCCAGAGACGAGGAGAGACACAACAGTATCGCGATTGTGGGTATTTACACAAGCCGTTGCTATTCGGCGTTTGCCGGTCATGTTAGCTAGTCAAATTTCACTCTTCATACAGAGCACGCGAGGATTCGGAAGTAAAGATGACTTACCACCATATAGTGCCGCTCCGATACTCGCAGTAGCAACGAGCTGCCATTTGATGTGTCCGATACGGGTAGCTAGCAAACTCGCAATGATTTGTCCTACTAATGGAGGGGCCGTGATGACGCATTTGAGCCAACCCTGGTTTGCTTCGCTTTCCGAGCTGTAGAGGACTGCAACTTGTGTCGGAAAGACAATGCTGAAGGCGTAATACATGCTAGCTGCGCAAGACAGTGTGAGTAGCACTGCCACCCATCCCGTGTTCCTGAACATCGCCAGGGGCACAAGAGGCTGCGTTGTCGGACAATGCCGCTCGTAGAAGACGAAGCCGACTAGTATGACGCTACCGATTATAATGGTGCATAGAACCGCTGCAGACTTCCATGGGTATAATGATCCGCCCCAGGAGATTCCAAGCAAGAACAAGAGAAGTCCGGATGAGAGCAGGAAGAGGCCCCCGTAGTCGATGTCTCGAAGTGTGTTCTTCTTTTGTCGGGTCTCTCCAAACTCCTTGGCTACCAAGTAACCCCAAGACGGCGGGTGGTAGAATGACGCCCAGCATAGAAGAGCCAAAACGTTGATGGCGATAAGGATGTAGTAACAAGATCTCCAACCGCCAGGACCATTAGCGACAAGGGATGTTGCCACGACCGGCGCAACGCCCGATACAGGTATCAGAAGTGCATAAATGTAGCTTGACGCAAAGTATCGGTAGTTCATCGGTACAAGCTCCGAAATGAGATATGGGAAGGAGACCTGAGTCGCTGATCCAATACCGATAAGCACGTTTGCGCCGATGAGAACATTGACTGTTTTAGATGTGGCGCCGATAATGCAACCGATGAGAGCCAGAGCCGTGCCTAAGACTTGGAAGTATCGCCGGCCGAACATATCAGAGAGTCGACCAGTCATAGTCAACATGACTGCCTGGGCAAGGTTGCTGGCAAGAGATACCCAAACGATGTTGGGATCAGGACCGATGGACTCATTGATAGAGATCAGAATTGGGGCAACCAGGGAGAAAGCTCCAATACCCGCCATCCCAGCTAGTCCGATGGCTGTGAGAGAGCCGATGTAGTTTGTTGACAGAAAGTACTCCCTCCCTGCTTCGAAAAACTGCTCTTTGCGGCTATCGACGACCGTAGTCCCAAATGTTTCATCCGCATTGTTGCCAGCCGTAGAAGTGTTATCAGACGCAACGTCTACATCGGTACCTGAAATGAAGGTGTTGTACTTCGGATCGCCTGCGGCACCGGAATGCACTGGTCTTGGGTCTTGCATTGCGATAGTCTCGTTGCTGGCGGGGAAGAAAAATTGAGCTCAATTCGAAAGACACGAGGATGGGCTCTGTACCAGGGTGACTCCCGTCGCGTCTCTACGCATTGACTATATCCATCGGAGTCATTGTCATAGAGATATAACACCCTTCTCTGTAGGTCGCTTAGAAGCGTATCAAACCTGAAGTGCGGAAATTGCCAAATATGGTCAAGTCCGTTTGTCCCGTATTGGGAGGTCACTCATTACCCCTGTAAGACACTAGAACGAAATGTTACATCACCGAAGTAGATCCTGGTGGCACCATTCAATGCAGCAGTCTAAAGTACAAATTTGGTTTACTGGTGTGGGTAGCCGTGGCGGTGACTTCCTCAATTACCGAGCCTCTGCAAAGGAGTTCTTGTCGCATACGCCAGTAAGAACGTGCTGACTGCGACGACATTGTAACATTCATCCTTGCGTCAGTGAATTTTGCCTTGCCTTCGCACTTGCTCGACCAGCCGGTCAGAACTCGAAATGTTCTGGCTCTTCGTTGCTGTTCTGATTGGGCTACGTGATCATGGGCACGCAGCCCCTTTGACGACCAAGACGAGCTTCACAGTGGACTTGGTCTACACCATCCAAGAAGGCTTTCTCGAGGTGAGACTTGTTCTAATGGTGTTCTCAGTTGTAAAAAATCACCTCTAACTGGGAGATAGACTAGTCACGGAAATGCCCGCTATGTCAACTTTACCAACGTACGTTACGCAGCCCCACCGACGGGTTTGAACCGATTCAAACCTCCAGCACCGCCTGCGGAAAACCGAACAACTCAAATAGCAGGTGCTTACGGAATTGAATGTCCCCAAGCCCAGCCCGGATGGTTCAACTACATAGGATCAGACATTGGAAGCCAGACGGAGATGCCTTCTTTCACAGAGGATGACGTCTACCCGCCTCGGCCAGGTTCAAGCGAAGACTGCCTTTTTCTGGACATCTTCGTTCCAGAGAACGTCTTCAATCAGAGAAAGACGGCTAGAGTACCAGTTCTTCTGTTCATCCACGGAGGCGGCTACGTACAGGGCTCGAAGACGGAATATGGATCTGGTGTCGGATTGTTGAATGCTGCAGCCCAGAATGACCAGGAACTCATATACGTTTCTGTCAATTACCGTCTAGGACTATTTGTGAGTACGGCTTGTCAACAGTGTGGTTGACATACAATTGCTGATATTTATAATACATTAAGGGCTTTGTTACTGGCTCGGACTCCTCGCACATTTCTCCCAATCTCGGTCTCCAAGATCAGGTATTTGCGATGCAATATATCCAAGATTATATTCACCTCTTTGGCGGAAACAAAAGTGCTGTCACTGTTATGGGACAGTCAGCGGGAGCAGGATCCATTCTTTACCATCTTACCTCACCTGAGGTTTCAGCTCTTTCGTTATTTCAAAAAGCCATCGTGCAGAGCCCTTACACGTACTTCATTCCAACAATCCAGCAGAAAGAAACACTCCACCAGGTTTTACGAGCCTCGAATGTATCTTCGTTGGTTGAACTTCAATCTCTGCCCACTGAGGCCCTGCAGACTGCCAATGGTATCGTTGTGGGTAACTCTCGACCTTACGGCACATTTGGGTTCGGTCAGTATTATGATGCGTCCTTCAAACCTCCAAAACTGACGAAATCATCATGATAGGCCCTGTATTAGATAACGACCGCTACAAGGAATATCCTCCCTTTCTTTTGCGTCGAGAACAATTTGATCACTCGATACAAGTAATGGGCGGCCAGAACACGAACGAAGGCCTCTTGTTCGCGTCCCCTTTCATACACAGCGACAGCCAATTCGACTCGAACATTGCCCTCCTGTTTCCTCAAGCACCTGGATCTGCGCTGTCGGCAATTGAGCAAACGCTGTACCCAGCCAACTTCGATGGCTCATTCGGCTACGTGAACCAACTGGGCCGCATAGCCCGCGTAGTTGCAGATGCCACCATTACCTGTAACAACTATTTTATAAACAAGGTATTTGAACTCCTCAACGACAGCTTCGCTTATCAATTCTCTGTACCGCCGGCATGGCACGCCAATGACCTGGGATACACGTTCATGGACCCTAGCAACCCGAGAGCCGGAGTAAACGTCACCTTGGCCGTCATTATGCAACGTTACTTTGCAAGTTTTGTTACCTCAGGGTCGCCTAATCCAGTTAATGGAGATTCCCTTCCCGATTTCGCGTCCAAAGAGGGGTCGACTGTGCAAAATCTCAATAGCACCTTGGTTGGGCCTGTTCTAGATGCCGCTGTTAATGCGTCGAAGTGCGACTGGTGGCAGGAAGGGAACTTTATCTAGTCAGTTTGTAGCTTGGCAGGTTACCTTGGTATATCTTTTGTCACATTGTAGATCAACCACATAACTTTGGAGGCTCGGTTAGACTTCATAATCTCCGTGACCGCTGAGGAATCCTCAACTTAGTAGTCAAATGCATAGAGTGATGTTGTTCCAGCCAGGTAAACTAGATTGAGGTTGAAGCAAAGCTCTGTACTGATGCCGTTCCCTTATTTTAAATGGATCACTCATTCAATTACTTTAATTGTCGGTATTTTTTGCAATCTTTTCCACTTAAAAACACTAGTAACTAAGTTCTCCCTGCCTGCCTTTTGCCTACTTTCCGATCATTGTTATCTGACTTCCGTGTGACTTACTACACACGCCTCTTCAATCTCACCATCAGAGGGGGTTTTTCCCAGAGGGTATGCATCCTCGAATCACGATGCCAGTCAACAGTGTCATCAACTGGCTCCATGTCGTACCGGTAAATGATCTTCGCTATGATAGTTTGAAGCTCCATCCAGCCAAGACTATGAACATCAGCACTCGATCACACAATGAGCATATAGAAGGGCCATACCTCCGTCCCATGCAGGACCGCGTTCCGTAAGAAAACGGCTGGCTTGCGTCGAGATCATCGGTACAGTTCTCACCAGTCCATCTGTCCGGATTAAATCTCCAGGGTTCACTGAAGTTGGCCGTCGACATGCTTGCCGCGAAAGTGCTTGTCGAAACAACGGTCTGCAGGTCCGCATTAGATGAAAAAATTCGAGCAGGAATGTCAATCGTTCATAGGTAAACGTACTCCACCTGGTATAAAATGACCATCAACAGTACATCCACCCTGAGGAACAACGCGAGGAAGCGCAAAAGGAAGGGGAGGGTACACGCGCATGGCCTCACTTATAACAGCCTTGAGGTACTTGAGAGGGATCGTGGTGGCTGCAGTGATATCCTCGTATCGATTAAACGATGACCGTACCTCGTTCTGCAGCCGTGACAAGATGGAAGGGGTTTTAAGCAGGTAGTAAGTCATGCAAGAAAGAGTTGTGGCTGTTGTTTCACTGCCGGCAATACTTTGGTTCTTCTGTTAGAATGGCGGGTGGTGCTACAAGAGTTTATAATACTTACACAAAATCGGAAGAGTGAGCAGCGATCTGAGAGTCTGAGATAGATTCCTCTTCGCGTGCTTCGATCATCTTAGTGAGGAAGTCTGCGCGGTCTGAATGAGTCGCTAAACGACTAGTTCCAAGTCAGATATGCTCACAAGTAAAGTGCATAGCTATCGAGATTGAAGACGTACCTCTGCACCAAGTCCATGGTGTACTTCTGATGCTTACGGTTCTCCGTCATCAACTTCTCGATGAATCGTGAACATATCTTTTGCACAACAACAGAAACTGCCGGAAATCTGCGGAAGCAATCGGCGAGCGCACCCAAACGCAGGCTTTTTGTCACAATAGCGACCCAGAAGTGCTCTTTTCCCGCCTCAACGCCACCAAAATCCTTCCCGAACGCAAGGCTGCCGATGATGTCGAAGGTGACTAGATTGAACCACATGACCAAATTCGTACCGTGTGCACCACGACCCGCTTCCTCGAGCTTGTCAACAAGCCTGTCCACGGACTCTGCAATGAGAGGCTCCTGAGACTTGAGGGAACGGTCGGAGAAAGCGCTGCTGAGATAACGGCGCATCTCGGCATGCTTCCTGGGATCACGCTCGCTCACGATGGAGAGCGACTCTGCGGCAAAGTTGCCTCCATCGTAGAACTCACTTTTGACGAAAGTCTCTACGCCCTTGCGGGGGCCGTAGATATCACGCCATGAGGAAGATGAGCTGAAGCTTAGCTCGTTGGGTGCGACGCGAACAACAGGGCCTGCTAATGATGAGCCACGCTCTGGAAAGGACAGTAAGACGTTAAACTACCGTATTTTTCATGGAGTTCAAGTTGCCAATAAGGTTGTCTGCCTGTCATAAACTTCCACGAGTACAGAACCTATGCCACGTTTGTCAGAAGAGAGTTCTTTCAAGCTCGTGCATCATTCAATGTGGACGGTGAAGGACTTGCATTGCTGAACGATGCTGAAACCGGGCCCGGGAATTTCCTCAAGGGATGAAACCACCAAATTGAGAGCTTGTATAGCAGCCCAATGGCTAGCACCTGGGTTAAGTTAACATCTCATGTCGCAGTCAAAGGGATTATGATTGGGAAACTCACCAAAACAACAATTTCGAGCTTCATTCCAATATATCGATGCCTTGGGTTATTATCCAAAACATTCTAAAAAAAAAGCGACGACATGTACATAGGCTTTGATGAGATTTAATCATTTTCGGTTTATGTTGGTTCAAGCGGATTCAACCCATCATGGTAGTTCGGATAATTCCATACTCGGTACAGGCCGAGGCCCCACTTCCAGCCCGTGCCTGGTGGGTGTCTTCTTGACGATTTGATTGCGACAATGTTGTTGGACCTCTCGTTGGGGTTTTGACGCTGAGAGTGACTATTTCTTACCGGTCGGACCACTCATTGACGGCTGAGGGGTTTACATTGTCAACACGTCTCCTGAGCAACACCTGGAAGCTGCATTCCGACCCTATCATCTCGTCCGCAACCATGCCGCCCGAGGTGGATATCAAAGTCACGATGACGGAGCGCGTATTTCCTCAAAAGTTAACGCAGCATGAACACGCAATCCCACTGTCGCTACTGGACGCGACTACTGCCAACTTTGCTCTTACAAACGCTATATGGCTCTTCGAGCCTCTCAATGAGAAGGATGTGGTGAACGTCGCCGTGCACCTCGGCCAAACACTCGGCAATGCGCTTACTTCGTATCCTCAATGGGCCGGCCAGCTGAAGTCCATTGCTGTCGTCGACGATGCGTTGGTTCCCGCTGAAGCGGAAGAGTTCTCAGCCCACGCCCGTCGCTTCGGCCGCGTGTACGCGCATTTTGGGACCTCCGCAGACGTCGGTGTGGAGTTCATCTCAGCAACAAGCTCTGCCACCACGGACTCACTCTACCAAACAGAGCGGGTTAAAACTCAGCCACTTTGGGATCGCAAAGACGACAATCTCGGTAAATTTGTGCCTGCTGTCGATATTGCGCATGCTCTACAACCCAACGAGCCCAATGCCGCGACAGGATTGCGCAAGCCGATCATGGCTATCCAATGCACCACGTTGGCAGATGGTGGTTTTGTCCTCGCTGCCAAAACGGCGCATCCTTTCGCGGACATCACGGGCCTTATCCGCTTTGTCAAGGACTGGGCGAGTGTGAGTAGTGCCGTCATGAAGGGCCTGACCGCCCCAGTCCTGACTCCCGTCTTTGAGCCGTCGCGTTTGGACAAACTTGCTGCAGGAGACATCAACGCCGAGGAGCCGGACCCGGCCATTATTAGACGAACGGAACGTTTGCCGTTGCACAGATATGATTGGTGGGCTGCGCCGGGAAAGCCTCCCGCGCCATTCCTCGATGCGGCCAAACTGGTATCACCAGCAGGCAAGCCTATGCCATGGGCTGAATGGGATCTAAAGGCGCCTGTTTCTGACTATACCATTCATCTCAACACAACGCAGGTCGATTTACTCTTGAACGAAGCTACAAAGGGTACTGATGGTGATGGCCCGAGAATCAGCAAGCATGATGCCGTGTTGGCACACATTTGGTCCTGTATTGTGCGTGCACGTCAACTCGGGAAGGATGACGGCCCTGTCTATTGCGATCTTGTACTTGGCGTTCGATCCGCTTTCAAGCTAGGTGAAGACTTTTTGGGTTCTCCGATCATCATGATGAATGTTGAGCTGCCGGGCTCTGAGGTTGGCTACGAACAATCGAGTAACGCTACCGCAGCGATGGTTCCCATCGCCCGAAAGATTCGGCATACGATCTCCACTGTCAGCGACCCAGCAAATCTCGCAGATCATCTTCATAGCGCAGCGTATGAGAAGTCTCCTCAGCGTATATGGCAGGCATTCCTTGGCCGGCGTCATGTCCTGGTGACAACCTGGGCGCGCGCCGGCATCTACGATGTCGACTTCGGTCTTGGCTCGCGCATACGATACGCGGACGGCATCGTGCCGAACTTGGACGGCGACATTCTCATCAAAGAAGCACCCCCATCTTCTGGAGAGTTCTTGTCTGGATCTCGACCATCTTGGACCGACAGCGGGGTAGATATCTCTGTCCATATTTGCACTGAGGATATGGAGCGATTGCTCAAGGATCCTTTGTTACTGCCGCGCCTTAATTAGACATCTCAAGATCACTTCAGCCCATCAATAATTCACTATTGACCTGCTCGCAGGGCTCTTCAGGTCGTGATTGTGGACGTGAAAGCGTAAAGTCTCATTGGCCGAATACAAAATGCCTGTAATTGGCTGTAGCCGCTTGTTGTAATCGGACCCCGACAGGACTGTGCACTACCCCGCCGCATCCTAAATCTCTCAAAACCAACAGGTTGATGTCAAAATTCAAAGAACTTCCCTTGACGTAATCTGAAAGGAGCACCTCTCAATTTCTTGGGAAGCTAACTCAGATTCAATTGTTTCGAATTCGTCGGCATGACAGTATATCATCACGTACATCCAGCAACTACGTTCGTCGTAGGAGTATTATCCAGGAGTGCAAACTTTGGGAGTTGGGTTAATTGGTCTTTACTTTACTACTCTGCGTCTAGTATTACACTCATACGCTTTCTGAAACTGGCCAGAACGAACCATCATACGATATTGAACATCGTTCATCTCCTCTTGAACATGATACGACCAGCGGGGTTAGGCAAGTTCTGCGTCTCGAAAATCAAGCTAGGAGGTCTTCCAGCCTGGTTGTCTGGAAACTTGAAGTCGTAATTTCTTAGAAGATACACCATAATTGCCTTGATTTCGGCCGAAGCGAAAAAGCGGCCAGGGCACGCGTGCCGTCCGTATCCGAAGGCCATGCTCGCGGGATGGGCAGCAGCAAAAGCCACTGAGGACTTTGCCTTTTCATTCAGAGAGTCTAGAGACGTCTTTGGAGCCGACTCGTCAAAACGGAAGCCTTTGAAATTTTCAGGGTCAGGAAAGATCTCGGGGTCCATCGAGATGGCGTGGGCGGGTACGCCGATAGTTGTGTGGGCGGGAATCTTTAGGCCATCGGGAAGAGTGTAGTCTACTGTGATGACTCTCTCAAATGTGACTGTGGGTGGTCAAAATACATCGAGACTTTGGTAGGCGTTGTGTGTTGCAAATTTCAAACTTACTCAGAAGCAAGGGATTGAACCGTTGGCTTTCTTTCATGATACTATCTAACTTGGTCAATCCCTGGAATCCCTGGCGGCCGAGCAATCCGTTTCCATCGAGATTTTGGTCGATTTCTCTCCTGAGTGGCTCTATGTATTCGGGCATATCGCAGAGATCATACAACAGTTGCGTAGGTGCTGCTGCACTCGTATGGATTGCGGCAAAGCTGACTTTCAAGAGAATACCGGCGAGGAAGGCCAGGTCTTTTTCGTCTCCCTTGGCGTCCTCCGCCATCCAGTAGAGTAGGTCAGGCGCAGCAGTGCCATTAGCCGCACGCTCTTCGAGAAGGGGGATCGCGGCCCTCTCTGCGGCAGCATAGTGGCTCTTGATGTTCTGGACAGCTGGAACAAAGCGGGCGATAACCGGTTTGAGAAATTCAGGATACTTCTTGAGGGCCTGAGCGCCAATGAACCCGTCTGTTGCGAAGTCGATGGACGATTGAATCCATTCTTTGTTGCGGCTAAGGGTAGTGCCGCCAAACATGCGACTTGACACGCAGGCCACGATTTGTGTGATTCGGTCGACTACGTCCACCTCGGTCCAGTCTTAAATGGTCGTGTCAGAAGACCTTCCTCGAGTCGATTGCAGCAAAGGAGAAAAAAACAATGCTCTTACCATGACAAGGAGGGAAAGAATCTTCAAAAGCGTCTTTGATCTCGTCCTGAATGTGGTCCATGACGGTCCCTGTGAGCGAAAATTAACGAAAATACTAAGACCTAGATCCCATTTGCCAGCTCACACAAGTTTCGATTCAGCTGCCCTCTGACGACGCGGGGATGAAGGGTTGAGCGGCTGCCCATCGTCGTGTATTTGCCTTCAAACATCTGTAATCCAATCAGTTGCGGACCGAGTATACCATGGGGCGAACTCGCTGACCTCAATGAATGTGGCGACGAAATCAACCTCGTTCACTGGTGCTGACTTCAGATCTTCCAGGTATTTGACAGGAATCATCAGACGCTCTCCCAATTTGCTGGGAACATAGTACAGTCCTCGATTTGCCTAGTACACGATCAAGATTAGCAACCTTAGCGTATTCTGGATTAGATTGGTTTGGAAATAGTCTCGCATACCTGCTTATAGCCCTCTAGTAACATATTCTTGCTATCGTTCACAAATCGTATCCGGTTCTTCTTGATAGAGTCTTCGTCGCTTCCACCCACGAACGGAACGCCTTTTACATATGTTTGCCTAGAATGACTCGATAACCAGTAAACCAATACAATGAGAACTCCTGCAAGACCGATCAAAGTTGCGGTTTTGGCATTATGGTAAGAGTTCTTTGCCAAAGCGATTTTATGTGCAATAAATTCCAGTGGATACGCCGGAGGCTGGAACGAAGTCATCTCGATAGGTTTGACTACTGGAAATGCCAAAGACTTTGTTCCGACGCTACCAAAGTTAGAACAGGCAGTTTGGCTGAAGCCTGGATAATCACAGTGTAAAAGTTGAACCACGAAGGAATTCGGGGTTCACCAGATTCGTCCATATCCGAGAACCCGGATGTCTCAACGCAGGATCTCGAATGTTGCCCAATGTGGTCACCCTACAATATCCATCTTCCTCTCGACGCCGGCCGAATGGGAGAAATCCCGGACGTGCACCAATCTCACACCAGCTTACACATCATGAGACGGAAACTGTGGAATATCGAGACAACACCGAAAGCATAATGCCCAAGGCTCCGAGTAGAAGTATCGCCAGCATGCCGACGCCGAATGGATATTTTGGACTAGATTTCGGAGCATACTTAGAACTTCGCTCACAGCTTCTTCTTCAATCTTCTGACAAAAGTGGAAATGGCTGACGCATTCGCTCCTTTCAAAGTGGACGTTGGCTTGGAGTCCGAGCGCGCGTTTGACACCCGACAAATTCATGCCGGAGCGAAGCCGGACTCGGCGACGAAAGCGAGGGCTGTTCCCATCTACGCCACAGCGGTGAGACCTTCCGTCGCTCAGTGTTGAAGTCTGGCTGGAGTAATTTACTGAAATCCCCGAATAGTCATATGTCTTCACTAGCAGCGAGCATGCCAGGCGGGTGTGCAGTAACGAAGAGGCGGGATATGTGTATTCCAGGATATCAAATGTGCGTACCATACTCCGGAATTAATTGCGGTGTTTCAGAGACTCCAAGGATCAATCTTTTGCTGACGTGGAGTGTTCGTTCCCTATGACAATAGCCCACAGTAGAAGTCTTGGAAAAACGTATTGCGGCCCTTGAGGGTGGCACTGCCGCTGTTGCATGCGCATCCGGTCAGTCAGCAGTGTTCCAGACCATTATGTGTCTGGCTCACACCGGGGATAACATCGTTGCATCAACAGCCCTCTACGGAGGCAGCTACAGTTTGTTCAAGACATTATTGCCGCGTATGGGAGTTTCTGTCCGATGGGTGTCCACCGATGATGCTGAGGCCTACCGGCCGTTGATCGACGATAGAACAAAGTTGGTCTTTGTTGAGACAGTTGGGAATCCAGTCGTCAGCATCCCGGACCTTCAGGGTATTGCGGACATTGCACATGAGCATCATGTACCTTTTGTGGTAAGTGTAGAGCCTTTTACAGACAAGCCCTCGTAGAGGTATCATATGATGCAAGGCGGTAGCTTTAACGTCAAATGAGACTTACCAACCTCGTTCTCTAGGTCGACAACACCTTCGGAGCAGGAGGCTTCTGGTGCCCCGTTGTGTCTTTCGGTGCTGACATCGTCGTCCACTCGGCGACAAAGTGGCTCGGCGGCCACGGGACGACGGTCGGCGGTGTAGTTGTCGACTCGGGGCGCTTTGACTGGAAGAAAGCGGGCGCACGCTTCCCGCACCTCACGCAAACAAGCGATGGGCCCATGGCCTTTTCTTTCGCAAGCAACTTTGGCAATGTAGCCTTCGCTATGGCGCTGCGTATCGAGGTTGTCATGGAGGTTGGCAGCGTGTTGAATCCCTTCGCGGCGCAGCAAATCCTCCTCGGCATGGAGACTCTGAGCCTCCGCTGCGATCGGATTGCCGCCAATGCATTACAGATTGCACATCTCCTAGCCGATCACGACCGGATCAAGTGGATAAGCTATCCGGGTAAGTAGATTTCCAGTCACCGAAAGGGTATTGGGCGAGTCCAAGGAGACTTCGACGAGAATGGCAGCTGACGATGCGGCATGGCTAGGGCTTCCGACGAACAAATACTACGAGAGAGCCAAGAAATATCTACGACGGGGCTTTGGAGGGGTGTTGTCCTTTGGCGTTGTAGGTGGCACAGTAGGCAGCAAAGCCTTTGTGGATGGACTTCGTTTGATATCAAACATGACAAAGTACGTTCACCCACATCAGGGTTTACAAGATCAGGAAAGAGGATCAATGGCACTCAAGCTAACTGCTATGGAACTACAGCGTTGGCGACTGTAAAACCATGGCAACACACCCGTGGAGCTCAACGCACACCATCATGACTGAGCAGGATAGGCTGAATGCGGGCATCACCGAGGTAGGTCTAGACCGCTTCCGATTGCTTTGCATGCGACTTGCCAGAATCAGATATCTAACATCAGTTTCTTCTTTTTAGGATCTTATTCGACTTTCCGTCGGAACAGAAGACATAAACGATATTATAAATGATCTTTGTCGGGGGCTTAAAGCCATTCCAGATGAATTTATTAAGCTCCAACAACTGTCTTAGGATTTAGATCTATAGAAGCCTAAAGAGAAATAAGGATAAATTAGCTAGAGTAAATTAAACTTAGTATAATATAAATAGTAGAAATAGTTAGTATATCTAGGTTAATAACTATAATAGGTATTAGAGTTATTACTTTCTATTAGTAATTATATATTATAATAAGTATACTCTATAAATAAGTTAAATACTAAATAAGTTAAATATTTTACTAAGAATATATAAAACTATTATTTTTATACTAATACCTCTCTTATAATAAAAACTAATTTTATTAAAAATATACTAAATATATATTATACTCTATACTCTTAAATAAAATATAAAGCTCTTTTTATAATATACTAAAGTTATATATAAAGAAATTTAAAGTATACTTAATAATTAATATACTAGATAACTCTTTATTAAAATTATACCTAAGTAAAGCTTATAATATATTATTCTATAAGTTCTAAGAGATAAGTATAAGTAGAAGTAGAATAGGTTACTAAAAGGTATAAAATAATAACTTACTATTATTAAGACATATACTAGAGTAAACTTAAATATATAAATAGGTTACTTAAGAGTATAGAATAATAGCTAGCTATTATTAGGGGTTAATAAGAATATAATATATAGTAGATTATTAAGTTAAATATATTATTCTAAGAATAGTATCTAGAAGTATTTATCTATAGCTATAGTACTCTTTTCTTAAATATAGCTCTTAAAAAAGTAGTATAGTTTAAGTAAATTAAGAGCTATATTATTCTTAATTAATATACTATATAGTACCTATTCTATAGAATAATTAAATTAGGCTATAGGCTTTTTTTTAGTTACTTACTTACTAAAAAGTAAGTACTACTACTTTATTTACTAGTTAAATTATTAGAGATACCTCTATACTAGTAGGTCTAATTAGTCTAGCTAGATTAAGTAGCTAGCTATTTCTATTAGCTAGGTTACTTAAGTATCTACTTTTATTAGATTATAATAATATTTTATAAAAAACTATAAACTACTTATAGAAACTATAGGGCCCTCTATAGAATATTATAGAATATTATAAAAAATATAAGATACTTCTTACTATATAGTAAGTAGAAATACTACTCTTATAGTATTATATTTAATCTTATTAATTAGAACTTAACTATTATAATCTACTTATAACTAGCTAACTAGAATACTAATAGCCTTAGGTGCTAACAGCTCTAATATAATAATTATATAGGGCTTTCTATATAGTATAGTTATAATATAATTTTATTATAGGTTATATAGTAAGCTTACCTCTTAGCAAGTAAGCTAGGTAGACTATATATAAAAGCTTATATAGCTTATATTAAGCTTAGTAATATTAGCTTATATAGCTTATAGTAAGCTAGGTAAGCTATTATAATTATTATAGTATATAGTAATTAGGAACACTACCCTTATAGTATTATACTTAACCTTATTAATTAACTTTATTATTAGAACTTAATATTATAATCTTAGAGGAAGAGGTATAGTATAATAAAGTTATAGTTATAAATTAACAGCGTAGGGCTAAGAAGACTATATAATATCCTATAATTCTATAGAAATAAACTATACTAAAAGTATAAGACAGCATAAGACACTATATATATATCCTATAGAAACTATAAACTACTTATAGAAACTATAGGGCCTCCTATAGGACTTTATAGGATATTATAAGAAATATAGGATACTCCTTAGTATATAGCAATTAGGAACACTACCTTTATAGTATTATATTTAACCTTATTAATTAACTTTATTATTAGAACTTAACCTAACTTTTAAGCTAGACAGATTAACTATCTATACTACTTATTATTAACCCTATAGTTATTATAGTGTTTTACTAGGTATCTATACTAACCCCTTCTATACTAGTACTTATCCTAGAGAACTAACCTTAGAAGTATTTATAAGCTTTACTTAGTTTATAACCTTAATATTTTAAACACCTCTAAGATAAGTACTACTTTAGAAACTAGAGTTACTCCTACTAGCTTATACTCTAATATTAATATAATAGAGAGAACTATTACTACTAATACTATTAATATTAAGCAACCTAATCTCTATAAGGGAGACTGCAGTAAGCTAGATAACTAGTTAATATAATAAAACCTATTCTTTATATTCTAAGAAGATAAGGTAGAGGCTAAGAAGAAGGTTACCTTAGTAGCTAGCTATATATATAGAAAAGTATTTACCTAGATTAAACCTTTTATTTAACTCTATAGTAAGGATAATACTTCTAATAAAGTTAATATATAGATAGAAGATAATATACTATAACTACCTAGATAATACCTAGAGGATAATAAGAATTAGGATAAGTTAGCATGTTCTACTATAGTATAATATAGGGTATAATATAATATATATTATTAAGAATACAAGCAATACAAAGCTAAGAAAGCTAATAATAAAGCCTATACTAAATTATATTAAGACCTAATTATCCCCTCTATTAAGGTAGATAATAATAAAGAAAATTAGTATAATAAGTTATATAAAGAATACTAATAATATTATTAACTAGAAGTATATTAGAACTAGGATAATAATTACCTAGAACCTAATTATAGCCTAGACCTAAGAAACCTATACTATAGAGCACTATTATAGATAGTATACTACTATAATAGTTACTAGATATATTACTTAGAAAAGCTTAATTTAGGATAGTTCCTAAAGAGAGGTCTATAGAAACTATAATAGGAAGATTACAAGGAAGACTACTATATACTATACCTAATAGATAAATATAATAACTAATACTTTTCTAGCTAGAATAAGTCTAAGTATAGATAACAAGAACTAGTAGTAAATAAGTAATACTTTAATTAGTATTAGTAGACCTGCCTTAATCCCTACTATAAGACCTATAAAGAAAAGAAGTAAAGTAATAGCTTTAGATAAGAGAATCCTTTTTTAGGGTAGTACTAGCAGGCGCTAGAGATTAATCTATTAATAGTATTAAAAGTAATTACTAACTAATTAAGTTATCTATTAAAGTAAATAGAAGATAGATAAAGGCACTCTTAAACTCTAGAGTATAGTCTAATTATATCTCTTTAAGAGTAGTATAGCTAGCTAGACTACGCCCTACCTAGAAGATAACACCTTACCTACTTAGAGTAGCTAATAAAGAACTAATACCTAAGGAATCTAAGATTATATATAAAGTAACTATAGTACCTCTCTAGATCTATAGATACTATAAGAAAATAACTCTAGATACTTTTAGGATAGCTACTTATAATATTATATTAGGACTTCTATAGTTAAGAAAGTATAATCTAGATATTAATTAGAAGAATTAATAGCTTTTACTAAGGTAATATAGATGCAGTACTACTATATTATAGCCTATATAGTTTATAATATAACTAGCAGATAAGAAGGAAATTAATAATATCTCTTTAATATATAAAACATACTAAGATAGAGCAGTTAACTATATAGATATAGAATGCCTTACTAGTTATAAAGTAATAGTTAAGGAGAAGGATAGTATACCTCTTAATATTCTAGATAAATATAAGAGTTATATAGAACTCTTTTATAATAAGAAGACTATAAAGGTATTACTATAGTATAAACTCTAGAATTATAAGATTAGGCTCTAGAAAAGAAAGGAACTACCTTTTAGGCCTATACTATATCTCTAAACTATACTAATAGGTTAGAGTTAGGTTGCCCCTAGAGGCAAAAATAGTAGTTACCCCTAGGGGCAAAGGATAGGAGCTACCTCTAGGGGCGAAGATAGAAGCTGCCCCTAGGGGTAAAGAACAGCTATACTAACAAGTCTAGGTATTACCTGCAGCTTGCCTCTAGAGGCAAAGAGCAGCTAGCTAGAGCTAATAAGTTTAGGTACTGCTTGCCCCTAGGGGCAAAGAGGACTGTGCTAGAATCTGTAAACTCTTAACCTACTTATAACTAGCTTAGCAACTTATATCTTCTCTAATAAATAAAATATTATCTTTAAAGGCACTGCTCTTCCTACATCCTCTAACGCTAACACAGCTAAAGCTATAATAAAGTGTAAAAGTATAGACAATATCTTAATAAAAATAGGGAAAAGACAATATACAGCTATTAAAGAGATTAAGGAGGCAGACTCTATCTATAACCAAGCTGCGCTATACCTACTAGCAACAGCTAAATTTCTAATTAACGCACTTACCTTAGAATAGAGTATTAGTATAAATAGACCTATAGACAAAGTGTATAAACATTGCCTGCACTAGATTTTTAACAAGGCAGGCATTCTTTAGCAAGATATAAGCTACTAATTGCAGATTACTTACTTAAAGGCGTAAGTATAGTAGATGCTAGATTACCTAGAAGAAGAGGAACAGGCTTAGATTACTACTAGTGTAGCTAAGGGCGCTAAAGAGGGGGACTTAAAGTAGCTGTTATTTAAAGGATAGGCAACTATTATTAGAGTAAAGGTAGAGCTTATTACTAGCTACTATTATATTAAAGCTTTTAAGGAGTATCTATAACTTTGCTAGTTACTAGAGGAGGAATAGTAGTAGGTATATAGTATTTATAATAAAGGTTTTATCCCCTGTATGTAGCAGCTAAGCTAGTAAGCTAACCTAAAAGATAGATATGCTTCCTGTGCACTTGCGCGTCTAGCTTTGCACTAATTAAGAAGATATTATCCTTTCTAATAGCTATAGCTAGATATAGACAGAGCTAGCAACCCTATTATCTAACAATAGCTAGCTGTTTTAAGGTTTAAATAGGTTAGTTAAGTAGGAGATGCTAGAGTAACTAAGGCTTAGTAGTAGAGTAAAATTTCTAGTCTAATAGCTAGCTACGCTATAGAAGAATCTTAGCTAGAGACTAATAATTACTTAATAGTGCTGCACCTTAATTAGGTAGGTAACCTTTAATATTTCTATATTTAAGTAGATAGCAAGCTGCAGGATAGACAATATAAGTATAATATATATCTAGGTATAATCTATACTAAGCAACAACCTAGTATTAGTTTTCTATAATAAATAAGGTAACTAAAATTATATTAGATTTCTAAGGCTAGTATAGACTAGATATTTAGCTAGCTAACTAGAATAAGCTAGCTAGCCTACTGTATATATAAACTATATATAAGGTATAGAGATTATTCTATCCTAGCCTTAAGCCTAATATAGACCCTTATTCCTTATATATATATTAGCAAGACTTCTTCCTAGACATAGACAATAGGGCATACCTTAGTTTATATTAAATAATTCTTTTAGAACTAGGATACTAGTTTATTAACATCTAGGCGCTTTTAAGAACTATAAAGTAAGAAGAAAAACTAATAAGTATTATAATATCTTATATTACTTTATAGATAAACACTAAGCCTATAAAGGTCTTAGACTGCAATAATAACAAGCCTACACTATAAAAGGACCTAGTCCCTATACTGCAAGTAAAGTATAGTAATAAGGCTAATAAGAAGTCTTAAGTCCTCTAGCAGGTAGTTCTTAATTATATATATAAGAATATAAAAGACTTTACTAGCACTATGCTAGAGCGCTATCTTTATAAGTATCTAAGTAGAGATAATAAAGCCTATAGTATATAGTTTAAGTATAAGGTATAGAGAGAAGTGCTGTCTATTATTATAATCTATACAGGGCTGTCTCTATAGTATAAGTATATTACTAGTCCTATTCTAGAGGAGGCTTATAAAATTAGTCTGCTTACTATTACTTAGACTGCGTATAATCTTATCTATAGGATCCTAGAAGTTATAAATAATCTAGCGCTTTAGTTAGCAATTGCAGCTAAACAGCTACTTAAGTTAATATAGCTAGTAATTACTTAATAGATATCTAACTAATATATAGATAAGTTAGATTATTATAGTAGAGACAGATAACTATCTACTATTAACTTAGCAGATAAGCAGCGTGCAGAGAGTAAACAATTCTCTTAAGTATTATATAGCAACACCTTATCTTAAGGGCAGCTATTAGCAGCAGCACAGATCTGTAGGCCCCTCCTCTAGGCTTATAATAGATTAGGTATGCATAAATCTATCTAGAAGCTAACTATTGCCTAGGTACTAAATTCTAGATTAATAGTAGTATTAGGTGTAGGGGCTTTACTATAGATAGAAACACAGGACCTAGTGCTAATTAACTTTTCTTTAGACAGGCTAAATAATCTTTAAAAACAATACTATTATAAAAGTATAATTAGCTAGCAGATAGCTTAGCTACAACAGCGTTCCCTTGCTGCAGACTCTTATTAGCATAGATCTTTATCTATATCTCTTTCTTTATATGCTATAACTAGCTTAGAAGGATATTAGAGGCAGAGAGCATTAGCAAGATATAGGAAATAATAAGGATTTATAAACTCTAAACCTGCTATAGAAGGTCTAATATTAGTACCTAGCACCTACTATAGTAGCTAAATATTATTAGCGCTAGTAAAAATAAAGAATAGAGATTATATTATATATTTAGTGCTCTTAAGAGTAATTTGCCCTATAGCTTGCCCCTAGAGGCAAGTAGCTACTATATAATCCTACTACTAGATCCTATTAGTAATTACTTTGCCTATTCCTGCTATAAGAATGTGCTGTCTCTACAGGTCTTATAATAGATTTTAATGCATTTAATAAGGAGCTTTTAAACCTAAGTCTACCCTAATATATAGATCTATAGCTAAGTTTACTACTAGCTGTTATTATAATACAGCTAACAGATATATAATAAAGCGCTAATAGCAATAATAATAGTTCTAGAGATAAAGATAGACTCTATAGCAATGCGTTGCCTAGAGAACTTAGAGACAACTATAGTAAGGGCAGCTTTAGGGACAAGGAACAGGTAATAGTAGCAGTAGACTAGTACTTATAGAAGATTAATTATTCTAAAAGAAACTATAAATTTAAATATATATTAGTGTGCAGTGTACTGTATGTATATATAAATATAAGCAGCAACTAATAATGTAATAGTGTAAGAGTTTATTATAACTACTAAGAGTATATTTTTTAATAGTAGCTAGGCTATTAATATACTACAGAGGTAGTATATAATTAACTATAGAAGCAGGAAGGCTAGCTCCTAAGCTGCTGTATTAGAGGACAAGTATATACTATTATTCTTCTTTAATCTTCTTATTATTATTAGACAACTACTTAGGCTAATCTTATAGCTATCTAGCTGCTTTTTTAATAATATAACTATTAGCTTTAAGAACTAGCAGGCTTCCTATAGCAATAAGCACGTTTACAGACTATTATTTAACTTAGAAAACTGTACCTTCTAGTTAGCTATAGCTGCAACGCAGAAGTCCTAGTTTATTATTATATACCCTATTACTAACGCACCTAAAGAGCTTCTATTAAGGAGTAAATATTAAAAATGCTATAAGATATTATTCTAATATAGTGCCTTATAGCTCTGCTATACCTAGTTTCTTATATTATATATTAAGGAGATCTTCCTTATTAGTAAGCTATTAGGGGAGGGCGTAGAGCTATCTTAGAGATTAGATAGCCTGCACATGTAAAAGATTACCTTTAATAAATAGATAATATTCTAAGAGTCTTTTATACTAGAGTAGCTAGAGCATATAAGATAGAGTATATAGAATATATTTTAGACAGAGAACTAACTAGCCTTCTATATATATAACTATAGGGTAAATATTAAGATAGATGTAGCTAACTAGCTGCAGGCTATACCTAAAGAAACCTAACTCTAGCCTGTTAAAGAAGAGTTTAACTTTAAAGAAGAGGCTATTAAGGGAGGTAGTATAGAGTATAACAAGCTATCCTATAGTAGTATATTAGGAGCTAGTGTAATTCTCTAAGCTAGCTATAACTACTAGAACCTATTTATAGGTAGGCTGCACTAGCTTTAAACTAAGCTTAAGGATAAGTATATTCTTAATAGTATTAAGGCAGTCTCTTATACTCTAGTAGTAGATATTAACTACCTAGACAGATATTCCCTAGACCTAGACAACAAGCTAGTGTGCTGTCTTCTTGCTAACTATAACATAGTTCTATAAAAGTACTAAGAGCTATAAGACTTTACCTTCTACCCCCTTATATTCTATCTAGTATATAATAATTTCTTGTCTCTGCAGCCTCTAGCGTTTCTAATAGACAACCTCCTTGCAGTTATATAGGAGAATATAAGCTATTAGTATAATAGAGTAGGTGTGCTAAGCTATAGGTACTTCTAGAGATATTTAAATATTAAAAGAAGTATTTAGTATAGGCCTAATAACTTACTTATTACTAAGAGAGTTATAACTGCTGCTCTAGTGCTACCTAATTATAATAGAAACCTATCTGCTTAAGTAGCTGCTAAGTAGAATTGTCTACTATAGTATCTGCAAGAATAGCTAACCCCTAATAACCCTAAGTCTTCTAGGCTGTTTGTCTGTAAAGGATAGTAAATTAAAAAGGCAATAATTAAGGAGGAGCATGTATTTAGGATAGAATAAGTACTCTCTATATAGGTCTTAAGGCTAACTAATAGTAGTTAGAGTTTCTCTACCGTGCTTAGACCTATCTTCTAGCTAATATATCTCTTCCTTAAAGAACTGCAATGCTATATATGTCTCTTCTAATCCTTCTGCCTATTAGTGTTTCTAGGCATTCTAGCGTCCTTTAGAGCTATATTCGCGCAGGTAATTAACAGTATCTATACATGCTTTAAGGCTGCTAGCTCTAAGAGACTATATATTATATTAGTAGAAGGTGTGTCTGCAATTAATTGCCTTAGCAGCTACTACTTTACTAGATTTCTAAGATCTCTAATAGGATTAGTGCTCTAGCTACTAGAAATAATTAAGGGTATTAAATAGAGTAGGTAGCTATTTATTAACCCCTATATACTAGACCTGTAAGGCGCTAGTAACCTTAGCCTAGCATAATAGCCTAACCCAGATGGGTAGGCCAACCATTCCAATGGTTGATTTAGGGGTACGGATTTGTTAGGGACCAGGGCTACAGATTTGCCGCGGATATCTTATCATGGGTACGGTTGGTTTTTCTCCCAACTACGGTCGTTCTGCAACAACAGATTGGATCTGCTTCAAACTTGGACATATGTTTTGCGACAATAACCCGCATTACCTGTGCAAGTTGTAGCGAAATCGGCTTTGTAAATCATGGGGGTAGGGTTTAATGTTGTGGTTAGGGTTGCGCTAGCGCGCGGACAACAACTGCATCAACACAGCAGAACATCAACACTGTAAACACCAACGCAAGAAAGTAACACACTAAATGCACAGCACAGAGCAATTGATTACAGCACACTATGTGCCTGCAAAAGGCTTACAGAGCTCGATCAAGGTAAGCTGGCGCATTGCACGGGCGGCCGCAGGGCTGTTTGTAGTCCTTTGGGAGGGCGCAGGCTTGACGCTGTGGTTGTCACCATCTTCGCCGTCTTCCAGCTCGCTGTCTTCAATCTCCTCCACTTGCGTCGCTGATGTCGGCGTGTTTGCCTCGATCGACAGCGTTGCCTTCTCGCTGATGGATCCGCCAGAGATGCCTTCTGAGCCTAGCCAGGCGTCCAAGGCCATGCTTGCTTTGTGGGCCACCGGATTCGCCTTCGCAACCAACGTGAGCCAGATGTGCCAGAAGGGGATGCGGAGATCGTTCTCGACCCACGAGTTGGAGATGATGTCGTGCGGCATCAGGCAGAGCATACCCCAGCCAAGCTGCTTGGCTGCTTCGTACCAGCGGAGCGCTTGGTGCAGCCGCTTCTTGAATCGCTGACGCTGCTGACGCCCCGACGTAGCGGTGACGGACAGCAGCAGGGCGTCCATGGCCTCGGAGCTGACTTTGCCCCTGCCGCCTCGGTTCTTGGCATCCCTGCTGCGGGCGACGTCTTGCTCCTTGATCTGGTCCATCCTCTCGGTGTACGCCTTGCCGAGGAAAGCCATGGCCCAGCGGTACTTGATATGGATGATATCCAGCTCCTGCTCGTAGCGATCGCACAGGCTCCAGGCGGAGGCGAGCGCGCTCTTCGGCACCGTCGAGGCACTGCTCTTCTGCGACAGCGACCAGCGGGTGCGCGAGGAAGCGGGCGGGCGATCCTCCACGGACTCCTGCGCAAAGGGTGAACCTTGTGTGCGCCAGCTCCGCAGAAAGGCAGCCGCAGAGGCCTGGGAGGTATTATTGCCGATGGAGCGGGCCTTGTCGAGCATGCCAGAAGCTGTCAGGTAAGGCGCTGGGGCACTGCTGTACAGGTTGTCGCCATCATCGACCGGCTGCTTGAGGATCCAAGAGATGAACGGCTCATCCTGCCGCGAGATGGAGGCATAGGCACCGTGTTCCCTGCGAGACGCTGAGTCGGGCGGCGGTACCAACCCAAGGTCCTGTTTCTTCTGCGCTCGTATGAGCTCCAGCTTCCTGGCGCGCTCCCGCTCAGCACGGCGGTTTTTGTTAGAGACGCTTGTGATCTGGGCGGGTTCCTCCTGTCCAACCTGTCCATGGACGGGCTCTTTGGGGTCCTCGGCCGCCTCGGGTTCGCAGGGCGGCGCAAGCTGCTCAGGTTCCTCCGCTTCGTCCTCTGCTTCCAGCGGCGTCGCAGGGCTGGGAGGCTCGGTGGCTTGTCGGAGGCGCTTCAACGGCCGCGCTGAGCTGGATGCAGCAGCACGCTTTGTCGACGGTGGTGGGGAATCGCGGGGCCGCTGCGCTGAAGGGGGTTCCTTCTGGAAGCCGTCGCTCGGGCTGCTGGCAAGATCCTGCGCTGCAGAGACCAGCCGGGCCCAAGCATCAGCAGGCAGCGCGTCCTCGTCGAGCGTCTCCTTCAACAGCCATATCGCCGACAGCGCGGAGTGGGCGACAAAGACAGGCTTGCAGACACTCGTCTCGGCCGGAATCAGCCAGCCTGCGCTGTGCGGGCGCAATAGAGCATCACGCTGCGAGTCCGAGACAGTGGCCTTGTTCCAAAACAGCTTTCGGTAGTCCAGGTTCGGCGGGTCGTATGCGAGCCTGTGGGCAAAGCTCGACTCGCTGGCTAGCGGGAAGCTCCGGGGCCCGCCATCGAATTGCTCGGCGGCATCTTCCAACGCGGAGATCCAGGGTAGATTAGATGGTGACATAACTGTTTGTTTGTTGATGTAGGAGATACGGCGGAAGAAGAAGGATGTTCGTTGGGTTCAGCCCCTGACCAGGGTAACGGACCGAACGGAGATCAGCCCGTACAACATGAGCGGGCGCACAAGCTGGGGTGCGAAACTCAACATAATTCAGAGATAAGAGCAGTCGCCTCAAGGAAAAAAAACACACACAGAGGCTCGCAGAGGACCGCTAACATGTCAGAAGCCACCGTTGAGCATCAGTACTTTGAGCACTTGGCTGAGTACCAGGTAGCAGTGTGCAAGGAGTGCCGGTACGCAGTATGGCCGGACCAGATCGAGAGCCACTTGCAGAAGCAACACAAGAGGCCGCCAAAAAACGTTAGAGCTGTAGGGGATGCCGTCCGTCAGTGGGCGGGCTTGCTACAGTACCCCAGCGAGTGGACGGTACCAGACAACAACGTGCAGCCCATCCCCCAGCTGCCAGTATACGACGACGGCTTGCTGTGCCAACTTGAGCCCGAAAAATGCCGGCACATTGCAAGAACCATCGACTCGATCAAAAAGCACTGGCGCAAAGACCACAACGGCTGGTCGCTGGGAAAAAGGCAAGGACGCCCCAGCCGAACTCGGGCAGGGGCGTTGCAAGCCCAGATGGAAGACGGCTGCAAGCGCGTACACTGCCAGCGACTTTTCGGCAGCCGGCACGGATCACAGTACTTCGAGGTGCGTCACAACCCAGACAGCGGTCCGCAACCCGTCCCCACAGAGGGCGAGGCGGCGTGGGCGCGCGTGGGCGAGGAGATGGCCAAGACGTGGGCCAACGTCGAGGACCGGGCGAAGACAACGATCGAAGACGGGGAGAAGGACGAGGCGGCCCCATGGCTGGAGCGGACTGGGTGGCTGCCGTACTTGAACAAACTGGATCGTCCCGAATTGCTGGCGAGCATTGAGGAGCCCAACATAGACCCGGAGAAGGACGAGGAACCCGTCGAGGCTGCAATTTGGAACGCCATGGACGGACTGGCCCGCGTGAGCCAGGCGTCGGTCATCGAACGGACGGGCATATTCGTGCGTATGGAGGCGATCCGGACAGAGAAGCATCAGACCAGGTACACGCCGCTGCAGGCGTACATGGACGACAAGTCGATCAAAGAGCGATCACGCCCGTGGAAGCAGATACTGATGTTTTTTGCACGGACGCAGAGGGAGCACCGTTGGAAGAGCCCCAAGTACCGCTTCACACAGCAGCAGCGCGAGGCGTGGGAGGCATTGATCGAGCAGGCAGAGAGAGACGTAGGTGGGGTAGAGATGGGGGTAGCCGACGAGGACCAGAACGAGGACGGGGAGGACGAGGAGGACGAGATGATGATCGATGAGCTGGACGACGAGCAGGACCCGTCCGAACGCGACAATGAGCCCGAGCACGCGAAGCTGGGGCCGGTCGAAAAAGCGTGCTTGGACTTTTGCATGGCGCTGCTCAAACAGACCATCCGCCGCAAGGAGTACGACTGCGCGCTGGTGTGCGCGTTGGCTGTGCTTGGCGTCAAGGAGGACGGTTGGAAGGGCCCCGAGCTGTACCCGCCGATCTTGTCGTCCGTGATCAAAATCACCCGTTTCATGGTCGTGCAGCACGCACTGGAGCTGTCCGAGCCGTTTGAAGAGGAGGTGTTCGACGACGACAGCGCGTACGGGGGGAGCGACAGCGGCAGCAGTCCCCCCAGCCCGCGTCGACCAAAAGGCTGCTTGGAGTTTGTGCAGCAGATGATGGACAGCTTCATGGTGCGAGGCAGCCACAGCCCGATGCAGTGGATGCTCGACTTACGCACGTACGGGCTGAAGGTGCACTACAACACCACGTCGCGTGGCCACGTCGAGTGGATGGGGAAGGATGAGCTGCTGTACAAGAACTTGCACTTCACCATGGCCCAGTTCCGCGGGATGGTGCACGGTATGCAGGCGGAGGCTAAGCGGCTACTGGTGGAGGAGTTGCTGTTTTGCGGCAAGCAGACAGCAGGCCAAGTGCCCCAGATCCCGTGGGAGCAGCTGCGCGACAACCCGACCGATGAGCGGCCAGGGTGGAACTTTTTGAAAGACCACCGCACGCGCATGCCCGTAGATGGGGAGAAGTGGTTGTTTGAGCGCGCGGGGCAGGACGCCAACGTCAGGGAAAGGTTCATCAAGCCAGGAAGCCGTTCAGGCATCGACCGGAAAGAGGTGGAGCGGTACATGGATCGAGTGATTGCGTTTCGAGAGAAGCTGGCCGCGTTGGTGCACATGGCAGAAGGGCAACCCGCAAGGTGGCCAGAGCTGGGCAGCGTTCGACACAGCAACACCATCAAGGGGGGCCACCGAAACATTTTCATCGAGGACGGCATGGTCGCGTTCGTTACGCGGTATCACAAAGGGTATGCCGTGAGCGGCGATGTCAAGATCATCCACCGGTACTTGCCGCGCGAGGTGGGCGAGCTGGTGGTGTATTACATGTGGTTGGTGTTGCCGTTCCAGCAGCGGTTGGAGGCGATGGTGTGGGAGAAGGAGGCGATATCATCGCACATGTGGCCAGCCGACCCCAGCGGACGGAAGTGGACAAGCGACCGATTTCGGGAAATATTGAAGCGTGAAAGCAGAGTAGGTTTAAAGCAAGAGTTGACGATTGCAGCATACCGTGAGATTGCCATCGGCATCAGCCGGAGGTTTTTGCGGCCATGGTCGGCATTTCGAGCAGAGGAGGCAGAGGAGAACGAGGAGTGGAACGAGGAGAATATGCTCGCCACCATCCAGGACGAGCAGGCCGGCCACAGCGCGCACGTAGCCGGCATGGTATACGCGCGCGGGATCATGGAGATGGCAGGCGTCACAGCAGACAGGCGGCAGTTGTTCCGCAACTCGAGCACCGATTGGCACCGGTTTTTGGGTTTCCAGTCCGCCGTAGACGCAGTGGCAGACGTCAAGAAGCGGAAGAAGGCGCCGTTCGAGAGCGAGGCGGACGAGGCAAGGATAGAGAGGCTGGAGCGGCTGAGGAAGATGGACCCGGCAGCGCAACTCCAGCGAATGAAGGGCAAGAAAGCAAAGTTCAGAGGCGTGCAGAAGGAGGCCATCGAGGCGATCATTGCCGGCGAGAGCCCCGTCGTGGCCGTGATGCCGACTGGCGCAGGCAAGAGCATGTTGTTTATGTTGCCGGGGTGGGCAGAGCAAGGTGGAACGACGGTCGTCGTCGTGCCGTTGGTTTCGCTGCGTGGAGACATGATGCGGCGGTGCAAGGAGCTGGGGATATCGTGCGCCGAGTGGGAGAGTCGCTGCCCGCCCGACGCAGCAGCCATCGTGTTCGTAACGCCCGAGTCGGCCGTGGGAGAAGCGTTCGCGACATTTTTGAACCGGCTGCGAGCGACGCGGCAGCTGGACCGTATCGTGATCGACGAGTGTCACATTGTGTTGAACCGTCGATACACATTCCGCAAGCAGATGCAACAGCTCGGCAGGCTGGCAGCAGCCGAGACGCAGATGGTGCTGTTGACAGCAACGTTGCCGCCGACCGAAGAAGACGAGCTGTATCGACGGATGCATTACCAGCGAGGGCAGGTCAAGATGTTCAGACAACCGACCACAAGGACGAACGTGGCGTATCAGACCATCAAGATCAGCCGGTCCGTGAAGAAGAAGGACGTCGAGTCGATGGTCATCAAGACAGTGTGGCAGAAAATGCGGAAGTACAGGACAGGCAAGCTCATCGTGTACGGCAATTCGAAGCCGAAGGTGAAGGCGTTGGCAGAGCAATTAGATTGTCACGCGTATCACGCGGATGCCGTGGGCAAGGCGAGCATGTTAGCGGACTTCATGGCAGGCAAGCAGCGCGTGATCGTGGCAACGAGCGCGTTGGGAATGGGCGTGGACATACCGGATGTACGGTGCATCATTCACATCGATTGGCCGTTCACCATGTTGGATTACGCACAGGAGAGCGGCAGGGCAGGCCGGGACGGGTTGCGAAGCGAGGCGGTTTTGATCGTTCAGGATGGGAAACAACGCACCGAAGACAACGAGACAGAAGCCGAGCGGCAGTTGGTGAGGGAGTATGTTGAAGGTGGTGAGAGCGGGGCGGCTAGCTGCAGGAGGGAGGTGTTGGACGGGTATTTGGATGGGAGGAAGGATCGAGCAGGGTGTAGAGAGGAGGACAACGAGGAGATGTGCGACGTGTGCCGAGGGATAGATGGGCAGTTGGAGGAGGTGGTTGAAGAAGAAACAGAAGAAGAGAGCGAGACAGACGACAACAGTAACGATGGAGAAGAAATGGACGTCGTCGAAGCGGAGCGGGAAGAGATGCGGCGGGTGTTTCAACAGCAGGAGCAGGCGCGCCGGGGGCCGTGGCAGACGTTGACTGAGCATCGACAGCAGGAGTTTGCCGACGTAGAGTGGGTGCGCAGGCAGTTGGCGTGGTGGGCGAATCGCTGCGGGATTTGCGAGGGAGCAGGCGATCCACAGAGCGGACACGACATACGGCAGTGTTGGAGGGCAGAAAGCAAAACAGCGAAGGAGATGGTACAGAAGATAGACGACCAGGTTCGGTTCCACATGTTTTCAGGTTGCTTCCCGTGTGGTGGCGTACCGCAGGAAATTTGCAACAGCTGGGAGCCGAACGAGAAAGGGAAGTATCGAAGGGTAGGGGGAGGGACTTGTCAATACAGCGGGGTGTTGAGCGCAGGATTAACAGGCATAGTATTCGGTTACACGGAGGCAAACGCCCGATGGCAGGCCCGATTAGCGGAGTTTGGGGTGGACGATGCAGGACCGGGTAGGATGTTAATCGAATATTTAGGGAAGAAGCAGCCGCTGGACAACGTGGAGAGCAACAACTTGGTAAAGGAGTTTTGTTGGATTACACGGCTGTTGGCTGAGTAGGCGCAGTAGTAGCAAATGAAAGATTTTCCGTTCGCGATTCGCTGTGCAGCAGAGTTTGGTTCGGGCCGGGACGCAAGTTGGGGTAGTGGAGTTTCGGTTGGGCCCGGACGCAAGTCAGGGTGGGGTTACCGGTGTTTACGGCACGCAGATTATCAACAAGACAGACAAAGAAGCTGAGTGTGTAGGGAGCGCAGACAACGCGCATACGAGCGCAGAGAGTGTGAGCAGAGAGGGCAGTAGAGACAAGAGGAGGTGTTAGAGCTTGCAGTCAGGCCAGGACGCAAGTCAAGATTGAGATAGGGTTATACGTGGTTTGGTCAAGCGGGCAACAGCATACAGCATTGTAAAAGAACACAGCAGCCAGCAAGAGGTGCCCACCAACCCGAGTGGTTCCCCAAGTGGTTCCCCAAGTAGTTCCCCACGTGGTTCCCCAAGTAGCGCGCCACCCCAAGTGGTCCGAAAGTAGTCCCACCAGCCCAAGTGGCCCGAAAGTGGTCCCCCGCCCAACCAAGTGAGTCCACATCAGTGACGCCAAATTAGTAAGAGCCGATTATTTAAGAAAAACCAACAGCCAAGAAAGAGCGCGCAACCCAAGAAGAGCCCACAATCCAGGCAGAGCACCCGAAACCAAGTGAGTCCCCAACCCAAAGCACCCGTTTGTATTGAAAAGAAAGCGCAGGATCAAGACAGCGAAAATTTGGGAAAAGTAAGATGCGGAGAGGAGGCATTTGAAAAGGTCACCAGGGGGTTTAGGCAGATGGATCGGGATGGGGACAACATGTAAAAAGGTGTTTTGGGCGTTTAGAGAGGATTGTCACAAGATAGAACAGAAGCTAGGGGAAGTTTGGCAAACCCGATTGTGGTGCCGCAGCCAGAAAGGCATTCCCAAGCCCGTAGATGCCGTAGTGCGTGAGAGAAGGGTGGACAGTGGGCCCGCCAGGTGTCACACGAGAGCGAAGAGGCAGGTGCAGAGTTGGTTGGAGGAGCGGATGCAGGTTAGGGTTAGGGTTACCGGTATTTGGGGCAAGCCGACAAAGGAACAGAGGCCCGTAGAGAGACCCGTAGCCCGTGGAGGTGCCCCCGAACGCGTAGAAAGACAGGCAACAGGCAGGAAACAGCCGCAACCCGCGAAGATGCCCCCGAACCGGTGAAGAGACCGGTAATGCGAGGGTAAGAGAGAGAAGGGGGGGTGGGCGGTGGGCCCGTGGCAAGGTATCAGAGGGGGTAGAGACAAAAGGGCGGGCGGTAGGCCCGTAGAGAGGTATCAGAGGGACGAAGAGGGGTTGGCGGTGGGCCCCGTCAGGGCAGAAAAACAAGGCGAAGACCCGTAGGTGATTAGAGGGCTAAGAAGTGTTAAGGAGTGCGAGGAGAAGGGTTAGAGAGAAAGGGGATTGCGGTGGGCCCCGTTCAAGACAGAAGAGCAGGGCGAAGACCCGTTAGCGAGTGTGAAGATGTAAGAATGTAGGGGTGGGCGGTGGGCCCGTCAGGTGTCACAAAGCAGGCGGGCGGGGCGGTAGAGGATGAAGGAGAAAGAGGGGAGGTGGGTGGGGCCGTGATAAGGTATCACGAGCCGAGGGTGAGGGAGGCAAGAAGGGAGAAGAGAGTCGTTGAGGAGAAGGCAGAAGAGGGCGGGCGATGGGCCCGTCAGGTGTCACAGAGAAGCCGAGCGCAGCGGTGAAGTAGAAGGGGTGGGCGGAAGGCCCGTGGGGAGGCACAAGAAGCGCCGCGGTTGAGAAAAGAGAAGAGGCAGGCGACGAAGTCGTGGTGAGGTATTACCGAGAGGTCCGCAACCCGTGAAGAGGCCCCCGTAACCCGTGCGATAGTGACATGTAAAAGAGGGTGCAGCAGATACCCGTCCGAGTGGCAGGAGCCCGTAGAAAGGCCCCGGAGGCGCAAAGAGCGTAACGTAGAGCGGTTCAAGAGCGCAGCAAGGGTAGGAAAGAGCGAAGTAAAGAAGAAAAGAGCGGCAACCGGTAGCTGAGGGTAGGACGCAGGTAGAGGGTAGGACGCAGTTACAAGGCCCCGCAAGCCGAGGAGGTTTGCGGTCAGTAGCAGACAGCAGGGATCACATCATCAAGGCGTCAGGGAGGGCAAGAAGAGAAGTAGAAGGTAGAGGGTGAGCGGAGAGCCGGCAAGGTGTTTACAGCGTGAAGTTGGGTTCAGGGCCGGACGCAAGTCAGGGTTAGGGTTATCCGTATTTGGGGAAAGTAGACAACAGGACAGAAGCAAACGCGGAGGCCGAAACCCGGATCCCGTTAGCCGTTATCCGTTTCGGCAGTCCGCAAGCGCAAACCGTTGAATTCAAGGAAAGTTCAAAAGTTCAGCAGCTCAAAAGTTCAGCAGTTCAAAAGTTGAAAAGTTCAAAAGTTCAAGAAGTTCAAGAAGTTCAAGAAAAGTCAAGTTCAAGGAAAGTTCGAGAAGAGAGAAAAGATAAGCAGAGGAAAGGGAGTAAAGAAGAGAGTTGAAGTTAAAAGATCAAAGAAAGCGGGTGGGTAAGAGGGCGTAAAATTGAAAAGAAACGTTAAAGGTAAAAAGAAAAAATAAGCAGTTTAGTAGTTTAGAGAAATCAGTAAAGAGAAGAAAAAAGGATTAGAGAACACAGTAGAAAGGATTTGAAAGATTTTTTTCAAAGATAAAGAGAGTTTCAAAGAAGAGTTAGCAAGTAAGTGTTGAGAAATAAATAATAACAAAGAAAAGAGGTAAAGTTATAGGAAAGAAGTAAAGAGGAATAAGAAAAGAAATAGAAATACACAGGCAAACAGAAGAAACAAGTAGTTTAGTAGTTATAAAAAAAAATCAAGGGAAGATGAAAAAGTTAAAGAGTTACAAAACGTGTTTAATAGAGAGAAGGCAAGGTAGAAACAAAGCAAGAAGGGGGATTAATGGTTTCAAAAGAAAGTTGACAAGAATAAGCAGGGGTTAAAGTAGCAAAAGAGGATAGAAGAGAGTGTTTTAAAGGAGGTGAAAGAAAGAAGATAAAGAAAGTAGTAAAGAAAAGAGAGGAAAGATTGAAATGAAAAAGATAGAGGGAGAATTAGGACAGAGGTAAAAGAGAAAGAAAAAAGGTTAGTTAAGAAAAGGGTGAGGGTAGAGACAATAGTAAGAGTAAGAAAGAAAAGAAGAATAAGTAGAATAAGTAGAAAAGAGATTCAGATTAGAATAGATTTAGAGATACAAAAGAAAGAAAGTGCAAAGTATTGTCAAAAAGTAGTAGGAAAAGAAGAGCGGGGTTAGGGTTTTATAGTTATAAGGAAAAAGAGATAAGAAGAAAGGAGGAAAGAAGTAATAAAGTAGATAAAAGACAGAATAAAAAGAAGTACAAATAAGTTTAAGTAGGGGTAAAAAACACGGAAAGAAATACAAGCAGAGGCGAGTATAGATACAAAGAAAAGGTGTAAACAAGTGAGGAGGTGTAAACAAGTGAGGAGGTGTAAACAAGTGAGGAGGTGTAAACAAGTGAGGAGGTGTAAACAAGTGAGGAGGTGTAAACAAGTGAGGAGGTGTAAACAAATGAGGAGGTGTAAACAAGTAAAAAAGGTAGAAAAGAAAAGAAAGAGTAGGCAGTAGGCCCGTAGGGTGTTTAAAGAGAGCAGTTATTAGTTAGTTACAAGTAGGGGATGTGGGTGGGGAGCCCGTCCGAGGGTGAGGGAGAGAGAGAGAGAGAGAGAGAGTGAGAGTGAGGGTGAGGGAGAGAGTGAGAGTGAGAGTGAGGGTGAGAGAGAGAGTGAGAGAGAGAGTGAGAGTGAGGGTGAGAGAGAGAGTGAGAGAGAGAGTGAGAGTGAGAGTGAGAGTGAGGGTGAGAGAGAGAGTGAGAGTGAGGGTGAGGGAGAGAGTGAGAGAGAGAGTGAGAGTGAGGGTGAGGGAGAGAGTGAGGGTGAGAGAGAGAGTGAGGGTGAGGGAGAGAGAGAGAGTGAGAGAGAGAGTGAGAGAGAGGGTTAGGGTTAGGGTTGGGTTAGGGTTAGGGTTAGGGTTAGGGTTAGGGTTAGGGTTAGGGTTAGGGTTAGGGTTAGGGTTAGGGTTTTTCTTTTTGAGTAGGGGTAGGCGTT